>CAVNZK010000106.1:0-600000 GCA_963693345.1 Pieris melete
TCCGTGGGCAACTTCATTCTGTTAATTTTGTGTTTTTTTTTCAGTGTTAAATGCTCATTCAAAATATGTATAAAAGTCAATCGGTATTATACACTCTTAAAACCAACAGAACTAGTGAACATTTAAAAACTACATTTTCCAAAACAGTCTACAGCAGAACCTAAACTTAATTACTGAGCAAATAGAAGTTTGCCCGAGGTGACCGTATTCCGTTACCATCTTAATTGAGTTCAACGAATCTTATCTAAGTGAGAGACTAATAAACAAAAGTATTAGATACTCGAAGGACGTCTTTGAACTTGGACAATCGGGGATAGTCTAAGATACGCTGGTTTATTATAAGAGTAAATAAGATAACCTTCGTCACGTAATCGCACAAGTTTACTGGACAAGAACAGCTCACTTTATGTTCGAATAGGCTATATTTATCTGTAAACACTTATGATTTTTTTATAACAGAGGGCAAACGAGCAGGAGGCTCCCGGAGGAGGAGTGATACGCCCATGGACACTCACATTCCCAGAAGGCACGTAAGTGCGTTTCTGGCCTTTTAAGAATTGGTACGCTCTTTTCTTGAAGGACCCTAAGTCGAATTGGTTTTTAAATACTTCAGTGGGTTTCTGGTTCCACATAGTGGTAGTGCGTGGCAAAAATTGTCAGCGGCGGTTTTCACGAAAACTGTACTAGACGTGGGTAGGTTGTTAACGTTATTAAAGTCAACGAACCAAAACCGTTATCCGTTGATAGTAAACTACTTTGAAAAACAGTTTTTTTCGAGAACTTGTTCAATTTTGCTCACATTGTAGCCGATAGAGAAAGATGTAGTTGTTGACAGTAACGCACCGCGTGATATTGAGATAACGATGCAAAATGTCGTGTAAAAATAAATTAGTTCCCTATTGAACGATGAACAGTTTATATTTACTCTTCGTTCATTCAACGAATCCCTAGACAACGCGTTCTTTTTATTTTATCCATTCTAATTATTACTAATATTTAACGATGGTATTATGGTATCCTTATAAACCTAACAGCGAGACTAAGTGCTCTTCGCCTATATATAACTGTTCTAAACCGTAAATTTATAAAGCTGTTGATATTATTGCTGTAGTTTAGTTTACTTCATCTCTCGGTCTACAGTCTCGTAAAACAAAGAGATTTGTCAACTGCAAGGTAGGTTTGGATTAGTTTTATTCGAATAAAGATTTCATAACTCGTTATAATAATATCCGGATATCGTTTATGTTCTTACTTTCTGTTACTTAAATATTGTTATTAAACACTATGCCGTTATGTGTCACTTTGTTGATTTGATGTATTTCCTTGTTAATCAAAGACCCGCCCTTGAGACCAGTTCCCGGTAGTTGATACAAATTTGGAACTTTGCCATTGTTTTTTGTACAGTATGTACAATCAATCAATAAATTTTCATTTTATATACAAAGTTTATTCTGTCTGTGTATCAGTACAGTGATAAACTTTTAAATAATTGACTAAATAATAGATTGGCTGGAATTAACATTCCTAAACTAACTAACATTTTTATTAAATTATTATTTTATTAAACGGGCAGGCTTACCTGATGTTAAGTGATACCGCCCATGGACACTCACACTGCCAGAAGGATCGCAAGTGCTTCAACTTAATATATAAATGGACATTATGAATTGTCCGTTGAGTAAACTGACAAAAGGTCTAATATTTGTCTTACAACAAACTATTACGAATTTAATTATTTCTTAAAGTTTCTAAACTAAAAATTTAGAAAATGATTGGACAATGTAAATAGACCCTGTAACTGTATCTATCTTTCAAACCCCTAAATAATAAGGGTAGTCCACCCCAAAAATATAAAAAAGATAAAATTGTTTGTTATATTTTTTTATGATACAGCATACAAAAAAACATACAACATCTAATTTTTACCCCTCTACGATCAACCCCTATTTTTTATTATTGTGAAGTAAAAAAATGTTTCCTAGAAATTATATATGTTAACGTAAAATTGTAAACACCGTTAGATTGTAATCTATCTCGCGAGATTATAAACTGTCGAAAGATTGTGAACCTCAGCTTACTGCTTACAATTTAACATATTATTATTTGGTAGATTGTACTAAAATTCACCGCCTTCTAGTAGTTTTGCCAATTTCACTGTTGAATTTCGTAAATCTATGCTTAAAAATATTCTTTGGCAACACTACTTACGAACTTGCGACCTATATTTTCCACGGTCAAGTGGCGTGATGAATAAACATTCAAGTTTAAAGACAGTAATTATTTTAATATAGTTCGTTGGGTCTATAGAGGCTAAGTTTCTGTGGCAGGCTTGACTTTAGCCCCACTATTATACAGGGTGGCCAAAAAGTCGTGGATCAAACGCAAATAGGGGATAGATGAGGTCATCAGCGGCAAAAAATTGTTCTACGAGAGGTCTCTAAGGTCAACCCCTGCAGAGTTATGATTTATTTTGGTTTTATATGAAAATTGACTTTTTTTTACTAATTCTTCTTAAAATTCGAAAATATCTACATCCTGTATCTTTTTCATAATATCCACTAGATTGGTACTGATGAGTTCTTGCGTTTGACATACTATTTATAGTTGTTTATTGAGTGTATTCAAGATAATATTAAGTGATACGATATAACATTTTTTCAAATCATAAATTTTTCTTTACTTTGAACCCCACTGTGAAAAAAAATTACTTCACCGAAAAGTGTCCCTGTACTACAAGTTTTGGCGCATTTAATAGGGATTCTGAAAAGGTATTACACGTGGCCATGAATCGCTCTAATATCTTTCTAGGAAGAATTACAAACAACGATTGTGAAATAATAATTGTATTAAAACAATTATTTCTCAAAGGTTGTTTGTATGAAACAAAATATTTTACAATAAAATATGCTCAAAATTCCTGACTCTGACCATAATACTTAATCTGCACCGTCTAATCAAATTCCTACGTAACCCTCCAGCCATCTGTCCAATTTTTTGAATCTAGTCCGATTCACACAGTACTGGTCCCATGTAGGTAAATAATGTATCATAAGTCCGAATCGTTGTTGTTTTTTCGTCCTAGAAAGATATTAGAGCGACTCATGGCCATGTGTAATACCTTTTCAGAATCCCTATGAAATGCGCCAAAACTTGTAACACAGGGTCACTTTTCGGTAGAGTAGTTTTTTTTCACAGTGGGGTCCGAAGTAAACAAAAAGTTTTGATTTGAAAAAAAATTATATCGTATAACTTAATATTATCTTCAATACACTCAATAAACAACTATAAATAGTATGTGTTAAGCAAGAACTCATCAGCACCAATCTAGTGGATATTATCAAAAAGATACAGGATGTAGATTTTATCGAATTTTAATAAGAATTAGTAAAAAAAAGCCAATTTTCTTATAAAACGCAAAATAAATCATAACTCTGCAGGGGTTGACCTTAGAGACCTTCCGTAGAACAATTTTTTGCCGCATATGACCTCATTTATCCCCTATTTGCGTTTGATCCACGACTTTTTGGCCACCCTGTATAAGTGCTTTCTTCTTTCTTCTTTATTTTTCTTAACAAAGAATATCTTAAGATATTTAAAGTAATGCATAATCTGTTTTCTGAATCTGAATTTCCATTTCACAGTAGCTACAATTACTGTGACTTCATTAACTAAATACTGTTTAATTCGTTAACTAAATTTACATACTGATATTCATTATGTCTATTATATGATGAAATTTTGTATATCAGAAGTGTGTTCGGTATTCTAGTAGCGATAACATTATATTACGTAATGTACTAATTTTCTTTTTCGATATATTTTTTTGTGTGTGATGCCTCTAAATGTTGTTAGTCATAAAAAAAATTAATTTGTGGCTATACATATAGCATCAGTGTTATGTGTAATATTTGATTTACATACCAGAAAAACAAAAACATTAAGAAAATGTCATAATTAGATATCGAAATTGGGTGTTAAAAATTGTTGTGATTAATATTTGTATGATCTCTTTGTTGTGGTTTTTTTTTACCAATGTATCAGTGTGCCGAGCGTTGGCAAGCTTTTATCAATAAAAATAATAACAGAAATGATGACCTGAAATTTAGTTAAAAATTATTTAAGCTCATATTACTGGAGCATGTTACAGCACACACTTGTAATTCTGCGAAGCGCAGCTCATCTTTGTTAAGTGCTCTCGGACGAAGGTCATGAGTTCTGTTAGTGACTTTAACACGTATTAAAATTAAAAGCATAAAATTGCATAATTAGAATAACAGCCGTGCTTAGCCGCTCATTAAAAGTTATATAAGCGATTCAGTAAATATTAAATCGGTTTACCATAGCTTACAAGAGTTTATCGCACGATAAACTCTTGTAATTGTTGTAAAACTAATATCCTTAGATTATTCGTTTAAAATCGTTATAGTGTAACTAAGGTTCAATTGTATATTTAAATGTCAAATAATGTCTTATTTATATCTTTTATAGTGATAATGTACCACTTCTTATTGACTTCACGGAAACACCGTTTATACGGTTTAACTCCATACTTCCCGGAAACTATCAGCAACCATTTGTTGATACGCAATTTCAATACGACACTTACAATGAAATTATTGGACAATTCTGAATGCTGCTTTGGAAACTTGTGCTTTAGGGAATTTACAAGTGGACAACGATGAATACCAGATTTTACCAGATATTGTGATTGCTTTATTTATTTGATTTATTAAACTAATTGGCTTGTCTCCATAGTTCACGGAACATAAAGTATTTTTTGTGTCCTCTGTAGCTGAGTTACGCTACAAACAAAAGGTGTAGAAATTTATTTTCCGAGTAACTAAAACTATTTCTTATGAGAAATCTAATAATGCTAATGAATTAAAACTATTTGTGATGCACATGCATGTGCCTTCAAAATCATGTTTTAGACCGCGGCTAACATTCCAAAAATACCTTTGTTAGTATTTATTATCATTTTAATTTTGATACACAGCCAAGAAATTAAAAGACTTGTATGGATTACATAAGCATTTCATAGTTGTTGTTAGTTTGTCACAGAGTATATTTATATAAAACTAATTTTTATTCTACTGCTTCTAAAATGTTCCTTTTTAATTGTCAGCGTTGTTTTATAAAACATTGTATCTAGATTGAAATGCCGGCTAAGAATTTTTCTCTAGAACTGGCTAGCTGCCATCCTTTCTCTATTAAAGTTCTATTCGCTATAGAATTTCTGCATTGTGTGCTTTTTATTGTTAATAATATTTTAAATATTTTAATCAAGTTTTAGTAATCTAAGTAACAAATTTTAAATGCTTTACGGAGAATCAAAAATGTGTATCACTTCGGCATATTTTTTTGTAGTCCAGTTTGATTGAAGAACGTAATTAATTTAATTCATAATTTATTCTCAATTTCGTATCAAATAAAATCATTTATTTGAAATAATTTAGTGGGTGCCTTGATATTAGTGGCTTATTCGTAACTTATATATTGACTAATAAAATAAAAGTTTAATGTAGTCAATCTGGAAAAACCAACCTAGTAGTTCAGGCATCTGTCTTTGGAAATCTTCGTGAATATAACGGATTAAGCAGTACTTATTCGGAGCAGGATATATTCGGTAGTGGGCTGATCAGTTTTAAAGAAAGAATTGTTAAGTGCCTATCTCGTACCTACCTAATCTACTGTTTTGCTGGTATTTTTTTCTGCGTAAAACTTTGGTATTTTTATTAACTTGTACATATTTCATTGTAACATTTACGTTATAACACAATTATTTATTGAAAGTACTCAAACTGTTTACTTGCTTATCAGCAAGAGGGGTTATCTATTAGATATTGCAAAAATGTTAATGAAATAATATAAAAAATATGTTTTGGACAATAAATTGTATTGCTAGGATTACTTTAGGCTGGACTCATTTTGGATACATTTTTTGTACAAACACATGATTGATATGCTATTCGTTATACACAATACCACATTTTCTGGTTTTTCTCTTTTCACACTCACGACAAACAGCCTTGCGATTTTGTAACTCACTTTTCGAACTCACACAGCGGTTTTCGCATCGGTGGTCGGTCTGAAAAGGTGGGAGCTTGTAGTTTATTGTTTATCAGAATGCCAAATCATAAAATGACTGCTTCACGACTGATTTGAGAGCGACAGCCGATGCGAAAACCGCTGTCTGAGTTCGAAAAGTGAGTTACAGAATGGCAGGGCAGAAGTAAAAAATACACACAAAATATGGGTTTAAACTAAGATATAACACATGATCCGAGGACATAGTGAGTTCAGCCTTTAGATATAATATTAATATGGGTTAAAAGTGTTGTCTTTCATAATTAGAGTTATGAAACAACTCACTACATGTGAAATTAGTTCATTATAATAAGTAACACTATGTAACATTGTTATACAGAATAATTGATATGATGAAGAAAGATTTTTAAATTTGACATAAATCAGGAATGTAATGGAACAATGGAAAAGTCCATGCTTGAGATAAGTGAAAAGTAAAAATATTACTGCTGATAAATTACCTTTAGTATTTGTACTTTCGAATTATTATGTTTTTCAAATTTATCTAGCCTATGTATCTAACAAATGCACTTGTTTGCAGATATAATTGCAATCCACGACTCTTATAGCCACATAACACATCCGCAATACGGCGAAATACTTGAAGTTTGATGCACATTATCAAACGGTTTAAATATTTCTTTATAACAATTATTTTTTTCTAAGACAGACAAGTGTAAATGTTTGACCCCTATACATTCGTTTATAAAGTTGCTGGTACCAATCTTCGTTCTTCTTTCTTCTATCGATGAACTGGCAAACTCAGGAATCAGTAAAAAAAAGTACACAAGGATATTAAACTTTAGTACTTTAAATTACTAAATCCCGAATAGGCTTAACCATAATCAATTCAAAGATTCCAAGTCAATATGGTAATCTATTCATACATTCCTTATAAAAACACGGAAAGCCACGCCATTGTGTTTGAAAGTTTTAATTAATTTCTCATTTGCCGTTTTATCTAAGCAGACTTTAGAATTATAAAACTTTCCTATGCGAATTAGTATTACAATTATGATAAACGTTTAATCCGGTGTATTCTTTCCTTTAACATTTTAGGTCGCGGTTATAAAACATTTTTTTTGTAAAAGTAATAGGTTGTGTAATTATTGTAACCATACACAATACACACTGCTTAGTTTATACGATACTTAACTTTTATAATGATGATTTTAAAAGTGATGATTTTGATTGTAATACAGGACGTTTTAACCCTATTTTAACTAAAGGCGTGTATTCACATTGATTAGTGCGAGTGCAAGTGATTAGTAATTGAGGACGATTAGTGCAGGTGTGTAGTGCAAGTTGTGTCCAATTCTTGTTCAGTGACCCTGTTAAGTTAATTCAGTTATCGAAAGCTGTCGATCAGCAAGTTAGGACGAACATCGAGAAGCGCGCTTGCAATTGGAATATGTACTGAAAAAAATATTAAACGCGGTGCTATCTGAAACCGAAGAAGTTTTGGAAGCTGAACTTGCAAGAGGCACGCTGCGAGTGAGGGGAAAGGGGGGGGGGGGGGTTTGGGACGCGACGTCACTACTCGCAGTTCACTCGCAAAAAATAAAACACGCTTCTAATCACTTTACTACGCCAAGCCGACTAATCACCTGCACTAATCAGTCGCTGTCCACACTTGTTTTCTCCTAATCACTAATCACTAATCAAAGTGAAAAACAGGCCTTAAGGGTGAGTGCCCAATACAATGCTATACTCACGCGACAGTTAATGTTTACCACCAAAAGACCAATACAATAGTATATTTTTATCTGTATTAGGATACAACCGCGCTGTAGTGTACTTAGATAAAGGTATTTTATGTCAGTGTGTGTGAACCGTATAAAATAAGCGACGATCAAGTCTGACAATTGAAGTCTAACAATAGAAACATTTTACTCGGGCGATATTTTTGAATGGCAATCAAAAGAAGCTCTTAAACCGTTTTCTTTGAATGCCAAAGTGTTACAGTCTTTGAGCTATTCAAACGTCCTTCCCTGAATACTTTGGAATTGCTTTTTTTTATACAAATACTTAAGTCTAATTTAGTAATTTTCAGAATATTGTACTATTTTAATACCAGCATTATTGGACTATGGACGTAATTATAAAAGTAAAAATTGCATTTAAAATGTAACAAAGGTTATCTACTCATTTTAATTAGTAACTAAAAATGTTTGTCTATTTATAGAATTATTTTAACAGCTTAAGGTAATGTTAATCACAGACAAAAAAAGCACATAAAATGCATTTGATACAAAGCTGTTAACACTTTAGGCCTTGTATCTTGATACCTATTGAAATCTATATATTCTATATTATTTCAATAGATATTCCTTTTTGTTACTTGCAATTCTTGTGTTAAACCTTTTTTTTATTGGCTTGGCACATTATTAGAGTACAAACCCAACCAGATAATCGCAATAGTTTCTCTATTAAGTCTATAGGTTTCATAGAAATATATCTAAAAACTGAGTTGTTCTTTTGAATACTTACATTTCCTTAAATATTGATTACATTCCAATAATTTATAACATATGTTTGTATCATTGTACAACTTGGAAAAATATTGCAACTGTAGAATCGTAAGTAACATAGTAGCATAAGAATTAAAAATATAATATCTATTTTTGCATTGTATAACATCGACAAAATTCTATTAAATCATCATGCAGCACGAAATAATTATTATGAATCACAAAATAAATTTCGTAATAATTTGTAGGTTTTCTTAATCATTGCACGTGTTATAATTTGCATAAACAGACCCTTATGAGTATAAAAATAGTGAAAAAGCGAAGCGCGGTGCGTACCTAACTCACCATCGTGCATCGGATCGATGGTATGTATCATGAGCTGGAGGAGGCCATGCCGGAACTTGGCTGCTGGCGGAGGTGCTTTGCTGGTTCCAGGGGTGGCGGCAGTCGCTGTGTTTGTACCAACTGATGTCTCACTCGATGTCGTTGCATTCCCGTGCTGTGGAGAAATTATTATTAATTGTATTAGGATTGGTTTTTATCTTTCATTCTTAGCATGTCTTGGTAATACTAACTACCATTAAACATGACACTATCTCAATTTTTACCGATTTAAATTAAAACGGATATTTATATAAAGCTTAACGATCGCATTTAAAGCAAATGAAGCAGTTTGAATAGCTAGGTTTTAATAAAGATCTAACTTGACCCTTAAAATTAGGGAATCGGTACAAATTGAGATACTGTCATGTTTAATGGTAATTAGTAGTTAGTATTACCAAGACCCGTGAAAATTTACAAGACAACTTAATTTTGCATTGCTACAGATGTAACCTTCAAGGGTTATTTTTCAAGTGGCCAGACCACTGGTGGCCTATGTGTAAGTTTTATTAAATATTCAATATATGTACTATGATTATTTCAGCATCCATCCCGACTCTCCTGTATAAACAACGTATATTCAGTTCAGATATTTTTAATTACATTTTTATCATTATTAGATATGTATCTATGAATTAGCCGTTTATTACTACCAATAAGCAGGCAAAAGCTAGCACAATTTATACATTGTTAAGACTCGATTTTATACAATTAAGAGACAAATACAGGAGACTTATACCTGCGAAGCGGTTCCTACTAAAATTGTAACATAACGTTTGTATTTAGTTCTTTGTATAATCATTTAATCAACATTTTCATTATCATATTTTAGTAGGAAGTTAAAGGCTTTTAAAAAATTTAGTGGCAACTTCCGTAAATGTATAGTAGGTAATATTTTACCTTGCAACTCGACACTCGTGTTTGATTTAGAAGTCGAACAAAATCAAATCGAGGTTGAAAACTATCAGGTTTACGTAGGGTAGTTCAGAGTCAAGATATTTTTTTTTTATGTAATAGGAGGCAACATCGCGTTCGGTTCACATCGCGTTCGGTTCTCGTAGCATCCACACGCACTTTAAGTTGTTCTCGAACCGGTTCATATTGTTAGTGATGTGACACTGTCGATAAAATGGACAAATTCGTCACACGATCATCTTCAAATCCAGACCTGGCTAGTAATACCGCCAAAAGACCTGGGGATGATTTAAACCAGTGGAATTATCCAAAGAGGATTGCGGTTCCCAAGCGTATACCGAGAGACGCCACCACCTCAACAAGCAACCGCTACAGCAATCTCCCAGTGGATAAGAACCATGATATCTCAGAGCCTTTTAAAAAGGCCTCTAAAAAGAAGAAGACTGGACGTGTCCCACCAATCGTTATCGAACTACGTGAAGATTGGACACACCAGAAACTAAAGGACGTAATTGAGAAGTACAACAAAAGCTACCATCTTGAATACAAAGGTAGTAATCGAGTCAAAATACAATGTTACTCATCTGAGAGCCATCAACTCGTCAAAAGTGGACTCCTCAATGAAAATGTGTCATTTCATACGTTCACCAGGAAGGATGAAAAAATGCCTAAAGTGGTTGTCAAAGGTCTTCCAACGAATGTGATCGATTGCCTACCAGCGGAACTGGAGTCCCTTGGCTTTGCTGGCGCCACTGCCACCCAAGTTAAGCTGAGTAAGCCAGTTCAATGCCCCCCGGTAATAATAAAACTTCCCACAGGGACTGATATGGCAAAGTTCAAGCAAATAAAGTACCTGGCTAACTGCGTTGTTGTGATCGAGCGCTACAAAACTAGTAGCAATAACTGCACCCAGTGCTACCGATGCCAGGGTTTCGGTCATGCTTCCCGAAACTGTAATAGACCCGCTAGATGTGTCAAATGCTCTCTGGAACATCCAACTCCACAGTGCCCCAAAAAGGGCTTCATAGAAACTGTTCGTTGCTGCAATTGTGGTCAAGATCACGCAGCAAATTACTCGCTGTGCAAAGAGCGGGTTAAGTACCTTGAACGTATCAAGACCAAGAGAGATTCGTTTCGCAACGCCATCGTGAAATCAACCCACGCGGCTACCAAGCGAAGCGTGCCCCTCCAAATGTTTCCCGTTCAGGCAGCAGTGGCTCCAAAGTGCCATGATTCTCAACCATGGCCAACGCGTGTGCCTCTTAGGACTGCCCCACCGAGTGAGGACCGCACAAACACCCGCCAAGACACGACGACGAGCGAAATGCTTCAAATTCTTACAACTATCAAAACCCTCAAGAAGGACTTCATAAAATGTGATACTTTCATGGACAAAGTAATCTTAATTCTGTCTCACCTTGGTCATTATGTTTAACCTCAATGAACTACGTGTATTTTATTGGAATGCCGATGGTATTCACAAAAAGCAGCAGGAACTAGCTGAACTGGCGGTAAGAGATCTCAACGTTGACATCATCGCACTCGACGAAACTAGATTAACAAAGCGGCTTACCCTTCAAATTCCAGGCTTTTCCTGCTATCGACTCGACGGCCGTGCCGATGGCTCTGGTCAGGGTGTTGCTATCTTGGTTAGGGCTGATTTAGAACACGATCTTGTTTTAACTCCGCCAACCCTTAACTTAGAGGCCATAGGAATATCCCTTTATTTTAACCACGGCAAAATTACCATTTATTCCGTTTACCAGTCACCCAATATGCCCTTGCTCCCTAGTGACTTAAACGCCCTTTTTTCGTCAAATAATAAAATATTAATTATGGGTGATCTCAATGCTAGGCACCCCTATTGGTCACCTGGCCCAACTAACACCCATGGTAACACAATCTACGAGCTCATGCTCGACGATGAAATGATTGTTCATGCACCTAGTGAGCCTACCCTAGTCCATTACAATGAAAACAGGCTAGCGACCAACCCCGATTTGTTACTCACTAGAAACATCTATACAGTTGACTCAATTGAGACCATCTATGCACTTTCCTCCAACCACCTCCCAGTATTTGTACGTCTCGCTATTAAAGCGCGTCGCAAGCCCATTCTTAAGCTAAATTATGCAAAGGCTGACTGGAATGGTTACCGCTCATATTTAAATAAAAATATATCCTTACACAAAGCGAACTTTAAATCTCCCGATGATATTGACTCCGCCATCTCAAACCTTCAAAGCTCTATAATCTCTGCTAAAAACTTCAATATCCCGGTTACAACCCTTAAACCTTGGGAGACCTCACTGCCAAGAAGTATTAAAAGAAAAATAAGAAATAAAAATCGCTTACGACGCTATTCTGCTAAAGAAACGAATGCTGTAACCCGTAAACTTATAAATCTTGAAGTGAAATACCTTCAGCAAGATATTAATGCTGCATTAATAAACCACCGTGACAACCTGTGGGATCGTAAACTTAGAAAAGTTGACAATCCGTGTGCCGATTTATGGCGCATTGCCAAAGGGCTGAAATCAACTTCTCTCCCATCTTTAGCCCCTCTCAAAACTAAAGATGGTTCCACAACTTTAAATGCTAAGGAACAGTGTGAAGTTTTAGCTAATACCTTTTCTCACAACATGTTACTCACCCAAAACTGGATCAGCGACGAGCAGTCCGCTGTCGATGCCTCCTGGTACTCCCTAGACAGCCTTCAGCAAGACGGTTATCAAATTCAACTGGTCAAACCAGCTGAAGTAGCCAATTTTATATCTTCACTCAAAACTCGTAAAGCAGCTGGACCGGATGAAATCTCGAATCACCTAATCAAACGACTACCCCAAAAATGTATTGTGTTGCTAACAAAATTATTTAATGCCTGCTTACTGACTACATATTTCCCTGAGGCTTGGAAAATAGCAAAAGTCATAGCTATACACAAGCCGGGCAAAGACCCATCTGATCCTGTAGGTTATCGCCCAATTAGCCTCTTACCCTGCCTAGGCAAACTTTTCGAAAAGATTTTATGCAACCGACTTCGCCGGGCTACCGAACATATAATAATTGATGAGCAGTTTGGCTTCCGTGAAGCTCATTCATCTACCCAACAGCTTGCTAGAGTAGCTGAGACTGTGTCTCATGGACTCAATTTGCGTGAATCTACAGGCATGTTCCTCCTAGATATTGAGAAAGCATTTGACACAGTCTGGCACCAAGCCCTTATCCACAAACTGCTAAAAATTGGCGTACCTATAGCAATAATCAAAATAATGAAATCGTACTTAACCCATAGATCTTTCAAGGTGCACATAAATAGTACACTCTCTTCACCTAAACTAGTCCCAGCTGGAGTCCCCCAAGGTTCAATTCTTGGCCCCAGCTATTTTTACTATACCTTAACGATATAACCATTCAAACACGCACTAATCTCGCCTGTTTTGCCGATGATACGGCATCCTTTACTTCCTCCAAAGACCTGGATTTGATCATAAGTCGCCTGCAACTTTCACTCGACTTATTGACCACCTTTTTCAGGAAGTGGAAATTAAAAATTAACGCCTCTAAAACAGAGGCAATTATGTTCTCCGGGACTAGATCGCTGCCTACTCGTACCCTCAATATTGAAGGATATGCGATTCCATGGAGTCGCTCTGTTAAGTATCTGGGTGTCATATTAGACAACAAACTCAACTGGACCCTTAACACACAATACATCAGGCTCAAGAGCATGAAGGGTTTGAATGCACTGAGCCCCATCTTAAATAGAAGATCGTGCCTCAGTAGCAAAACAAAGCTAAGTGTATATCGAACCTTAGTACGACCCTGCATAACTTATGCCTGCCCAGTATGGAGCAGTACGTGCCCTACTAATTTAAATAGCTTACAGGTTGTCCAAAACAAAGCATTGAAATATGCATTTAATACTCCGTTTCGAACAAACCTCCAAAAATTTCACAATAAAATTAAGTTTCCGACTATTTATCAGTTTATATTTAAATTATCAAAAAAATTCTATTTACATAACAACCGAAAAAGTAAAAATAAATATATTAATAACCTTTGTAAAACGCGGATGAAAAATTTACCTTACATCGATAAATACAACAGATACAAATTACCCCATCACTTGTTTCTTGAGTGCGATGAATAACTGGTTATCAGTGGCCCGCGCAGGTGCGCGAGTGTTGGCCATCGCGTCGCGCGCGACCTCCGGCCTTATTATAAATATATATAGACTTGGATAACGCGCGCGTTGCGTGACTGATGCTCGCGCTAGCCTTAGCGGGTGACTGTTCCTATTGTGATTGCTTGCCGTCCACTCTTTTGTTCTCGGTGCTACCTTATTTATTGTTAAAACTATATTTAGTTATTAAAATTAGGCATGTCAAAATGCCAATCTCACCTAAAGATTGCATAATTACCATGTAGCTTACCTTATTGTTAAAAATTGTTTGTTATTGTTAAAACCTTTCGTAACATTATAACTTTAGTTTTATAAATTTTATAAGTTTTTAAAAAGCAAAATAGCTGTAAAAACGTGTCTAGTTGTAAGCTTGTTACATTCCAGGAAATAATGTACACTGGATATGTAGCACTATAAATTTTTGTGAAACAAAATAAAGAATTTTTGAAATTGAATTGAACAAAATCAAATCGAGGTTGAAAACTATCAGGTTTACGTAGGGTAGTTCAGAGTCAAGATATTTTTTTTTTATGTAATAGGAGGCAAACGGGCAGGAGGCTCACCTGATGTTAAGTGAAACCGCCACCCATGGACACTCACAATGCCAGAAAGCTCGCAAGTGCGTTGCCGGCCTTTCAAGAATTGGTACGCTCTTTTCTTAAAGGACCCTAAGTCGAATTGGTTCGGAAATACTTCTGTGGGCAGCTGGTTCCACATAGTGGTGGTGCGCGGCAAAAACTGCCTTAGAAAACGCTCTGTGTTGTGGAACGACGGACATCGAGGTGATACGGATGGTATTTTGTATTTTGCCTTGACGTCCGATGATGAAACTCAGCTGCAGGTATTAGACCGAACACTTCTCTGAACACTCTGTGACTCAATTATGTATCCATTAGGATGAGCATAGTGAATCATGAAAGTGGGTGAATCGAGAGAGGTAGGTCAGGACACTTTCGGGAAAAAACGTATCACATATATTAAAAACGTAATGACTTTTGACATGTAAGAGTCATATTTAGCACTAAGTCCCCACTTGGAATCGTTCGGTAGTAAATGAATAGTTACAGCTTCTAATTAATCTAAAATATCCTTAACTGAGAATAATTTCAAACTATAACAACGAGGTATTCTGTTGTATACTGAAATGAGATTTTATTTTTCTTATTTATTTAGAATTCAGGACATGAACTAGAACGGTGCTTGAGCGAAATGTCAGAGCTTGAGAGTTGCCACTGCATATACTAAAGTTTTCAAGTATATGGCAACATTGTCAGTGCAATTATTTAAAGGAAATTTTACTTAAGAAGTAAATGATGTTTTATGTAATACCAGTGTTATCTGCTGTGATTGTTTGAGAATATTTGTGAATTGAATAAGCTTTTATTACTTTTTGTATATCAACCTTATATGCTAAAGAAATCACAAATTGAATTTGAACCCTAAGATGAAATAAAAGATACATCAGAGGAAATATTGGAAAAGAATAGCGAAGATTAGAGAATGGTGGAATAATTTTGAGGGAATAATGAGTAAAACTATTTAATATAATAAGAAATAAAACTATAGTTCTCCAATAAATGCTCTATTGATTTTATTTATTTCGTTTCTGAAACCGTGTTATATAAGTAATAATTGACATTTATTTTGTAAAATATTTTCAATTAAGAAACTTGGAACCGAAACCAAACTTGGAAATTCTTTTGTTCAGGTCTGATTTGTATTAAAAAGCCTCATATTAATTGCCCGTTCGTTGGAGAGCAATCTTCTCGATAGCCAATAACACTTGCTGGAATTAATCAATTTTCGGCCGATTTAAATCGAAATGTTTTTTATCGTATCGTACATGTGGTGATTTAACAAGGCAATTAAAAGCTTTTTTTGTCATGTATTTTTAGTAGCCTTAGTTTAAGTAATCATATGTGAGCAGACTTGTATGTGAATTAAATTAGTTTATAAATTGAAATTGTATTATATTATAAGTTTCTTTTGTCGTAATTAACCATGACTCTGGAATAAACAAAGATTTCCATAATACCTAATCCTTGTAACGTAATTTTGATGCTGTATTCTCACATGAGACATTAAGTCAACACTTAAATTTAATGTACATACAATTCTTACTCGAGTCACGCAATAAAAATAAACTTTAAATAAATTAATGTTTTTTTAAAACCATTACTTAATAAAGGTTTGAGACATTCTTGATTAACAGAATGTAATAGAGATGTAATACGATTGTAAAGTTAAAAAGCAAAACTATAAGGTTTAGTTCAAGTTTGCAGAGTAATGTTCAAATAGACTACTTAGTATCTATAACAAAGACACAAGTAATCTGTGGTTTACCACAACTTCTAATCCTACTTTGAAGAAAATGTAAAATAATATCTCTTAATGCGATTTACTCGTAAGTGAAGAATAGCTATTTACGACAAAGAAAGTGTCTCTTATCTTTTGCATACAGAAATATGGTCAATACAAGCGATAAACGAAGAACTACAAGGACAGAATAAACCAAAGTAAGTCTCGGGAGATACGTAAAATTAATTAATATACGGGACTCATGGTTAGCGCTGTCTCGTTTTTAATATCAACCATAGCAGGGACTCTAAATTGGAATTAGTATAGAAATAATTTCATTTCTCTCTCTCTTTCATCTATTGAACATATGTAGATCTTGTTATTGCAAGCTCAATAAGTAAGGGCTCATGCCATATTAAACAAACTATGATATTACATCTTATGAATTAAAAACGGAACTAAAGAAATCCAAATCTTTAGATTTTGTTACTAGTAGATCTTTACGAAATATTGAAAATATTTTTTTGTCTAGAATAGAAGGTAGGAATTAAACCCAATTTATTATCTGAGTAAAATGATACAAGCGTAAACTTCCTACACGGGATGCCAAGAAGTCATTTGTTATAAATAGTATCATCACATAAAATTCACGGATTCACAATTTTGGAATCGTGCCTGCGCAAGAATTTACACAACAAAAATTTAATAATATCTTTTTATAGGCTATTTGAGTTAAACACTATATTATTTAAAAGTTATATTTTAATTACATACATTACATAAACAATGCTCATTCTGAAAGCTTTTATGAACTTGTACCAGTAATTAGGCATCGATTACATTTTTTAAATAAATATTCGTTTAACGCGTTTCCGCTGTATGCAATACTAACGTGGTACAGTCATTTCAATTACGGACTCGTCAGTGTAAAAGGAATTACTGCGATACACGCGAGATGGAGCAACGTTGACATTTGTAGATGTATTTTTATTTAAAATTATTTACCATTATTACATTTAGTATTCGTATTTTAGATTAATATGCATTTTGACGATGTATAAATTTAAAAATTATTTAGTTATATTGTCAATACAAAAATGCAATTCCAATTTTAAAAGCGCGTAGAACGAACGATTTGCCTTATTTGCTTCATCATCAATAATTCATTTATCAAAATTATTTACAATTTTAGATTACCCCAATTCGATAACTATCTACATGATTTTTTAATGTTAAAATTTTTAAATGTTGTGCTATTATGAACGAATAATAATAACGGGAACATAAACAAGGAAAATGAACCAAGCGCTTGCTATTGAGTGATAAGGTGCATTTTATTTTATTCTTACAGTACTCGAAACGTCATGTATTAAATATAATAAAATCACATTTATATGGCACCCCTGGACCATATTATAAATATACTAGCTGACCCGACAAACGTCGTTTTACCATGTATATTATTTCTAGGAAACATTTTTTTAGTTCAATAAAAATAAATATCAATGATAAAAAATAGGGGTTGATCGCAGAGGGGTGAAAATTAAGGGTTGTATGTATTTTTGTAAGATGTATCATAAAAAAATAAAAAGATTTTTTTTGTCGAAGCAAAAATATTTTTTTGGGTGGACAACCCTTATCACTTAGGGGTTAGATAGAAAATGGGAAAGATAGATAATAACCGATTCTTAGACTTACTGAATATACATTAAAAAAATCATAGGAATCGGTTGAGTCGTTTTGGAGGAGTATGGGAACGAACCTTGTGACACGAGAATTTTATACGAATTTTACCTTTATTTAATTCCCACGAGAATGTAAGTGCGTGCTCCTATTTCAACATGCCTCCTGCTGATAGGAGACAAGTCTTTGTTTTTAATTTATGTTATTATTATTATTACTTACTTAAGATGTCATGTGGAACATGGTGTAATGGTTGTAGCTCCTTACAAACGTTGTGTAAAAAAAAATGGCGATTAAAAAGAGTGGCGGAGAGTTTAGTGCCAGTTCTTCTCTTCCGTTCTGCGCCCTTGATTTGAGAACTGGCAGTAAATGTGAAATTAGAAGCATTAATATGTATTTCTTTAATGACGAATCACAAGTGTACATTGTGTTACCTACGTGAATAAATGATTTTTTTATTTTTATAAATTTGATAAATAAATACGTTAGTAACATACGTGAAACTTTAGTAATATATGGCAACATCTACTCTCGTAAATAAGAACGAATCTGTGGTACAAATAAGTTTTTGTCAAGCTTAGAATAAATTGGGCGGTAAATGTAAAATGCCTCCGCTATATTTCTAACATAGATAATTAATCTTTATTTTATACGTGTCTGCAACAGACGACTCTGGTACAGACCGCAGTTTTTCGATCACAGTATTTAGTAAATTTAGTAGATTCATATGTTTGAATATACATATTTTTTTAGTTTATAAAATATTAACATGCGAACATTAAATACGTTAAAATTGTAAAGATTTCTTTCCATATTTAATTTAAAAATACGAGATAAAACCTTGTATAAATTCGTAATATTGTACATTTTTGCGTAACCATCTGGGATAGCATTTAATTTATCACAAAATTCACCACTAATTCTCCCGATACAGGCTGTTGTAGGCTTTCTAATACAGATATTGAAATAGGTGTTTTACAAATCTTGTTCAATAAATTTACTTAAGGAAAAAGCGATGGTATTTAATATGTTTGTAATTGAAATTAGACGAAATAAATGCGTGATTGACTTTAATAAACATACACCACATTAAATATTACAACCGGATTGTTTAAGTTTTTATGCCTTATTGGTCTGAATTTAACGTAATTTTGAACGTTTGAATAATAACACGATGTTCCAATCCTTTTCGGCGAAGAAATCGGTTACTAAATGTAGTAAAAATACTTTGAAAAATTGTATAAATGCATGAATCAAACGCCATATTTGAATCCGATTGAAATATCCGTTGTTTTGTGTTAGTCGACACCATCACATTCTTGATAATATTCTGTAACAGAATCAGCCGCATACCCATTCAATCAACATACAATGTGATGTTCATATTTATAAGTTCATGTACATTTTTCCAGTTACATAAACCGATTAAATAGTTAAGTAGCACAATTGCTTGTTATTTTTACAAGCGCCATGACGTAATCGTTGCATAAAATTGCTCACTTCATTCACGGCCGCTGCTTCCGCTGAAATATATTTCCCCGGGCGAAATTGTTTCCTATGTTTTGTTCTACGTTTATGGAACGATTTAAATGTAAATACGAATGGAAAGTATTAATTTTTCTCTATGATACATTATGGCCAGTTTTAGAGTTTTATATAATGCTGATCCGGCAAACGTCGTTTTGCCATGTATATCATTTATAATAAAAAAATAGGGGTTGATCGTAGAGGGGTGAAAATTAGGGGTTGTATGTATTAAATATTAATCTAAAAATTAAAAAAAAAATTGGGGTGGACTACCCTTAAGATTTAGGGGGATGAAAAATAGATATAGTCCGATTCTCAGACATACCCAATATGCACAAAAAATTTCATGAGAATTGGTCGAGCCGTTTCGGAGGAGTTTAACCACAAACACCGCGACACGAGAATTTTATATATTAGATTAACTTTTTACTGTTTATACTTTTCTAGTCCGGTAGGTAAATCGTGACCGACCAATCGAGACATAATTAGAACTTATTTGTGCATTGTAAAATAAAACATAACCCGTGGCAATACGTATTTACAATTTAAACGATTTTTAAAGTAATATCAAAATAATATCCCTAATGGCATGGCAAACTTAGTCAGGTTCTGATAAGTTTTTTCAAAGAGATATACAGGCGAATATTAAAATAAAAAATAAAAAAGAGATCAATTTTTACTAATAAAGATGATTTGATGCAGATTTGGAACTCTATTGTACTTATCAAGGTTTCCGAATTTTGCTGATCCAAGGCCCACATTAAGCCGGCTTTACTGTTTATTAAAATTGTCCAAGAAGGAGAAATATTTTTAATATATTATATAAGTGAAATATTTTGTTTTCAGTTACAGCTATTGTTTTAAAATACTCTGTAGGATAATCCATCATGCTCATAAACAGACAGTGACCTCATTTGTTTTGTTTTCTCTTTCTCAAAACATAGATTAATCGCGTCTAAACGCTAAGAATTTCTTTAAAAAATTTAAAATGACAGAGATCTGAATAAGCTTGCAAAGTCGCAGACTGAAAACGTTTGACTATGCAGATCAGGGTTTTAAAATTTCGCTCGTTTCTGCTCGGAACTTCATAAGATTATGCTAAGCATTAGTGATAGGTGAATTAATAAATTCTCTTTAAGATCTTGTATAAAATTTTACCTGTCAAGAACATCGTATGGATGTAGCTGGAGATTTTCAGCGGCAAAGAAACAGAAAAACGTTGATAGATTTTGGCTTTCAATTCTGTCACAGACACATTTTTGAAGTTATACTTCTTTAGGCGCGTTATGAAAAATTTATGAGAGTGAAATATTACCATGCGCGCGCACCGTTACACAAAATTAACAGAATGATGTTGCCCACGGAAGATCCTACGGCATTGGACATAATTTAAAAACAACATCCGAATAATAATAGAATTTATGTTATGCTTAATGTAAGAGAATAATAATAAATTTGTATTTATTTAATTTTTCAAATGTAAACTGAACTTTTTTGACTATAATGACTCCTTTTCCAGTCTTTGGTTATTTAATTGTAATTAATTATTTAGTCTGAAGACGGTATCCTAAGGGTCCTATTACCTTAATCGTGTAAGCTTGTCTTAATTGCGCAAGCAAATTAATTGGAACATAGCCGGGTTTTGAAGTCTCTACGCTCAAGAGATGCGCGCTTAGCCACTAGGCTAACTTGAGAAAAACGGTCATGGTTATTCTTGCCTCAAGTTACAATAGCATGCGACAAGTAAAAAGTGCAGTTTCTTGCTTTCATATTTCTTATAGAACAGCCTTGCGATTCTGTAACTCACGATTGGCATTCTGATAAACAATAAACTACAAGCTCCCTCCTTATCAGAATGCCAAATCATAAAATGACTGCTTCACGACTGCGCGACCGCCGCGCCGATGCGAAAACCGCTGTGTGAGTTACATAATCGCAAGGCTGGAGGCAAACGGGCAGAACGTCCTTATGTTAAGTGATCGACACTCTTAATGCCAGAAAACTCGCCACTGCATTGGCGGTCTTTTCAAGAATTGCTCCGTTTTTTTGACGGACCCTAAATCGTTCAGATAAAGGTGTATGAATACTTCTATATAAATATAATAAAATTGAGCTATGGGATGCTTAGGCTTGTCAAAGATAGCTGACACTTATAACTCTGCCACGTAATGTCCAATAGCGACGCCAATATCCATCAGCGCAATGAGTAAGAAAAACAAATCGAATTGGGTTTCATCCTCAGATAGATTCAACTATTAGATTGCCGCATAAAAGAAATCCCACACAGGATAATTCTATAAAGGATAATACTGCTCAGCGAACATGTTTTTTGTCATTTATTAATTATGCTTTAATGGACTTCATTTGATAGACTATATTAAATCACAACTACCACATTATAGCTGCAGCTGAGTTTCATCATCGGACGTCGAGGCAGAATATGAATTTCTACCCGTTTCACCTCGACGTCCGTCGTTCCACAACTGAGCGTTTTTAAGTCAGTTTTTTAGGGTCCTTCAAGAAAAGAGCACAAATTCTTAAAAGGCCGGCAACGCACTTGCGAGCCCTCTGGCAATGTGAGTGTCTATCACTTAACAGGTGAGCCTCCCGTTATCTCTCTGTTGCATTAAAAAAAAACATTTTTAAAGTGGTTGAGTACAATTTAATAGCTAGTTAATATTGTCTTCAGAGAACTGGTAAATAGAATAATGTATCACAATACTTACGTTAAAAATAATCTTACCGACTTGGAACAATGCCTCTTCAAAACTGCATCATCTAAAATGCGGTTTTGATAACAAAGCAACAATACAGATAGCAAAACCATTAAATACAACACGTCAATTATGATATTTAATACTGAATGATTCATTATTAATTAAATCCCGAGTACTCTAGTGCCCTTAATCAATACCTGTGCACTGTTACTTAACGGAATCAAGCGCTTAATTAAAACTTTCAATGTTTTCAAGATAATTAACGATTTAACCTTCGGGAAATAGCATTGCCTAGCTTTTGCCTGCTTTTATGGTTCTGTGTATTTTTGTGGTAGAATTTTAGTTATGAACATTTTAAAAGTTTGTTCTAATGATTTTAAAATGCTGAAATACATATTATTACATATTCATATCATATATCATAACGAGTAATGTTTCAATTAGGGAATTAACACAATACTTAAAACATGAAACGTTTGATGCGTTAATCTGTAAGGATTTCAACAGATTTTTTTTTATCCATGTTGACTGTGACATGTGACTGTGTAGAATGTGACAAAGTCACATGTGGTATATACTATATAAGTTTATGTTGTCTCTACCTATATAATTGACTGTATAAAACGAAATATCCATTAGTATATGTAGCATCAATTTAAAGTCTTAAAGTAACTTAAACATTGCTAAATTTAACTTATATTTAATTGGAGCTCGCCCGCACTCTAGGGATAGCTAATTTCTATAATTTCTTTCTATATCATGCTACTAATCTATTGTCTATGTTATGAGTAATAACTGTTAAAATGGCGTCAAGGCATGTATGAATGTAATGAATACTAAATAAGAAAGATTTGCTTAGGCATGGCATTCGAAAAAAAATTGCCTAATTATATGTGTACTCCAGTAATTATATCTGTTCCTTTGACACATATCTTCGTCTCTGTGGCGCGCATTTTTATATTCAGAATCTGTATAAGTGACTAGTCTGTATTCTTAAACAAATTCGTCGGAAATCAAAAGAACACCCACGTTGATCACGTAACAATCAAATAGACTAACTTCATCACAGTCATTCGTCTTTTTCTGGCAAATGGAGTTTATGCTGTGATTGAAGAAGACTATATAGTTAAAACAGTATTTACTGATTGTTTAAATAAATAAACAAAGAAGTCATTGCAGTTCCGTTTGAAAGGGTTCTATGTGGTTTTGTCATCGACAATCGATCTAAGACATGCCCGTTTCTGCACCGTATTTTCAAAGGCGACGGATAAAAAGGTACATGTAATCGATTATTCAAAATCCAAAATTTGTATGTAATAAAACTTAGTACCTACATTATTCTGATCCTCATGGTTATCATGGTGCTCATAAAATATTAATTAACTTGGGGTTAATCACGGCAAGTGTTAATGAGGTTAGGACAGTTTTGTTTTCTTTCCAAATATTGTACATATTGTTATGCTATGATGGTTAAAATACAGTGTGTTAGTAGAGACAAAATCATTGCTGTGTAACATTATGTGGACGGGTATTGCGACTGCGGAAGAGTTGCTAGATCTGGCATAGGGCAATACACGCCCTATGCCAGATGAGACTAACGGCCTATCTCCAGTAATGGAGAGACACCAAAAGAATAATAATTCACTAGTAGTAATATCAATAGTAAAGCACGAAAAGACATAAAAAAATTACGTTTTCATAAGAACTTTGTTTACCTACTTTAGAAAAAATTTTGTTTAACTATTAACTTAGCTAACTTTACGTAAAGGTTCTTTTTGTTTCGTAAAAAAATATGTAATAGTTTTAAAAAAGTATTTTTGCTATCGCTACAGCCGATATAAGTCCGCAATTCAATGTTATCGAAGGTCATATGTATTTACAAACATTATTAATTACTATCTTTTTATTATAACAAATTATATATTTGTAAATAAAATATCATATTGATAACTATTACTAGGCGTAAAAAATAATAAATAGCAGATTACAAAAAAGAAAAAGAATTGAACCTAATGAAAATAATTAATAATTTTTTATGTAAGAATGTTAATAAGAAAAATAACTTAAACAAAGTTCTGCTATCTCCAAAAAGGAAGAAAAGAGGAGAGTAGAATGCAAGAGCAACCGGAGCCCGAAGGCGGCATTGTAGGGACTACCCGAAGTGGTTTTCTGTCTCTGAATAGCAGAGATTCTTATGCCAGTTTAGTAGGCAGGCGCAAATATGTTTTAACGTAGGATATAAACAAAAAAAAGGACTAACGACATTACTCATAAGCTAAAGGTTGACACATTGCCGTTAGGTTTATTACCACGTTCTATGTTTATTCTCAATCAATTTTACGTTTTACCATCTACAAATTCTAAGAATAGTGGGCCTATTCGGGGATTATTACTATACTACTATATATATTCCGTTTCGCACGGAATAACAGCTATTCCTAGAATAATTTAACGGCTTCAATCAGTCCAATCATCTGATTTCTGTCATTTCACAAATATGTATTCTGTGTTTTAATTTCAAGTCAACGCAACGCACTAAATTAATAGTCTGGCATTGTTTAATGAAACGTTTAAACAATTTATTATTTATTATTTATTTTTAGTTTTTTTTATTTTCTATAATATTGTAATGAAATTCAACTAGGCTCAACAGAAGTTCCTTTTTAGACGACAGCCTCAAACAAACAACAAATAAAAACTTTTTACTGTCGTTTGACACCTGCCTAAAAGCTACTTTTTCACACTATAATACGGCAAAATCGAGTTGACATGATGTATGCTCTTAAACTGTCCCGTTGTAGAACAACATATAAATAATAATAAAAATTGCCGAGTTTTATTTTCGTTCACCATTCTCTTTGCTATTCGCGTATTGTTCTTCCTAGCGCAATTATACTATCGATTACGTGGACAAACGACTATGGATTTACTCGAGATTAAAATCATGGAATAGATTATTCCTGGTATCGTTACTCGTGTATAAATTGAAGTTTGGTCGAATCGACCCTTAGTCTATTATTTATTAGATTACATGCACAAATTCATAAAATTACTGGATTTAATACTTTTAAAAGGGCTTTTAAATTAATTATGAGCCCAGAAGACTAAATTAAAAAAATAAAACTACTGATGGCGACGCGTAATTGGCAAAGTTCTCATGAAAATAAAGTTGTCATTGTTAATAGAAAATTTAAAAGAGAAGTAGAAAAAACATGTTGTTTTTGCATTGAAACGAAATAAATTCCTATTAATAATTAAAACAAAGAATCACTTTATGTATTTATAAAAATGATTATATTAAACAAAATTGTCCGTATTAATTTGAAAGAATCACTTTTAATTATAAATTGTTTCCATTTATACCTCTGTGTTCTTGATCATTGGGTAATTTTTTAATACTCTTATTTTTTTAATTGAACTTTGACTAATTCAACCTTATAATTGATCATAAAAACGTTAATATAATTATTCAATGACCCTAATTGTTTATTTCTTCTATCTGCTCCGTAATATGCTATTTAACATCCATATGTATTTATTTCTTTAAGAGATACGGTACAAATAAGAGGCATCAAGAGGTTTATTACAAATGATACGAAATGCCACGTCGTTTCAAAATGTCGCTTGTTTGTAATAAAAGCCAGAGCGAACGGGTGACGAAATTGAAAAATAAATCTTAAAGCGATAAGATAAATCTCTCTGAAATTCGGGATTGAATTTTTGCTACTAACATAAAATTACGTAATATAAAGAAAAAATATACGACGATTATATGCAAAAAATGCTGAGAAGAATTAATTGAAATATCTTTGAAAAATGCGCTAGAAAAAAGTGGGTTATTGTGAAATATATCTAACGTGTTATACTTGACCTGGCCTCAGTGGAGTGCTTCTAAAATAGCTTGAGGAAATGCGCCGCCCCAACAATCTGATAGTTTGCGTGATAACTTATAGTCTCTTTTATATAATGAAAGTTCATAATACTAACTGCGTTAGGGTACGCCTTATCGCCTGATCCTTACAAGGCTATCCTTACATTGTATGTCTACTTTCAATGTAACACTTGCTCAGCCAAGGTTATGGTATTTCATATTCTAATTCGTATCTCAAGCCATAATATCCTTGAGAACTTGTCAACAACTTTATACACAAAAATGATTTGGGTTTGAAACTAGATTAAGGTTTGATCGAGGTTCTAGAAACCAGCCAATGACTGCGTTATAATCTCTCGCGCATCACAAAATTTTTGAAATACCACATCTTTTTTTCTTCTTTTTAAAAAAAAATGTTGTTGTGTTTTTATCTAATAAGTGGTCTGATTCTTGTCTATTGTTGTATTTTTTTACTAAATTATAGTCAATTAATTTAAAAGTAACTACGTTTTTTCATGTTCGTGAATGTTGTAATGCTCATAAGATATATGTAAACCGTTAGTTGAAATCTTTTGTTTAGTAAAAGTGTACATTCCTTTTTAGTGTTCTAATTTCTAAGATACATTTTAAATATATTTAGGTTACAACACTCTTAACCTACATAATAATAATTGATAATCGATAAGTCGAAAGCAATTATTATTTGTATGATGATAAATTATTTTATTGTATTTTTCCAGCATGCGCAAAACTCTGGCTTTAACCGCGGGTTACTTTAATAAGGTTTAGGAACCTAGTTGGCCTAGTGGCTTCGATCTCCAGCTTTGCATAGCAAACAGTACTATATTAAATATTTGGTAGATGAGACAGTACTGAAAAAAAATCTCTGTGCTTTAGATAATTGGCTTGCAGAAATATAAATATTAAACTTTCGGATTTATGACCATAATAGCCAGTTTTGGTGACGATTTAGGGGTTTGTAGACAGAAAATTTTATTATATTTTTTTTATAAATTAAGCTCAAGTAAAGAGTAGGCAGCATTAAATTAAGTAAATATTTTGATTAATAATTAAAAGAGTAATATTATGGAGTTTATCACTATTATGTTATTTCCTGTAGGTACTTAGTAGAGCACAACATTTAAAATATCGAATCTTTTCATGGACAAACATTAAAAAAATTAGCAAGAAAAAATAGGCCGCGTACAATTCTGACTAGAGTTCCGTACTACAAAGGCATTTATCCGAGGTTCGCAGCCATTTAAATTCCACCTCAACTAGTTTCTAAAAATATATAGAACAAGAGATATCACGGTGACCCATTTCGCAAACTTTTGGCCCGAAGCATCTCATTTCAATTGTAGGCCGTTGTATTTGCAAGGGGAATGTACTCTTATTGAAAGGAGATATAACACAATTTCGTATAGCAAGCCAGGCCCGATCTCGAAGAGTACTTGTAGACATTTTCCATGTATTGTAAACCCTCACAACATTTCTAATTCAATTTCTGCAGCGACAATGCTGTCATCTGCTTCTTTTTATTGTATTTGAACCCTCACTAAATTATGGAAAGTATTTTTCGTAAATATTGGGGATTCTTAAGTGTGGAAATACTGAGTGAGTCTGTGGGAACGCGGCTCAGAATATTTTATGATTTGTATCATTGCCGGTTACTTTAATTAATTATTTATTTTATTACTTGTATAGACAACAGGGGTGGGTAAACTCACTTTTTATAGAAAATCTACGGCTCGCAGCAATTGGGATTGATATTTTTCATAAGAGAATATCTCATTAAAATAAATGTTCTAAAGGAAGTATTGTAGTATTTTTCGTTGGAATTTATTTTCATTTTTATCTCTAGTCCAAGATTGCCTGTTTTTTTGTATTTTATTGAAACTTTTTTTCAATTACTCTAAACCTATCATGTGTTGTATTACGAAGTGCAATCGATATATATAATAAACTTGGCGATCAAAAAGAGCGGCGGAGAGTTTATTGCCAGTTCTTCTCTTCCGTTCTACGCCCTTGATTTGAGAACTAGCAGTAAATGTAAAATTATAAGCATTTAATGTATATTTATTTTTTAACGCTCATAAGTGTACATTGTGTTACCTATATGAATAAATGATTTTTGACTTTTGAATTTTATAAAATTGTAGATGCCTTGTGTGGTGAAAATTAGAACAAGTGGACCAATAGATAATAGAAATAACATTTAACTTATTTATTTATAACGCACCTAAATAAACAATACAGTAATTACTCGCTGTATTTATTTACCTTTATTCGAGGCAAAAATTCTGCGAACATTGAAATGATAAGTCACATTAATTTACGCCCAAAAATAACAGCTAACGAAAAGCAGACAGCCAGTGTTCTTTGTATAGCGTCGCGTCAGTTGTATGTTGTTTACATAAACCTGTCGGCGTTTACATAATTCCAGCGAACTCGGCAAACGTGCGATTTCATACATTTTTAATCCAACACGATTCTTGAACATAAACACTTCATTTGATAGCTTTGAAATATGTTCAACATTAACGGTATAACTCTATATCGTTAGGCAAATAATACGTAAGATTTCAATAAACACTATTTTGTGCACAAATATTTGCGTCAAATTTTTGTATGACATTTTTTTCTTAATCTCATCCTAATATCAAAATTAGATTAGTTTTATCGTGGCGTTTAATTTGAATGTTCATTCATTTTAGTTTTTAATTATAGTTTTAAACTTTAAATTACCGTATTAAGATTGCGTCAATATATCATGGTTAAATATAACATATCGGTTTGTGGCCTAGTTGGTGCAAACATGTATTAATGAAAGTTTTGGGTTCCATACTGGGTGAAACAATATTTGAGTAGAGTTGGAAGTCATAAGTCAATAAATAGAACGCAAATAGACGCAGAAGGGTATGCCAGGTCTTTAATAAAAATGGCGCAGTGTTTTTTGCCAGTTGTCACCCATTACGGGAACTGGTAGTAATCTTTTTTTAATATTGACGTTAATAAGTGTTGCCAATATGAAAAATAAATTTTGGTTTTATTAAGACTGCATATCTTATCATATCTACGATATAAAAATAAGTCGGGTTTTCCTTCCTGATGCTATAACTCCAGAACGCACGAACCGATTTCCACGGTTTTGCATTCGTTGGAAAGGTCTCGGGCTCCGTGAGGTTTATAGCAAATTCAGGAAAAATTCCAACAGAAAAGCGGGATCACCAAAAGAAATGTTACATAAAACGAAGCCATCTGGTGGCGAAACGGAGTTCGCCGAGTTTGCTAGTATACTCATATATCTACACTCATTTATACCAAATAACTATTATATATAATACTTTGCTAAGAAAGTCATATCCGCATTCAACATATTTTTAATATTCCATTTAAAAGATTAATAATTTTCTGTCATTTTAAAATCTCGTTTAAATAAACGTATGTACACAACCATTTATCTGTTTGAGAAATTATCACTCGGATTGCGTGATGAATCTCTCATGTTTTTGCGAGTCGTATAAGTGTTGATTAATTGCCAATTCATTTTAAAAATATTATTTTTCTATTCATTTTTACTTTAATGAGTTGAGTGGGTACATATGTATGTATGTAGTGTGGACTCAGTTTCCGCACTTAGACGCATTTGGCCCGTTGTGCGATAAGTCCTGGATAATTAAGCCCATCTAGCTCCAGAAGTTTCCTGAAAATTTCACAGGTTCACGAAGCGACCTCACTGCCCCGAGGATTTCTGTTAGTTGGGAAGCCACAGCCACGCATTCCAGACTACGCGGGTGACTGATTCCTCTGCGCTAAAACAGCCTCTGTACAACGGACTGTCTGTCGCGCCAAAGGCAAAGAGATGTATGTTAAGACAGTGACCCGTAATTGTCCCTACCGTTGAGTAGGTTCCAAATAACGAATATAAACATTATTTCCTTTGTATTATTAGTCATTTTAGTAAGTAATAGTAAGCTTCTATGCCAATCCAGAAAAATTGTCCGGTACTCCAACCAGATTGGTTATATCTTACTAAGCTACTAGTTGCTTAGAGTTGAAGTATTTTTCTTTTTCTCATTAGTATAGATGATTACTTAAAGATGTCATGTGGAACATGGTGTAATTATTGCAGCTCCATACAAACATTTTGTAAAACAAAGCTTGGCGATTATGAAGAGTGGCGGAGAGTTTATTGCTATCTTCTCGTCCGTTCTGCGCCCTTGATTTGAGAACAGGCAGTAAATTTAAATTAGAAGCATTGAATATCTATTTCTTGACGTTCATAAGTGTACATTATGATACCTAAACGAATAAATGATTTTGAATTTGATATTTCTGCCCCATTGGTAATTTATGGGACTTGAAAATTGAATTTTTACTCTGTTAATTTAGTGTAGCATTCAGTTGGATTCAAAACCTTTTTGCCGTCGGGTAAACATGAACATCACATTTCATTGACCCAGAAAAAGAACATGGAAAAAGTGAATTAACAAAATTTCTCTCGTAAAAAGCGTAAAGCGATTGAGTCGAGCCGACATTTCCTGACGTTTCTCACAAAGAAAATGCTATCTACCCTGAGGCTCATCTTCAAGCTAATACGTACTTTAAATTAAGGCATTAGGCTTGTTTATTGTATAAAACGTTAAATTTGCATATTGTATCTCCTTTTGGAACATCAAAGACGTGCAGTCTTTGGAGTATATGAGAAAAGGTTTTGGTAATTAATTAGGCAGTGCATCGAAAATTAATTAGCATTTTTGCTTAGAGCCGTATGTGACAGCCCAACTGCTCAATTCAATAGCATTGTAGGGTCAGCAAAGTGTTTTTACATTTGTATAAATATCTATTTTTTTTAAACTTACGCGTAAAATGTTAATGGCAACGTTGATTATGAAAAATTTGACTTAATGTCGTCAAAATGACACCGCTATTCAATCAATATAAACATCTTATTTGTATCCTTGCATAATCCAATTAGAAACTTTAGTTATTCTTTCAAAACGATTGCCTGTTTTTAACGACAATTTTCGTTGTGTTGTGTTGGAATAAAAATTGAAGTAAAACTGAATGGATTACGATTTAAGTAAGTTTTAGTTATATTTTTGATTTGATGATTACTATAATTTATTTACCATTGTATTATTCACAGCCAAGGAACCAATACCGGACATCCCTGGAATTGATCTTACAAATTATGTACGTGATCCATATTCATACAACCCTGTCGTATACATACATAAAAAGTTAGTACCTTATGCAAATTCTGTTGAAAACCCTAAATTGACCACTACATCAGATAAATGCTTACAATTCAATCATGAAGAACATGTGTTTAGAACTAAGCTGATAAATCCCAATAAAGATCCACTCGTCGAACAAACCATTAAATTCGCTAAGGACCTGATTCCTTTAACGATACCTCCAAATACCGACGCCTCTCCCGATCCTCTTTATTTAATAAAAACAAAAAAATGCCAGAAAAGAAAGAAAACTGAATGCAATTGTGAACAAGAAACTAATGCAACATACCAAAAAACAAAAGACGTAACAGATATTTCTAAATCCCGTAATTTTTGTAGCGGCCGTGAATCACTCAGCCGTTCATCAAATAACAACACTTTAGATGACATACAAGAAAACAGATCTTTAAATTGCTCATCATCTGACTTATCAGAAAAAAGAAACGTAAAAAGGGAAAAATTCTTACATAAATGTAAACAAAACGATGTCCAAATGATTGCTTCAGAATCTTTTGAAGCTTTAGCAGAAAATTTAAATTCCACCGGCGATGCTAAGATAAAAATACATCTTATGAACGAGAAAGACAAAAGCCTGCTCTGTGAAAGTATAAAAACGCCAGTGATTAAAGCCATACGAGAATGCATACAAGAGATACATAATACAGACGCAACAAACTTTGGTTGGCAAAATATGGTCGAGAATACATCGCAAAAAGTTGAAATAATTTTAGAGAAATTAGAAAAGATAGAGAAAAAATTGGAATCTTTTAATGACGGTACTAAGATGCCCAAAATATCGAAATTGGAAGAGTTGGAACAAGATGTAATAACAAGGGATAGCACATCTGAAGAGGAATTGGTACAAATACATCTAGCAAGAAAAACAAAAAGCAAGCTGGTTAGAACTTTAAGTCCAAATCAAGAAGAAACAGAAGAAGGTAGTATTAGAAAGATGGATCGTGGAGAGTTACCTAGTTGTTTTCAGTCTTCGTCTCAATTAAATATTAGACCTGAAAATCCTAGCCGCCTTCCAGCACGATTTTGTTGGACTGACGTTGGTAAATAGTTTTATACTTAATTTAATTTGAAGTATGTTTTATTTTGATGATATTTAGATTAACATGACGTAACGATGTATGAAATACATATACTAATATTTGTTTATTATTATTTTTTTGAAAAACCCATTCATTATATAATCCATACAAGTAATTGTTAATTAAAAACCTAGGTAAGGGTTGCATTAATTTCAAAGGCTTTCATTAAAAAGGCTTAACTTTTTACTAATTTTCTTGATAAATATTGTTATATTATTCAAATACAAAAAGTTCAATAATGTATCACTTACTATAAACAGTATTTAAAAAACTGAAACGGTCCTATCATATCTATATTATACTTGTACAAAACCTTTGTGAATGTTTGGCATCGCACGGCCATCCATCAATAGATATTATTTCAAAGCATTCCAGATATTCTATCAATTCTATTCACAGATCGATCAATTTTAAGAAGACCTAAACAGAATGTTATTAATAACTGAAATATTTTCATACTACTCGTATCATATTAAAGGCTGATGACATCTTTGAAAACATTTATCAGATTAAGGTTATGCAGCTTTTCATTGATTTTGTAAGTAAACATAGATGGTTAATACATATACATCAAAAGTGATGGAGACAAACTATTATTTTCTTAGATGTCATTTGATAATATCATGCATAGCTTCCATTTTTTCCCTGGTCCGGGGAAACAAACATTTCTATAAGAAAGACAATTTTGAAAGAAAATAACTTTTGCCTCAAGCCTTCGAGCTACTCTTTTACTAATTATATTATTTTTACAACTTTGAAACATATTTTTTAAACAATACATATCTTTCCTGCACATTAAGCACTTACATTCACTACAAGCTCTTTGTTTTATCCCTTTCATTTCCGTAATGATGGAAAGAGACAGTCCGGTATGCTACCCAAATGGACTACACAATGTGAGAACTTACGAGTCATCCCTTTCATACGATGTGATTAATTTTCCCTCGCTAAATCCACTAAGTAATTTGGAGCGCTCCCGGTTTGGGACTATGATTGATTCCCTAATCAAATTCTTAGATAGGATAAAAGTAATTTTAAATAAGGTATAAGTCCTGATAAAATAAAGAACGTCGTAGACCGAAAACTAACTTATTATTTCATTAAATACATATATTCAAACCTATTTGAAGCATTTTTAAAGCTCTCATGTCTCTATGTCTAATTCCTTTATTTAGAAATATTTTCTTAGATAAAATATGTGATATGTTGTTGCTCTTGAGAGCTCCATAGTATCGTAACGTATTTTAGTAATATTTTATTTAAGACAAATAAATTACGGTTTACCTATTTTTGGATGAGTTTGCACTCGTTAAAAACAAGTAGAGGTCGAGGTTTAAGATAGAAATATATGACTACTGACATTCCTAAATTGTTTATTATATTTTATGTACAACCTTATATATTACTAGCTGATCCGGCAAACGTCGTTTTGCCATGTATATCATTTATAATAAAAAATAAGAGTTGATCGTAGAGGGGTGAAAATTAGGCGTTAGGGGTGGACTACCCTTAAAATTTAGGGGGATGGAAAATAGATGTTGTCCGATTCTCAGACATACCCAATACGCACACAAAATTTCATGAGAATCAAGTCAAGCCGTTTCGGAGGAGTTTAACTACAAACACCGCGACACGAGAATTTTATATATTAGATATGCAATATTTAATCAAAATACACACTTAATATATATTTAAACTTTTATACTTTTCTTCAACTCGCATTTTTGAGGAGCTTTATGAGGGTTACCGGTTGGTAGCTGTGTAAGGGAACATGCAGCACAAAATCTCATTACGAACAACACGCCACGCAAGTTCCTTTTATGACCAATTATATTAAATATTAAATAACCTGTTTATTGGGCATTCATTTTAATCAAATCGAAACCGCGATAACAAAAATTGGGTATGCCGAGCCCATAACGCTCACTGAACTGACGTGATTATGATCTACGACTTATTATTAAAGAAATAACTGGTGGAAAACTATACTGAACTTTTCCTCAACTTAAGGTAAGTTTTTAAGTATATAATACTATTTTGTTATTTGACAAATAACCTAGTTTTCTAGTTTAGGTTAGTATGATCATTTATTTCTCGGTAAATAGGGTTTTTGAGGGCTGTTTTTGTTTTCTCTATTGATTATGAATATTATATGTTTAACATCGCTAAACAATGACCTTTTTCTTTTAGATTCAATAATAATAATATTCTTTCAGAAAAACATTTTTACTGTAAAAAATTCCTTATCCAAATTTTCATTATTTGTGCAAGTCAAGTTCATGAGCATACATAAAGTGTTAATATCTCATAAAGCTAATAAAAAACCTTTACAAGTGAACTATGTTCTGATTTCAAAAATTATGTTAAATCCGTACTCTAACGTGTTAACTGGGTTGGAAAATGTTTAAGCAAAAATCGCTTAACGAAGTCCGAACTTCAGTACAGTTTGTTCTAGAATTCCCAAGTTATCGGTAACTTTTATAGGTAGGTAGAATCAAACTTGTTATAGAAATGTTCAAAAACAACTTGATTTAGAAGTTTTATCTCGCTACAAACATGTCAGAGCGCAAAATTGCCGTGCCTTTGATATATTCCCTCATGAATCTTAAAATGGCAATACGCCAAATCGTATAACTTCAAACTGCTAAATACGGCGAAATATTAAGGTGCATAAATATAATACGCATATTTAGCATTTGTGTATTATGCAACAGTACAATGGTTGCGGTTTTCCTCAAACAATTTAATATCATTTAAAGAAAAAACTTTTTAACCGGACTAAAGTTTTGTATTATTATAAATTTACAATTATTTAACATAAATTTATCCGACGTTTCGCGTGCTTTACAGCGTGCGTGGTCACCGTGACTGAAGGTGGAGGGTTTAGTCGATACCAACTCCGGGGAAATGAATACAGATAATGTAACTTTCTCTACAGCTGTGATACTTTTTGACATTCAACACCGTCAGTCCCAACACCAACAGTCACCGTGACCACGCACGCTGTAAAACACGCGAAACGTCGGATAAATTTAAAATTACGAGTATGTTAAATAATTGTAAATTTATAATAATACATAACTTTAATCCGGTTAAAAACTTTTTTCTTCAAAGGTGTAAAGGTTATGTCAATCAAAGAAAATACTATTAATATCATTTGTTAAAAGCAATTACCCAAATCAGTGGGTACAGTTTCTTAAAAACATACGATATAAAATCAATGTAATTAAATTAAAAATAAATATCATTTTCAAGTTACTCTAGAGCCTCTGAGGAAGTTAAAATTTACATAAATCAATTGGGTCTGCCGTATAGCTACTAATCGTGCTGTATTATAAGAAAATCAAGACATTTATAATTAATAGTTATAATAAATACTAAACAATAGATAATCCTACCTCATCATAGCTTCCATTATTGAAGCAAGCCTAAAACGTGCTTCATTATAATAATTTTAATATGGGTAATAAATTCATGCTTTTTGTGCCGTGCTTTTTATACTTTGGGTGACACTACTGTGATTGCTTTGCCCTCCCCTATTGACGCGTAAACACCGCGCAGGTGTTCTCAATTGCATAATAATGCACAAGCATATCATGCAGTTTTGGTAGTCGAATATATTACTATATTACATATATAAAGCAAATTTGTATCTACCAGTTGTATTATACAGTTTTAAATCTCGATAATAATGTAGATTGAAAAAATCATACAATACGCACTTACCATTTTACAAATGTAAGCAAGCCGAAGCTTTAGTAGAAGCTGAAGAAGAAAATAGAAAAGAAAAGATGCTTAGAAGAGGCAACAACTCACCAAAGTTTGAGCGGCAGACTGGTGCTGGAAAAATAGGCTTCAGTCAGTTAAGCCATTATAGTGTCAAGGAAAAACGAAATCTTTGAACCACAGAGAAGATTAGTATACGTATAGACTATAGAGTGATAAGGCCTGGGCTTGAATAGAATCCTAAGTAACGACAATACAAGTTTAGGCGCGAACTAACCCTCCCATCTGTCAAATGATCATCGAATTTTGACAGATGAAGGTTTAATTCGCACATAATCTTGCCTTTGAATTTCAGCTGAAGAACACAAAGCTTATATCTAAAATTGTCAATGCGGTGGTCGTATTAAATAAATGAGGATGTCATTAATCTTGAATGATTTAATCGATTTGTTACAAGGCCTTAGCGCTCGTGATTATAATACATCTTGATCGCTGTGGAAGATAAAAAGGAGTTATAGATTTGTAAACTAAACCACGTATAGCTTAAGAAAGAATAGAGCGTATTAGATAGAAAGTAAGATACAATTTTGCGAAATCATCCACATTGTTTTAAAGTAAAATTATTTTGGAGGTTGGCTTTGTAAAAAATAAAGTCAAATTAAAAAATGTTTTAGTATATCTCGAAATAAATCGGGTTAAGTACAATACTATTTAATGAAATACAATTTTTTCACTTTTGTAAGACGATTTTTTCACGCTGCAATGAAAAGACTTTAGTAGCCAAAAGGCCTGTATGAGTTACTTTAATAAGACAAGTTCGTACTAAATGTATAATCGAAATGTGAGCTAGCATATTCATTATTATTGAGTATACAAAGCCACTAAATTTTATTCGCATTATTATTAAATAAAGTGGGAATGTCAGTTGAGAATCAGGGCATAGTTCAAGAACAAAGGGACCAAAATTCGAGAACACTCGAAATCTTTATAAATTACTGCGGACGTTCAATAGATTTTACTTCGCGATATCGCAGTCGTTGTACAAGTTCAACATTTTTTTGCGATATAATCAATTCTGTGACCCTTTTTTTATTAATATTAATGTACCTAACATGAATAGAACTTTCATGTTATAAAAAAGACATAAAAAAGTCGAAATACCTCTGCATTTGTACAGGAAGTTAATTAAAAATTAATTCTAATTCTTGGTAATTTTAATGTGTATTTCACGTATTCACTAAAAATAATACAATATTAATTATGTGTCTGAAGCCTATGTAATAAACATAAAATATATATAAAAGTTACGGTCATCGTAGTATGCATAGAAGTAAATATATATAAACAACAAATAATACACATTGTAGCTTCATTAAAAACTTCCGTATTGGCAACACGTCTTCTATGAACTAAAAAATATAGACCGAAATTATCCTGTCATGTAGAATCTGGCTATCTTCCAAACGGTCCTGCGTACTTTCAATAACATTGGCCAAATGTTGAATTTATGCCCATTTGCAAGCTCGGCCACACTTAATAGCCGGTTGAGGCCAGAATCGATAACGAATTTATGTTTCAACTTTGACAAGGCGATGAGATTTGTTCTATAACGAAGTCACTTCTGTTTTAGTGACAGTTTTTTAATTGTCTGTGCACCACAGTGACTAGGAAGTAATATAAAAACGGAACATTGTTTTAAAGAATGAGACATATGACACTGGACTGAATAAATTTAGCGTTACTCGGGGATATTATAGAATTCTAATGGTTCTAACAGTTGTAAATTGGTCCAGTAGTTCGTTATTATCACCAAGTAAAGAATAACTACATTTTTTTTTAACACTCCTAATATCACAAAGATGTTTCCAAATAAACAAGTGCGAGCGCAATTAATTACGATGTACACTCCTTACCGACTAAGTTCTAAATGGTCTGTATTTCTCATTGTTTCTATTCAGAACAGAGGATTTTATTCTATTTTATATATCTGCCTTTTTTCAGATAAAGTTGTCTTCGTGACATTTCAAATGTGTTTTTTATTCTCGCAAATGCAACGCAGCTTTTCATTAATTGCGAGATGACGTACCTACAAGCGCGCTTCAAATGTTATTTACATTTTAAGTTTTTATTACGTTTAATGATGTTCTTTCTAGTAGTGCATATTTTTGTTTTTTTTCGATTTTATATTTAGTTTTGATAGAACTTATCAGTTTGACCAGTATGTTAAATATGATGTGTTTAGGCGTAACAAGTAAATTTCGTAAATGTACAAAATGAGACGTTCTTTCATATCTATATATGATTTATTTAAATGTGGTATATGGATATTTGGGAAACAATCTTAGTTTTAACAACGTGCGTGTTAATAAATAAGGAGTTAATTTTTTTCCTGTCCAGTTGATAGGTTTGAAGGCAGGTTAGTTTTTAAATTATGTACTTAAATTTTTATAAGCAAGGCTTTTAAAATAGGTTTTTTAAAGTGTCTACTTGAATAAACCACGTCGAAAAAAAGGTTGAAATGGGCTTAAACTCATAAAAGTATAATTGTTTAATCACTTAGCACTTTTTGCACTTGCACGGAACCTAAACCATCATTGCATCCTTAAGCGTACCAATTTTTAAAGGCCGGCAACGCCCTCGCGAGCCCTCAGGCATTGAAAGTGTCCATGGGCAGCGGATTTAATAGCAGGTAAGCCTCTATCGTATTATATACTACGTCGTATTATTGACGTAACTACATAGTTAATTCAACGTAATTGAATCCTACGGTACCTTTTTATAAGTGCGAATATTTATCCAAACAGCAATAAATTTATTTAAAAATAACGTCGCTTATTAATTAAGTAAAATCTTTTTTAAAAATCTCCTCACCTGAGTTAATCCGTGTTAAGCCGTACTATACATCATTTTAATAGCTTGGCTATTACGCCCAGGCTTAAGCCATTACCCTATTACGCTACGTAACCAACGCTACGGCGTAGGCTCGTAGAACCACGTAGCCCCGAAGATTCGTAGTGACCTTAATGTGCAAAATTTATTTATTTAACGCTTTTCAAACGTTTAATATCTTTATTATTATAGCAAGAGCTAAATGTGAATTTAAAACGGTAGCATCTGGAATGATTTTTTTAATATGACTAAAGATATGGATGGATACTTTAAATAACAAATTTTGTATTTCAATTCATAGTCTGTACAATATTGCACATACGCCGTACTTATATAAAAATATGAGTATTTATCTAATATTCCACGAAAAATATTTTATAACGAACCCAATCTTGGGCACTTTGCGTACTAATATTGATGATTATAATTTTTTAAACTTATCCCATATAACCGTACCCCAACCTTAAAAGGTACCCCTTTAACCGCTTCACTAAAAGTACGGGACATTAATCAGTTGAATGCAAAAATACCCACGTGATCACGTTAACGTTATGTAAGAGGCAAGACAGGGCGTAGTAGTAGCCATAACAACGCATAACAAACACCCCTTATAATATAAACACCTCTATGGTAATTTGTTACTCTATTATTTATTATTATAGTTCAAAGATCAGATATATATGTTAGAAGTTTTATATCGTCAATGGATTAATATTGTAGGGCTGCGTGAGATTAAAGACAATCGTTGAATTACATATGCTAATAGCTATAATACTAAATAACAGTGATAACACGACATCGATCTAAATAGCCACTAAACATGAAAGGCTTCTTCAGGCTCTAATCTTTTCCTAATTTGGATTACGACAGTACAATAAAAGCGCATGAACATGTAATTGTATCGAACGTTCATGACAACTATTATTGGACCAATTGGGAGGTGCATGCGGGGCTGTGCGGGCGAGCTCACCGTGGGCATCAGCTGATCTGTACTCCTGACCCTCGTCACCTTGTTCTTATATATCAGCTTCTTCAGCGCCTTCTCCACCGGCTGGTTCCATCGCATGAATAACACGTACGCTCCATACAACGAGAAAAGCACCAACGCTTCTTGCCAGTAGATTTCATTATCACGGAAACAGTATATCAACACGAGGAGGCTGATCGAATAGAAGGTGCAGTCGCGGAACAACGGCCACCAAGTTAGGGTAAGTGTAGTGCGCGAAAAGAGCGCACAAGCACCGATTACAAAGAGGATATTAAAGACCGCGGATCCAACAATCGTCCCGATTCCGACGTCGTCAAAAGAAACGAACACTCCAATGATAGAGGTGAAAAGTTCGGGCGCGGAGCCTCCGGCTGCCATGAACGTAGCACCGGCGACATCGTCGCGGATCGCGAGCCTCTCAATTATCACGTCTAACGCTGGCACGAAAAACTCGTCGCATACTATGGCCAGAGCAACGAACATGTAGCCCATGCCAATGATGTGGAAGATGACAGCTCCAGAACGTCGCTGCTCTTCGGTGAAGAGGTCAGTGGGAAAAAGAGGAGCTTTCTCCTCATCAGGAAATGAGGTGGTGGTGAGGTTAGTCTCATTTGCCCGCGCCGCCGCTAGCAGCGCCAGCAGCAGCGCGCCTCCCATGCCGCGCGGACGGCCGCTCCGACCACACTGAAGATACTTCGTACGCGATTTCAGTCACTAGGGAGGAGATTCGATACAGGAATCGAGTTTAGTATCGATGTTTAAATAGCAGCTAGCGTGGATGATGAGAATAGAAACAATAATTTGATGAAATCTTAGTCTATGACCAATTCACCTTACATTTAACCTTTTTTATATTAAAATATTTCAACTTATATGAAGTAATCGTATAATAAAGTGCGTTATAATTAAATCAAATTAAATGTATATTAAACTGTATTACTTTAGATAAAATTAATGTCTAGTAAATAAATTGATGTTTATTCTTGTTAGTTGTGTTATAAATTTACTGATTTCCGCGCTGTTCGTATTCAACGTTACACAACCTACTATCGAAGCAAAAATTTGTCTATGGTTCCATAGACAACAATCGATTATTAAAACATCGACACATCGATTGGTCCCCTCTCTAGTCCGCACCCAGGCACCGCTCGATAGACCTGCACTGCGCCGCGCCGTCGCTGCCCGTTCGCTTCAGAACTGCATGCCTATTATATCAGCTTTCTTCTATTTATACCTGTATTTCTTAGACTGTGCATCTATAGATATTCATAGAATTTTTTTGCAGCCTCTTTAATTTATTCACGCTTTTAAGTCTAAATAACCCAGGGGATTTAAACCTTTTTCATTAGCTGTTCATTCAAATGCTTAAATATATTCCGTTATTATTTATCTCTTAAATATTTTTATTCGTATGAGTTGTAAAGTTATATTATTGTTATTGTTTAGTCGTTTTTTTTAACAAATTTAACTTATCAATAGAACATTGATTTTGGTATTTAATAAATTATGTTACATTTGACGAATTTTAAAAATATTGCCGGCCATGTTGTATTAGAATTGCGTATAATATGATTGGGAAGTGAGAAGCTCGAATTTATTATTACATTAACTTGGTTTTTCATTCGTCGGCGAGTGACCAAATAGTATATTGTTTATAAGTTTGTTTACTATATTTTATAGCTGTTCTATATTGTAATCCAATGTTATTATATCTAAGTAACATCATAAGTAATAAATATTTATGTATCATCTTTATTGACAGAGTTGAACTCGTGGAATTCACAAGCAATATTAGGTAAGAAGCTACTCTATGGAAGTAACACATACTACTTAACAAAACGCCATTATATTGTTGCGTTTAAAATACAATTCCTTAGATATTTTATAACAATTTTAACGGATTTTTTTTTATATTAGTATGCAATGCATTAACATAACATTACTTATTTTGTTCATGATCTGAAACGGTTTGATGGATTATAACCTCAGGGTAGTCGTTTGCCTTTCGTTTATGATAGAAATTATTACGGTTATAAAATTTATTGCTCACATAAGAGCTTATTGGATATTATAATGTCATATTTTAATAATCAAAATATGTTTTTATTTTTATTCTACAATCGTGTTTTGTCTGTGTCCTCCTGGCTGTTCTTACTTAAAGCCCGGGGTTTTCTTCCCCACGAGACAATAATTATTTATCGGGTTCGAAACTACAGCTATGGACAAGAGTACTTAGAAATTTTGGACTGATAAAAAAATCATTACTGATCCTACTACTATTAATACGATGCTTTCTTAATTAAGTAAAATTAAAACCACTTTTCTGGAACAAGTTTCTTCCTGAATATACATAACACAGTGCTAAAGGTGATGGTTGAGCTTAAAAAGTACTCCATGATTTATTTAGTGTTTTCTACTAAGCATTTTTAGTATCACGTATTAGTAATTCGGAAAAGAATTCTGATATAGAGCATAGTAACGTATAACTCTCATCCCTGGGGTCGAGGGGGGGTTCAACCCCGGCTGTGCAGCAACGGACTTTCTGTCTATGTGCGTATTTAACACTTGCTCGTACGCTAACGAAAAACATCCAAAATAATGACCCAATATGTCGACGGCGTATGTCAGGCACAAAAGATTGATCACCTACAAGCCTATTGGAAAAATTATTGATCACGGTTACAGATACAGAAATCTGGGGCCCTGGCCTAAAAGGTTGTATTTACCATTTTCATACGGATATAGATAGTATATGCATCTCGTTTTTCCATACAATTAACGGGTAGAGAGTGCTGTTTGTATTGTTTTGCTCGGTTTTAATGAGATACGCGCGGTTTACCTCACAGCTGCTCTATAGGTGAATACGTAATTAAAATTTTATTAATTCAGGTTATAGAGTTGAATAGTATGTTTACATATAATAAAAGTCGAAAAATATTTGCAGAATTTATATTCTTGTTAAAACGAGTCCAATGAGAATTTTAAAAGACGAAACGAGAGGTCGTTTCGTTCGATTGTAGGTAATTGATCAAACTGAATACGAATTGTGTCGCATGTGTGTGGTAGAACCAATAGATATTTGATTTCTGTTTTTATATGTGTACTTAACAATTACAGAGCATATTAATCCAGCGAGGAAACTACAACTTATTCTGCTGTTACTAGATATGAATAAATTGATTTTTACTTACATGGACTTTAAACTGTCTCTGTTTTATGAACACATAAGTATAGGAATATAATTTATATAGGTATAGAACCTGCAATTTCTAAATATAACAAAAGTTGTTTTGTATTCCATGTTATATGTTATCCAAAGGACAGAAGGGGGTACCTAAATACTCTTGCTTAATAATTTAAATGGACATTTTGCCTAAGAAAAAATGGATAGGTAGTTACCTAAATCGTCTTGTTTATGAATCTTATAATTTGGCTTTAACCAATGTAAAGTTTTGTTTTTAAAGTAAAAGATTAACAAGCAGGGATCAGCAACTATCCCGTTGTTTTAATATGGATTACGATTGTAATATTGAGTTTTAGCGACACAGACATTAAAAGAATTACATTGAAATTGAATGTCGTCAGTAGAAATTGTTACACAACTAGACTATATTCAACTAATCATAATTGGAAATCAGTATAAATAAATATTAAATTTATTAGTGTTACGAGTTTCTTTGTTAATGTATTAATGTGCATGAATAAACTGGTACGCTACCTCTAATTTGAATAGGTATTTTTTTGTTTCTTTCGATTAGGCGTAGGTATGTTATTATAAAACGAAAACACTTAGGTAAGTGGAAATTGTCATTTGGTAAGCGTTTTCTAAAGTTACGCTGCAACTAAGTGCCGTACCATAGAGTTATTTACAAGGCATTTTGATCTAACTTCAAGTAGAACTTCGCAAAGATAGTTTTTAGATAAAGCGCCTTTATACCGCACCAACAAGCCAATGTCAAAATTAAGATTTTACAATCTTCCACAGATCAAGTAGAGACAACGATCTTTGTAGTGCATGATACATAGACTATGATTACAGTTATAATGCTTCTGTGCAAAATTTACCACAGAGTATTGACGACAACAATACTACAAGACACAAAAGAGACCAACGCCATACAGGTTCACAGAAAAAAAGACGGAAGGTCGCTCTTAGTTGCTGGTTAAAATCTCTGTTTAAAAGGCATGATCAAATCGCTTGTTATAAACTTGTTCTATGAGTACTTACCGTTATCCTCTTAAGAGGCCTTTACAAGAATGGTTAATTAAAAACTGTAATTCCGTTCTCGACTCGATGGAAACTTTTTTCGTATATTATTGGAGACTAACTTTAATTATATTGATTGAAAACTTATTTACATCAATAATGCATATAAAACGTCGACCATGGTGCATAGCCTAATCGCTTTTATGCACTTTCAATATTAAAGACATTTCAACCATATACCTGTAGGTATAGGTAGGTAACATCTGGAGTCCCACAAAGCATACAATTGGGCCCTACACTATTACACATTTAAATTAACGAACTAGGCCACTTCTTTATACAGATGATCTTATGCCGGCTCTAGACTCACGGGAGGCTTCGTCGAGGCCCTCGCCACGAATATTAGCGAGTCGAAGCTGCATGAGTGGCTGCAATCCACAAGAATACCAAAGTTGTTTTTAAAGACGTTGAAATGTCTAAAAAAAATTTAAGGGCAGCCATAAAGATCTTCACTTTCTTTTTAAAACTACGTCGTTTTCTATTTTACTAGACAATGTTACACTATACCAACCTACTTTTTTTTTTAAACAGGGACGAAAAATTATGAATATGTAGTTTCTTAGGGTCCTACCTATCCAACCTTTTAACGACAAGTGAAACTGTACGGAATTGTCATTAAGTCATATTCGGTCGTGTGACTATTTTTATTTAATAATTATTTTACAAATTTATTAATGGGCTATAGAGCCCTTTTCATGAAAGAAGTCCCGCGGAGATTTTTGGAACTAAATTTGACAGGTCGGCCATGTTGTCGTTCGTCGATGTTATCAAGTTCGTTTGTTGTGGTAGATTTTTGTGAGTTTTTAACTAGCTTAGTGCATTTTAAAGATTGTTGACAATGCCAAAAGTTGTATAAAATTCGGCTCGAGAAATGATATTGAAGGTGATAGAGTTCTGTGAAGCGGTACAAAAGAATCAAGATGTTTTAATACCACTAAACAATGTTTTGAAGAGAGTAGCCGCCATAACAGGTATTTTTAAGAGTTGCCACATATTAATTTTTTGCTGTATTTATTGGACTTTTATGATATAAATTCATTTTGCGACAAATTTGAACAAATACATAACGAATGAAACTGAAATAAAAACATATATTAGATAGTACATAAGCATTATAAACTTAATTAATTGCAGGTGTGTCAGAGAGAACTGTAACAAGAATTACAAAAGAAGGTATAATAGCGGCGAGTACTTCGAAGAAAATTGTCACCCCGGGGAAGAGTCGCCCGCATCCGAAATAGTCAATTCCGAAATATCAATATAAAAGAACAAAATAATCTAGCTGGTGATACTGAAACAGAATCAGATTCTGTTCCCATCCACTCTTCAGACAGTGATGTTCCTATGGCCCCTGATTACAATTATTCAATAAAACTCTGAATAAAAAATTGTAATGCTTTTCTTTACCCTATTTTCTCATCTGTTCCCTGTAAGTAGGTAGAACACCGCTAATATAAGTAAATAAAAATATACTTTTTACATAACAGAAATATTGTTTCATCGAAGTATGCAGGTAATAGTATTATTTGATAAATTACATCTGCTAAATGTAAATAAAACAGGTAAATTTTTTACTCATAAATGGCAACATTACGTCATGCGATTGCAGCGCCGCGTCTGGGGGACTTCTTTCATGAAAAGGACTGTACCTTAGGAGTGAGACGTATTTACCATACCAGGTTTGTAAACCAGGGCTTTGCTTCGAAGGACGGCGCCCTGGTACGGGAAGGAAATACTTGCAAGTATGAAAGTATTTGCTGTGCTATCGGGCGAGAAAATACTTGCATAGGAAATCGATCCATCTTATTATACAAATAAGAAGCAGAATCGTATTTGCAACAAAAAATACGTGAAACTTGCAAGTATTTTTTTCACTGAGACCATTATGGTCTTTATTCTTAAAGTGACACGAGTCAATTTCCTATGCAAGTATTTTAGTATTTTGGCGGCGCCGATAAAGCCGCGAGAAATACTTGCAAAAACTAAAGTATTTGCTGTGCTATCGGGCACAGGGCTAAAAAATACTTGCATAGGAAATCGATCCATCTTATTATATAAATAAGAAGCAGAATCGTATTTGCAACAAAAAATACGTGAAACTTGCAAGTATTTTTTTCACTGAGACGATTATGGTCTTTATTCTTAAAGTAACACGAGTCAATTTCCTATGCAAGTATTTTAGTATTTTGCCGTGAGCCCTTCGTTTACAAATAACCGTCATATACTGATCAAAATAAGGAACATAATTGTATTAACATTCAATAATCGTAACTTTACTCTTTCTTTTGATTAGTTCACGCTATTCATTCTTATGTCTATACACAAAAGACACATAATTGCGTGTACAAAAGTATTGTTTTAAAAAATATACTTATGTGCCACTTAAAGTTTGTTTATTTCAAGTAATAGTTTAGTTTCCGTTTTTTTATTTTTTGTCAGTTGTGATTTGAGTGCGAGCTTGTTACGTCAACGACTAACCGTGACCTAAATTACAAGCAATTTTTCGGGAGTTTATTGATTTTAAAGTCAATTTTCGATTTATTATATAATATAAATTAGTGAGTGTATAAATGTATAAAACTGTTATTTTTTTAATACTGTGTTTAGTTTAGTTTCGCGAGTTTAAAGGACCGACAATTTTTGAACTCGAAATAGGTAATAGAGTGTAAATAAAACTGTGATTTCGTCATTAGATAATAGTTAAGTTACAAATATTTTTTCCGAAGTTTATTGAATTTAAAGACAATTTTCGAACTATTAATAGTGAGTGTATAGATGTATAAAACTGTTATTTTTTTAATTCTGTGTTTAGTTTAGTTTCGCGAGTTTAATGGACAGACGATTTTTGAACTCTAAATAGGTAATAGAGTGTAAATAAAACTGTGTTTTCGTTATTAGATAATAGTTAAAATACATAGTTAGATAGGTAGAAACTTGTGCTAAATAATAATATAGTCACAAACCATGGCTCCAAAGAAAAGTTTGGCTTGGGATCATTTTGTGGACAAAGGTGAAAATAAAGCTGAATGCAAAATGTGCAAAGTCATTATCTCATACAAATCAGGAGTGTCAAACCTTACCAAGCATGTACAAAGAAAACATATTTCCGTTAACTTAGTGAGAAGGGAACAACAAGTGGATCGTCAAGAAGAACAAGAGGTACAGGCGCATACTTCACAAACTGCACAAATTACGGCAGTCAATACTGCTATACAAACTATCGCATCTAATACGATAAGGTCCAATCCGAACCCATCCAGTATTACAGCATTCCTTCGGCGCGATTGTCAAAAAATAAAAAAACAAATTGATGATCATTTAATGAATTTGTTCATATGGGACTTACAGCCTTTTTCAATAGTAGAAGACAAAGGATTTCGCGAATTAATAAATTTTGCTTTCCCAAATTATACAATACCATCACGAAAGTATTTCGCCAATAATTTATTGCCGGGGCTATATGAAGAAATAAAGATAAATACAAAAACAGCTTTAAATGAAGATGCAAAAAGTGTATGTTTAACGACCGATATGTGGACGTCACGAAATAATGATTCTTACCTAGCCGTTACGGGTCATTACGTAGATAAAAATTTTATCCTTCAGTCGGTTTTACTGGAATGTAAAGTATTTGAGAGCAGTCACACGGCACTTCATATAGCACAAGAATTAAGAAATGTGGCTCAAGATTGGAACATTTTAGATAAGGTCCTCCTTGTAGTGTCGGACAACGGGGCTAATATAAAAAATGCCATACTTCAATTAGAATGGAGACATTTTGGCTGTTATGCACACACACTTAACCTAGCAGTACAAAAAGTGTTATCCCACTCAAACGTAAATAGCATAATAGGCAAAGTAAAAGCCATAGTATCCTGACTTACTGACTTAATGTCCTATAACCCCTAGTTGGGGCAGAGGGCGTCCACAGTGAGTCTCCATCGCGTTCTGTCTTGAGCCTCGTATTTTACCTCACTCCAAGTCTTTCCGGCTCTCTTTGCCTCGTCTGCGACTGTACGGCGCCAGGTTTGCTTGGGACGGCCACGTTTCCGCTTTCCTTGCGGGTTCCAATCAAGCGCCTGCTTAGGAATATGATTGGGATCCCTTCGGAGTGTATGGCCTATCCAATTCCACTTGCGTCGTTTGACCTGCTGGCTGATCGGGGTTTCTCGGCAGCGCTCCCAAAGTTGCTCGTTAGAGATTTTTTCAGGCCAGTAGATGCCCAGAATACGGCGAAGACAGCGGTTGACGAAGACTTGGAGTCGGTGCGAGATGTCTTTGGTGACCTTCCACGTTTCACACCCATAGAGCAGCACAGACTTGACGTTGGATCCGAATATTTTAAACTTGATTCGACGCGTCAACATCCGTGACTGCCATACAGGCCGAAGTTGTGCAAAGGTTGCTCGGGCCTTGGCAATGCGTGAAGTGATGTCCTCTTCTGTACCTCCAGTTTCAGACACGACGCTTCCGAGGTAAACAAACTTTTGAACGCTTTCTACGTCCTCTACACCCATACGCAATGGGGTGCGGTTCTCAACTCCAACACGCATTTCTTTCGTTTTTCGGGTGTTGATTTTGAGTCCCGCAATTCCCGCCTCGCGTTCCAGGTCGTCCAACTTAGATTGCATGTCGCGGTGCGTGTGACTTAACAGACATAGGTCATCGGCATAATCCAAATCTTCCAAGATGTTGGTTAATCCCCACTCTATTCCGCGGCGCTTGTTCTGATGTGTGCGATGCATAATCCCGTCGAGAACAACCAGGAAAAGTAGTGGCGAGAGTAAGCAGCCTTGACGGACGCCCGCATGCACCTGAATATCGTCTGAAACGAGGCCGTCGTGAGTCACTCTACAAGAATAGTTCCGATAGCTGGCCTTTATTAGGTTAATTATCTTTGGCGGGACACCAATGTTAGAGAGTCGCGACCATATGCTGCTCCATCTCAGCGTATCGAAAGCTTTTTCGAAGTCAACAAAGGTAAGATAAATCTCCCTCTGCCATTCTGATGCCTGTTCGAGAATGATACGAAGAGTATTAATTTGGTCAGTACACGAGCGATTAGGCCGGAAGCCAGCTTGTTCTATGCGAAGGAGAGGCTCGACGGCTCCAGACAACCTGTCCAAGATAATTCTGCAGAAAACCTTGGAAGGGGCAGAGAGCAAGGTGATACCTCTCCAATTGCTGCATTGGCTTAGATCACCTTTTTTGGGCACAGTTATAAGAAGTCCCCTGTTCCAGTCCTCCGGAAGCTTCTCGCTGGTCCAGATTTTGCCAATCAAAGGTGTTAGCGTGTCGACTGTGGTAGCCAAGTCCGCTTTTAACATTTCTGCAGCTATTAAGTCGAGACCTGGTGCTTTACCAGTCTTAAGACCCATGACCGCTCTCGCTACCTCATCACGTGTGGGTGGTTCGACGTCGATGTCAAGTAGCCTGGGTGGTGTAGAAGTATATTGCGGGGCATCTGACGTAGACAAAGCTGCGGGCCGGAAGGTTTCCTCAAAGTGCTCACGCCAGCGTCGTAGTTCCCCTCTGAAGTTACGATAAGCTGACCATCTTTTGATTTTAGAGGCTTCTTACGCTGCCTCCTCTTGCCTGCCAAGATATTAGTAGCTTTATAAAGTTCTCTCATGTTGCCGGTGTTAGCGGCAGTTTGAGCGTGGTCAGCAATACCGTCAACCCACAACCTTCTGTCATTACGCGAGCTGCGATAGATTTTCTTACGAATCTGTCGATACTGCTGCCTGAGGTCGGCTTGTAGTAGCTCGTCGTTGGTTCCTAGCAGTTTTAGGTGGAGTTCCCTACGGTCGTTTATCAACTGCCAAGTGGTTTGTGACATCCAATCCTCGCGCGGGTGCTTAGTGTGACCTAAGACGGATGAGCTGGTCTCTGTGTAGGCCACTTTGATGCGTTTCCACTCTTCGTCTATTGAGTCATCGTCAGCATGAAGTCCGGTGAAGCGGTTACGAAGTTCAAGCCTGAACTTATTCATAGTTTCAGGGTCTCGCAGTTTAGTGACGTCAAACCTTCTTCCAGCCCTACCAGGAACACCGGCTGGTCGCGCAACCGCAACCTTAAGTCGCATTTCGGCAACAACCAGATGGTGGTCGCTGTCAATATCAGCGCCTCTTCGGTTTCGGACATCAAGGAGCGACGAGCGCCAGTTCGAACTGATAGCAAGGTGGTCAATTTGGTTTTTCGTTAAGCCATCAGGGGAGTTCCATGTGTACTTATGTACATCTCTATGAATGAAAAGTGTCCCACCGATGGTCAGGTCATGGTGTTGGCAAAACTCTGTAAACCGTTCACCATTCTCGTTTCGCGCACCAAGTCCGTGTTTTCCCATGTTACGCTCACAGTTGCTGTTTTCGCTTCCAACCTTTGCGTTAAGATCCCCCATGACGATCACAATGTCTTGTTTCTTAATACCTTTAAGTGTGGCATTTAAAGTGTTGTAAAAGTCATCCTTGGTGTCTTCCGCAGACGTGTTGGTGGGAGCGTAACACTGCACAATGGAGATCTTCCGGGCTCTTGAGTTGAAACGGGCCCAGATGATTCGGTCTGAGATCGGTTTCCAGTCCAAAAGGCTTTTCTTTGCGGAGTTAGAGAGGAGGAAAGCGACGCCATATTCAAGGTCGTCATCCTCATTTTCCTTCCCGGAGTATAGAAGAGTTAGGCCTTTGGACGTTCTCAGTTCGCCAAAACCATTTCTACGCACTTCGCTTAAGCCCAGTATTTGCAGATTGTATCTAAGCATTTCTGCTTCTGCTTGTGCTAGTCGAGTGTCGTTGCTAAGCGTTTTTACATTCCAAAAAGCAATTCGTGTCCGTGATTTAATGCCAAAGGTCGTCGGTAAAAGATCGGTCCGGTTTCTCACTGTTTCGGTTTCTTGAATCATTGTTGGTTTTTCAGGCAAGCAGGAGATTAGCCCACTGTGCCCTAGTCTGATAGTGGGGCTGCCACTTTAGAGCTTCCAGACAAGCTCGGTTTTATGCGGGTTACCTCCCTAGTGAGTAGATTCTGTTTTAAGGCGCAGAATATTCGCCTTTTGCCCTGCATCCTCAGCTCAACTGCAGCTCTAGGTAGTGGGCACGCGAAAGCGTGGCTGCAGTAGGTCCCAGGGTGGACGACTAGGACGTGGATGACTCGGACTGGCCGGGGTTCTGCTTAAACTAGTGTTCCACTACAAAACACAGCAGCTGGTTTTATTTGGCTTTTTCTAGGCAGGCATAGTATCCTACTTCAAAAGAAGTAATTTAGCCTGGAATAAATTAAAAAAGTACCAGGAGCAGGCCAATAAAGTAGTGAAGAGGCCAATTCAAGATGTCGCTACAAGGTGGAACTCCACATTTTACATGATAGAGAGGTTTGTCGAACTGAAAGACGAAATCAAATGTGCTTTGAGTAATTTAGACACTGGCAATTTGATTAATCTTACTACATATGAATGGGACATTTGCCAGTCTTTGGTAGTAGTGTTACAACCATGTGAAGAAGTGACAAGAGAGATGAGCGGACAGAAGTATGTTAGTGGAAGCTCGGTTATCCCCTTAACGATTGGTCTTACCAACGCTCTCAAAGAAATCGCAAGTCAGACATATCGGCAAGAAAATAATATTGACATTTTTCCTGATGAAGTGGAAATGTGTCGACAGGATCTGCTTTCAGAAATAGGCACGCGGTTTTCTAATTTGGAACAAAGCCGAACTTATACCGTCGCTATGTTTTTAGACCCGAGATACAAGTTATACTTTGAGAACGAAAATGTTGCAGACAGCACTAAAAAGTATATTGTGGGCTTAGTAACCGCGATGATAAATGAAAATGAAAAAAATCAGTCTTCAGCATCCACTTCTAATATATCAGATAGCCAGGGGAAAAAATCTAACAGCCTATTATGGAAACACTATAATAAACAAATGCACAATGTGCGGCCAGCTGGCACAGCCAATAGCAGAGCCATAATTGAGACGCAAAAATATTTAGATGACACAGTTTTGTCTCCAGACACAAATCCTTTGGAATGGTGGCGAATAAATCAGCAAATATATCCAAATTTAGCCAAACTAGCCAAAATTAAATTAAATGCAATGGCTTCTAGCGTGCCTTGCGAACGTCTATTTTCAGTAGCAGGGAACATATTGACGGAAAGGAGATCCCGACTCGGGAGTCGAAAATTAGAGCAATTGTTGTTTCTCCAACAAAATAAAAAATGATGATTGAGAATTCTATATATATATAATAAAAAAAAGTTGTACATATATAAAATGAAATGAAATCTTTTAACTACGCCTGCTAATACTATATTTCACAACTAGCTGATAAATGACCGTAACACTATTAGTAGCAGACAGTCCTAAGCCTGTGATTAACAAAACAAAGTAGGAAGGAAAGATTTCATTTATAAAAAGCCGTGCAAGATTGTGGTACACACACTGTACGATACGATTGCCACCAAATACTTTCAAGTATTTTTATACCTGGTTTTCGTACCTGGTATTTTTACATACTCGTACTTGGAAGCCCTGGTATTGAATTTTGCAAGTATGTCTCATCCCTACTGTACCTTACAAACCGCTTCTGTCACAGACTCCAGACAAACAAACCGTTTATGTCGCTCTAAAAATACTTTGGCTATGCCAAAAGACATAGAATAATAATTTTATTTATACTCTAGGCAGGTAGAGACTAGAGAGTACTAGAGACAAAAGTGTCATTGACCGAGTTAAAATATCACGACTTACGAGTAAGGTTTCGTGTAATTGGATTGTTGTATTAAAAATTGGTTTTATGAATTAATTTCATTACTAAGACACCTGCACCAGTCTTCAAAATGTGGCTCGATCAAGCAGATGGATTTGATGAGATATTTAAGGGATATTTGCCATATTATTTACTAGTAATGTTTCCAATTTTGATTATAATGTCTCCGGTCAATCCTGTTGCGGCTTCTCATGAATTTTCCGTCTATAGAATGCAACAATACGATCTTCACACAGTGCCCCATGGTAAGAAAATTAATTTAAATGTAATTGTAGCATTTTTATTATACCCTTATATTGAAGGTTATGTCATAATTATAACGAATAATAATTGAGCGGTGCCTTTTCTGTTCAATAATTTAATTTAGAAGTTTTAGAAAAATATATAACTTACATTAAGACTTGTCATTGCAAACCTTATCTTTACAATTTACTCAGATAATTTAGGACAAGTTTGCACTAGATAACATTATCAGATGCTTTATTAAGATGTAGAAATGTAAAGGCTTAGTCTACTCAGTACACTAAACTAATACTTTATAGACCTTAGATGTTGTCAATAGATGCTGTAGATTTTTGAAAGTATGTAATTGATATAAATGATTAGCTTTACTATAAAATTTATCTATAAATTTATAATTTTTACAGGCCTAATTTAATATAATTTTGTAACTTTTTAAACATTTACTTGCTTTAATTTAAATAAAAACACAATTATTCAAGGATGTCGTAGTGCAAGCTTCAACCTGGAAGGCCGATCCCTTACTTCATGGAGTACTTCTCGTCATTGTGTGGTAGCAAGAATTCAAGACATCACAATTGAGCAGTTTATTGACATCAGAAGCAAAGCTGGTGCTCTCTTGCTTGTGCTTCCTAAAAATGATACTGTTTTGACCGATGATGAGAGAGAGGTTAGTATTTATTATAGATTTATTTTACAAAAAATTTAGGGTTAGGGCAAATTTTTTAAGATATATTCACCAATACACCACTTTACCATGAACCTTTAACATTGGTCCACAATATTATATTGTGCTTTACATATTCCTAATTTATTGGTTAGATAAGATTGCTTAGTCTCAACTTTAAATCTCACTCTGAAGAACACCAAGAAAATAAAATCTGCTTTATGTTCCTATCAATCTTGAATTATAAAAAGGTCCAACAATTACTTTGTGCCAGATCTGTATAATCTACCACAGTGAACAATAGTAAAATTTTAGTTTAAGATCATCCTGGAGATAATTTAATGTATACTTAGTATCAAGGACTCACCCAATTATATAAAAAATATAATTAAAAATATATATGCACTAGTAAAGATTCAAAGTTGCAACTTTGCTCTAGCTATAGCTGCCCTATCTCGAAACATCATTTCAATATAGATTTTAACAGATAGGTGTCATACTCAGTGCTAATTCCAAACTTAAATTTTATGTTTAGAGTTTAGACCTTACGAGACACCTTTTGAATATTCCTACTAATAAAAATGGAATAATATTTAACTGATAACGAAAGTACATCTGCAAATTATTAAACTATTCTTTTCAGCACATTTATGTACTAGAAGCAGTTATGGCTCAACAAGAGATTAACTTGCCAGTCTACTTTGCCGAGTGGACTTCGGACTTTGAGTATATAATCAAAGACCTACAACATAGCTTTATAACTGATGAAAAATCTGGAACTGCACTTGAAGCAATGTTTAATACTGTATCATCTAATGGATATCAGATAGGTAAACCATGTTTGTTAATTGGGTCATTTATCCATAGAAAACCTACGGTCTACCTAACAGTCATACTTTTGCATCTGTTTTAACATAGATTTAAACCTTTTTTTATTAAATGTTAGCCATAAACGCCATAAAGGTATAAGAGCTTCATAAATTTATTAATAGCAGTTAATATTAGCAATTTATTTAGGCTTTTATTATATTATTCATTTAACTTTTTATTTGGATCTGGGTTAAAATCATTATCTCTCACTTCTCATTACGGATACTTTATTTCCAAAAATTGTTAGCATTTGGTATATCAATGTATGTTAATACCACTGAGCTTCTCTCATGATACTGCTTGTTACTTAGGTATTGTCTGACATAACTTTTAGACATAGAAAAACACTTTTTTAATGGATTTGATTTTGAATACCACCGGCGAAATAAATACAGATAACACAACTTTTTCTACAGCTGTGATACTTTTTGACATTCGACACCTTTTGTCTTCAACGTCACCGTGAGCACGCACGCTGTAAAGCACGCGAAACGTCGGTTACATTTAAATTATGTAAAATAATTGTAAATTTATTATAAAACATAACTTCAAATCTGTTAAAAAAGTGTTTTTCTGTGTATCATGTGACTTTTCAGACACCAGGTTCATTCATATTCAAATCATTTCAATAAAAAACAATTATAATCTCATTTTCAGTTGTGTCAACATCAGCTGTGCAGAAATTAGACTCAAAACCGACAACACTGCATGGAAAGTTAGTTGGCCGAGCTCTCTCTTCCCAAACTATAGTGATTGCTGCTCATTATGATGCATCAAGTATTGTTCCAGTGAGTAATTACTATACAATATACAAAGTGGCTGGATTTTCTAAAAAAAATATTATTAAAAAAATAATTGCAAGATGCAAATTAAAATATTTTATTCCTAATCAACCTATTTTTAAACCTATAGGTTTGATTTTCAAAAATTTTTCAACCATTATGTTAATAATTTTCAATGGCCGAATCTCTGAAAGTAATATGAACATCGTACCGCCTAACAGTCGATTATTTTTTTTTTTACTTATTCTGCTATTCGGGGTGTCCCGAATAGCAGAATAAGCACCTCTAGCTAGTAAGATAAAAAAAAGAAAGTTGATAAGACAACAAACACATTATGTAAAAAAATTAAAATTTACCTTCCCGGAACCCCTCCACTAACACTTGAACTTTATGATATGGTATTAAAGTTCAAATTTACTTTTAAGTATTATTACGAATATTTTGTATGGGAATATAGAAAAGTGTTGTTTTTAGACTTTTTCACTCAATTTTTTTAATTTTTCTCTCCGTAAGAACCATCCTCATACTTCAAGGAATATTATAAAAAAAAGAATCAGTCAAATCGGTCAAGCCGTTTTCATGTTATGTCGTGACAACGGAAAACGGGTTTCATTTTTATATATATAGATAATAATGTATCAACTGTCAAACTGAGAAATGGCATTTGACGGAACGCATCGCACGCAATTTTTTTTTGCTTATAAAAAAAACATGTTTCAGGAGTTATCCTTCGGCGCTGATTCCAACGCATCGGGTGTCGTCGCACTACTGGAATTAGCACGCGTTTTTTCACGTCTATACGGCAGTGCTGCAGTGCGCGGTGGTCCCTCTATTCTCTTTGTGTTGGTGTCAACTGGGCATTCTCTTAATTATTTTACGACCAAGAAATGGCTTGAAGAGCACTTGGACACAGCTGATTCGTCGTTATTGCAGGTAATTCCGCATAAAGGTATAATTGAAAAATGTTCTTTTAAGATAAAAATTTATGTGGACGCAGTCTGCATTCGTATATACAAATTAATATTCTACAATACTACTACTATAAATGCTTTTATATTATACTTTAATAGAAGTTTATGTTTGAAATTTATAAATGAAAAACCACACATTTGACTTCAAATCTCTTTTAAGTTATTCTGAAACAAGAACTTGGATTTATGCATTTAGTGATGAATAAAACTTAAACTGTATTTCTGAATCTATATGGATGCAACTACGCATCTGAAATTTTATTACAATAAACTGTGTGTTGTTAAGTCGTATATTAAAACTGTGTTTGAATTACTCTTAGTAATTAAAAAAATAACCAATTACAAACTCCACACTTCATTCTGGAATGTGCAGATGTATCTTAGAACGACTGAACCGATTTTGATGAAATTTCCCTTTTGGGAACGAAATTTTTGGTCACTTTTTACGATTTTTACACGCAATTTTTTTTCGATTTTCAGGATGTTTCATTTGTAATGTGCCTCGACTCAATATCTTCCGGTCCACTAACAATGCACGTGTCTAAACCGCCTAAACCCGGCACCGCGGCACATTCGATCAAGTCTCGTCTATCAGCGCCCTTCGTTCACAAGAAGATCAACCTGGCTGACGAATTACTCGCCTGGCATCACGAACGATTCAGTATTAGACGGATGACCGCCTTCACATTAAGTTCTTTGCAGGTATGTAATGAATTTATCTAGTTTTATGACTAAAACTAACTTAACTAAAACTTAACTTTTAAATAAACCAAGCCTCTATTTAGTTGTGAGATCCATGTAATAGTCCTACTTAAGGGACCTTCTTTCTTAAGTTATTACGTAATCAGCTAACCTAACAACATCTTATAGTGTCTAAAAAGAAACTGACCTAATATAACAAATCTTTTAAGTTTTAAATGAATACATGGATTTGGCCATTGCATTAAAACAATGTATCTCACAAATAAAACAATATTCTTAGAAATCAGAAGCGGTAGATATTAAAAAAAAAAACAAAGCACACTCAAACTCAAAATATCTTTATTCATGTTGGTAAATTTACATTTACTACCAGTTCGCAAGTCAAGGGCGTAGAGCGGGTAAGAAGAACTGGCCAGAAACTTTCCGCCACTCTTTTTAATCGCCAAGTAGTCACTTAACCAACCTAGGAAGTTTTATTCCTACAAAATGATTTTATTTAACTAACTACAACAATAAAATAATAATCGACCAAAAATAATACAATAACACAACTAAAGGCCAAAACTAATACACAGTATAACCACCAAACACAACCGAAACGTCCGTCATGTCCGAGAGCCAAATGTAGGATACCCCCAAAACGGTGTTCCACTCCTTTTTTATAACCCCCCACTCCGGCTTGTTGGGTGGGGATTTTTTTCTTTTTTTCTAAGAATATTATATTTGATTGTTTAGTGCAATTCCCATGTATATCATTTATCCAGTTGCAGCAAGAAAAACAGACTGAAACTGCTATATTTTAGTTTTGTCTTGATTTATACACTAGACACTAATTGTGTATTCAAATATTTTTCTTCTATGTCTACTAGAGTTTTGACGATTTATTAGTCTCTGAGTGGCAAAACTAAGAAATTTGACTAGTTATTATTCTAAAACTACCACTAAGCTACCACGACATATAATATGTTGTTTGTTGTAAAAAACTTATAAACACTATCGTGATCAAACCGCTTAACATATTTAATGCAAATTTTGCAAATCGTTTAAGATCGTTGAACCATTCTAATTTATCACGGAAACCTTATCTCGTTGTATTGAATAACTGATATAGATAGACTATATGGATAGACAGGTCTTGAAACTAGATTAAAACTAGATAAGGTATGATGTTGAAGAAAACGGTCCTTAAAAAATAAATGACTTATTAACTAAAGTCATCTGTTATGTGTGTTTGAGATGAAGTAGTACTTTACTATTGAAATGGGATATTTTTTTGTATGATGGTCTTTTTAGGCTTCCAAATACAAGTACATATATAAGAAATATCTGGTAGACTAAAATTCGTATCCATGTACATTCCAAATTTCATCAAAATCAGTTTCGTACCTTTGCCGTATAGAACATAATTAGGTTTTTATTAATTCCATTTTTAATAATTGATAAAATATTTTTTTCTAGAGTCACAAGGAGGCACGTAAGTCGTCCCTTCTAGACACATACCGGGAAACATCTATGGACACATTAGTAGAAAATATACGGACTACTGCGCGTGCGCTGGCCTCTCACGTGTATGACGTCACGAATGAAACTAGTGGAGAGGACTCGGCCATGTTTGATGAAGCTTTGGTATGTTTTTTACACAAAAATAAAAAAAAGTAAATATGTTACAACAATATAAAAAATGTACGCAGGAGCAGTGTTGACCTAGTGGCTTCAGCGCGCGACTCTCATCCCTGAAGTCGTAGGTTCGATCCCCGGCTGTGCACCAATGGACTTTCTATGTGCGCATTTAACATTCGCTCGAACGGTGAAGGAAAACAGCCTAAGTAAACTGGCTTGCCCTAGACCCAAAAAGTCGATGGCATGTGTCAGGCACAGGAGGCTTATCTAATTGACAAATGAGCATGAAATAAATAAAGAAATCTGAGGCCCAGACCTAAAAAGGTTGTAGCGCCACTGATTTATTTATTAGTTTTTATATAAAAAAATTATATGAATTATTTGCATCCATGACTTTTATAACGACCGACGAAAATAACCAAATACGCTACAAAATACAAGACAGATACCACAATATAAAAAAAATATATACGAGAGTTCGATTTCCGGCCCAGCAAATTTGTCTAACTTTCCTGGTTTAAAATAACCATTTTTTTTCAGTTCATATGAACCAATATTAAAAAAAAATGTTTGATATATTTTCAGAACGTAGATGAAGCTTCAGTGCGCAGTTGGTACAAATACTTATCGTCTCAGGCGCGGGCGCCACATATGCTCACTGCTAGTACTGGAGGTGAGTAAATCTGAAAATTATTGCTTCATTATTTGTGAACCAATCTAAAGAGACCTTTATAAAATTATTATAAATCAGATTAGGACTTAATAATTAATAATATGTTTGTAATTAAAAAACTTAAAAACTAGAAAAAAATTCACCGTTAGTTTAAATAGGCAATATATATCACTTATTCTTTTTTAAATTATTTATGCTTGGAAAAGAAAATAATGCCCGTTGCACAATACAGTAAATTCTGTATTTTAATTTTAAAGTTTTAATTAAAAAAATTGGGTGTGCCAGATTTATGGACACGGCTGTGTGTTACGTATTATTAGGTTATAATACGTAACACACATTGTTACGTATTATAAGTTATAATACGTAACACACATTAGGTTTTTAGATCAGAGTGCGTGCGCAAGTATCGATAACTGTTTAAAATGCGTCGGCTTTAGTCCAACACAGCGTTATTTTGTGCTTTAGTTACTAATAATTTTTATAAGGAAATTAAATTTCCAATCAATATTTTTAAGGAAAGTTTTTTTACATAATTCATATAATTGTATGTATGTATGTTACAATTACAGGTGTGAACGCTGCATTGGAAAGAGCAATGTCTCGTTACATGGAGGTCACAAGTTCGATTCACGTTGTTGATAAAAGGGAACCCGAGTACACTTTGTACGGACCGACCAAAGCTGTATTATATGTTTATAGGTGAGTAGTTTGTATAACTAAGATTTTTAATATTACTACATGAATGTTATAAAGAAGTTTGTATGTAGAGAACTGAATAGAGTTAAGATTATTTTACCAAAAGAATTAAAACTCCATTAATCTTTGATTCCTAAAAGGCCGGCAACTCAATCGTGAGCCCTTTGGCATTGAGTGTCGATGGGCGGCGTTATCACATAACATCAGATGGGCTTCTACAAAAAAAAATAATTTTAAAACCTAGGTCCATGGTTCGATGGTTGTTGAAATAATATTTATTTGAAAAGGATCAGAACCCGAAAGAATATTAAAAACTTTAGCTTCAAATAACGATGTATATTAAGTATATATATAATGTTTATTTATTTGTTTGCTTTGAATAAGTCCAAAATTTTCTTTTTCAGTGTAAAACCAGCCGTGTTCGATCTCATTCTCACTTTGGCGATAATCGCCTATCTATCTCTAGTCTATTTTGCGATACAAATATTCCCGCGTTTCTATACGGAATACGCAAAAGTGGTTACTGGTAAGGAGAAAGTGTACTAAGTATTTAGGCCTGTTTAGTTCAGTATTGGGACAGCAAGCGTGCTTCAAATAAAACGCGCAGTGTAAAACAATAAAAAACATTTCAATATAAAATTTTGACAATTGACAGCCAACATTCATGAAAGTAATGTCGTATTACTCTTTTTTAACTAAAGTACTCGAGTCTTTTAATTGCGTTAAAAAAAATCACAGAAAGAGACAAAATACTACTGAAGTATTAGATTCTGTAAACTCAAATATGTGATCAAACTCACACTAAAAAAATTAATAAGGTGTAATTATAAATAGAAGCAATACTGTGTTCATATACGCGCGACCAATTGAACTACGGGGATGGCCGAATTTTTTTTAATACCATAGACAAATAATAGAGGTAAATCTATTTATCTGCCACCAATGATAATGGTGGCAAACAAGCTTTGTCCTGCTCTCATACAAATGAATATTACATGCAATGTCTAATTTTTTCAAATTTCTATGATTCTCTATTGTTCGTCTTTGGTCTACTGTCAATGCTATCAACAAAGATTTGTGATTCAACCAAAAACTTTTTTAAAACGAGTTCGATATTAAGGCGGGAAACATGAACTAAGCATTTAAAAGACATTGACTTGAAAGTCTATTTTATAAAGAGCAATTAAATTTATTCTATAACCTACAAAGTGTTACAGCCACTTAAACAGAATAAATATTATTATGAATAAGTATTATCATACTTTATATTTTATTTATTGGTGTCTTAAAACTATTCAAAATTTCTCAACACAATTTTTTTGCATGGAGAACATATAAATAAATTACAGATATTATTATAAAATTTTCAGTTATCTACATTAAATTGATTCAATTTAAATATTTACGAAATTGTCATAACCGCGCTGCAATCCGATGAGCTGTATATTTTATTAGTTTTTAAGTAAAACTAATTTGGTCGCAATGTGTTTTATTTGCCGTCCTAATGTTCCTTTGATATCAGTGAGAATGGATTATAATAAATATTATTACCTATTTATAAAAATATCTGGGCCGTTTTAAAATTGAAATGATTTTTTTGCGTATATAAATTATGAATAAAATTATTCATATTTTAATTATAAACCTCAAAGAGCTTAAATTCTATAAATATATATCACCTCAACGCAGTTCATACTAGAATTATATATGTACCTTCTAGGAAATCTAATTTTTTAATGTTTTGTTCTAGTACTATCGATTTACTTTTTTTTACTTGTGACTCTTGCTGTTGTCTGTTGTTTGTCCTCGTGACATAACTATTTGAGGTTTATAGTTTATGTACGAACGAAATAATTCGTTCTATATTTAAAAATCTATTGGTGAAAAATTTACATTTTTTTTTAATTACAAAAGAAGAACAATTTTACGTCCGGGTTCTATGTCAAACCGTAACTTGCAGTCATAGAAGCTATGGAAAAGAACAATCGAATGCGCTTTTGTATAGAAAACTTATAGCAATAACGAAATGCATATATAATAAAAGCGGACGTATTACAAATTTGTAAAATTATTTTATACATATATTAAATTGGTAATGGAGTTAATATTTTTAGAATAAGTTATCATATTCGTACCAAGTGAAGGCTAGTCGCCACTTACCATGCTGTTATAAAGTACATTATTTACCGTTATGTAAGTTATTGCTCAGTCTTATAATACTTGATTACATTATTGTAACATTAAGTCCATTAATTGTATTAAGATATTTTGTCATTTTAAGTTGGTATATTGTAAAAGTTCAATAAAATTTTGTGTTATTGGTTTCGGATGATGTGAATTGAACAAAATGTCATGTGTAAACGGTGTAGTGATTAGGAATGAATAAACACTGTTTTTAATAAATATTGTTTTATTTATAAACGAGTAGAAAAATAAAGCTACCATATCGCCATTCAATGGCATTATACTTATTCTATGAGTATATTTTAAATATCTTTCATTTATAGAGGGACGTATGGTCCAATAATTGAACATAATTATGACACATTAATTGCCTATCTAAGGTTTAAAGTATACACTTAAAATGGTTTTTTACTTAAGCTGTCGATTCAAAATTGAAAAAGGTCAAAGAAATTTACGCGGCTCGTGTTATACAATCACAAGGTTGGACAACTGTCAAATTGACAATTTACATTGTTAAAATCAGTGTAGATATGAGAGAGAGTAGGTATGTACGTAAAACGGACGGATTATGAGTCTAAGTGCGGAAACTGAGTCCACCAACCATAACCAGTGTAGATAGTTAACCGCAAATCAGTTAAAAAATAATTGAAAGCAATTTATGACAGATAAACGAAATACATTACGTAAATAGTTATAGCGTAAAAATATTAATAGTATCGTTTCTTATATAGGGGTTCAAGATTCTTCATTAAGTAATTCATCCTTCATACACCTCTGCTGTGGCCGCTCCATTGATGTCCTTAAGCTCTGTCGATTTGAATGTAGCGACGAAGTTTATCTTTCCAAGTTTCTATAACAAAAGTTTATATTATCATTAATACATAAGTTCATTTATTTTCACATCACACACAGAAATTTGACCTTGTTAATACACTACACTGTTGAAGTCCAAAATCGACCTTAGCTGGTCAAATTTATTTCAAAATTAAATTCACATAGAATTAATTCATTTTTGGTGGAATTTATTTGCAATGATATTGATAGTGATGGGCGTTAAACTGTTCCTTTGTATTATTAGAAGACGAGCCAACTCATTTCTGCTCGCTTAAGTTTTCATAAGTATAAGACTATGTACAAATGGTCGGCGGTAAACCCAAGTTTTAGTCAGTCACCAACAATCTTTAGCATAACATTTTATTACGTAGCAGTAAAACTTTTGTTTTTTACGTAATTGATATATATTTTTGTTACATAAAGAGAGATACCAATAATTGAGTAAGCTTCTCAATATCGGGCGTATTTTCTCTCTGACCTAGCTCTGACTGCTACTAAAGTGTACGTAAGCTTTATTTTATAAATTTCAACCTTTCTCATTTCTTTTTTTTTGCTCATGTTTTTTGTGAAACCCAAGATTTAGGCTGGTGACTGACTAATATCTTGGCTTTACACTCTTTAGCATAGCATTGTATTACGTGGTAGTAAATCTTTTGTTTTACATGTGAGTGATATATAATCGTGAAATATATTTTTGTTATTTCACGCGAGATACCAATAATAATTCATCGAAAATCGGCCGTATTTTCTCTCTGGCCTAGCTCTAAGTACTACTAAAGTACACTTTATTTTATTAATTTGAACCTTTCTCATTTCATATCTTTTTCTCATATTTTATTAGTGGCCAAAGTTACCAGAATGAATAAATATTTTTACTTTCATTAAAATACTATCGATTTCGAATTAAATATAATATTTTAATACAAAACCTCGACCAGAATAATATAGTATATCAATACTCACATTAGGTTGTACAGGCAATTCGGTTGTCAGTGTTTCTTTAGGTTGTACGTCAGCTGCGTTGACTCTAAAGGTCCGTCCTGCGATGCCTGATGACGTCAAACGGAACTCACCACCCGTTAAAGGTCTGTCCAGGGGATTGACAACCGACAGCACTATCGTTGTCGGCTGGTTGATAATAAGGTCTTCGTTGAACTGTAATATTTTAATTAATTAGCACTAATATAAAATCGGTATCGTTCTAGTTGCGAGATAATGTATATATAAATAAAATAGAAATGTGTTTATTCATTATAAAAATGGATTATTTCAGAAACCATTTAAGTGAAAAATTTCTCTGTTTGAATTCCCAACTCTCCAATAAGAAACTGAATAGGTAGTTAATTACGTAACAAAATTATTTTTTCTTTTTCAATAACAATTTTTAAATTGTTTTAAAAAAAATTTACACATGCGACGCGTAACACGCGTCAGTGTGTAGGTGCATGTGAGTGAATGAGTGTATCATGTGTTAGGTCTCAGTATCATCTCCAACTCTGCGTAAGATGTATTCAGTAGCCAGTCCTTTAACCGTTAGCCGTAAACATCACTAGCATTCTGTTATTACGGCATCGATACAAAGATTGTTCTAGATTGCGGAATAATTCCGCATATTTCCTGAAGCAGTAAGATCTGCTTCAGGATATATGTAGATTTATTAAGGGTTTGTAATCCAATACGATGTTGTCATACGGGAGTTATACTTAGCACTGAGACTCGACTCTGAATGTTACTCAGTAAATGTGTAAGCGATTCTCAAGTCTTGTGCAGTCGACATAAATTTCTTTAGAAGTATCACCTAACATTACAAAGGAGGATTTCTTTCATTTGTACCGTTAGATTATTTTAAATCTCATACCACTAATCCGATCTATTCTGATCTTATTACGCTGGTTTCGAAATAATACGTACTTTTATGTTGATATTGGGTTTTAGGATTTGGAAATCGTCATCATCAGCCCAGGACTGTTTGGTCTCATCTACGATGGCCATTGCTGATATCTTCATGTTACAGTATTCAACCAATTTTGGCAAATAGTCCTCAGCCTGGACTAATATGCTTACTTGCTCATCTGAAAAATATTTAGCTAGTTAGAATATTGAAACTATAAACGATTGTACTTTGAGTTTTGTTGAGGAAGGTGAACAGTTCCTACAACCTAAAGGGAGGATTCTTGATTTAACCACTGACTTGCCGACCCGATATCCCCAGTGATTATTTATATATAACTAAAAGGAGAAGGAAAAATAGCAACAAATATTTCCATTTTGTGTTGAACTATTTGTTTGTATAATAATAAATTAATCGCATACTATCAAGAATAAATTAATACCTAATCATTTATTAATTTAAGTAACACAATGTACACTGATGAACGTCTATAAAGAAATACATATTAATTGCTTCTAATTTTACATGAACTCCCAGTTTTCAAATCAAGGGCGTAGAACGGACGAGAAGAACTGGCAATAAACTCGCTCTTTTTAATCGCCAAGTTTTTGTTTTACAAAATGTTTGTAAGGAGCTGCAACCATTACTCCATGTTCCACATTACATATTTAAGTAATTAATAGATAATTAATAAAAAAAATAAAAACAAAGATTTGTCCTCTATCAGCAGTAGGCATGGTGAAATAGGAGCACGTACTTACATTCTCGCGGGGACAACACGCAAATACGTCAAGTCGTAGAATTCAAGTCACCACAAGTAGCACCCGTTCACGAGTATGACGCTAGCCAGCCATTGGCCCCTCGCCATATTTTATGGAGAGTGACAACCCGGCGCATGGACGCCGCCACAAGCGTAGACAGTATAAACCAAATAGAACTTACTTTTGCCAGGTCCAACGAAAAGCTTTCCTTCGACCTTCTTGACTACATCAGACTTGACACCGTTGTAGTACACACTGCTTGCTGTTAGTGCAGCTTTTATATTACGACCCTGTAATATAAAAATCATACCTCGTAGTATTTCTCAAAAACGTTATAACTAAGGTATTTTCGTCGATGATCGTTAACATCAAATCGTAACGAATTAAATATAATTAACCATGACTTTGCCTTTTTATTGCTAATAATTGATAAAAATCTTTGCATGAAAATCTTTACAACGCTGGTTGGTTGTTTAGTCCTGCTGTGTCACGTCCGGACACAGAAGTCCGTTATCTTTTATAATTTATTTGTAATCTTACAGCTAAACAAAATATATAAAACAGAAAACATAAGCAAGTACATTAATATACAAAAAAACTGAAACATAAAACAACAACCATATTAGGTTCAAAGAAAAAACTAAATTGTTACTTCTAAACAAAGTCAAAGCCTCTTTAAATATTTCGTCAAATCCTATTTGGTGAGGAATAAAATATCAACATCCTCATAATTTGTGTCATAGATAAAACCCGAAACATTAGCGAATTATGCAGGTAATTCGTGTTCCTAGGAGACACAAATTATTAATTAATTATAATTGTATAGATCTAAATTTATCTATGTTCGACTTCGTTCGAATAAATGTACAATATGCTTATAATTAAATGTATGTAGCTTACCTCAGTTTCAGAAGTATTTTCAATATCAATTGTAACTCTGAAAGCTTTTCCGATGGGCACCGTGTCTATGTCTCTTAGTTTAAAGCTGATGTCATTGGAAATACTTGCTGCCACAGCATAGTACCTGATTAAAGATAATCATTTAAGTATACATAGAAATCGTAACCCAGTGGGTTATGGATTTGATTGCTGCATGGATGGAAGGAAAGCCTATCATTTACACGATATATACGTATAATTTCATAATCAATAATAAATCCAGATAATGTGTCTGAAAAGTCATTAAGCTATTTAAATTTAAATGACTATAATAACGCATTTAATTACAATGCTTTATTATAAAATACAACTCAGTGCCGATCTCAGTTAATCCACGACCAAAGCACGCGAAAAATAGAGTTTCTGAAGTAAAGAAGTCCAAATAAACAATTGAATATTGTGAAAATTAATCCTTTTTATTGTATAGAAATTTATATTGACTCTCTCACAGAATGTTCTCCAAACGGAATGAGGAAGAGACTTGCGAAGTAATCACTATTTCATGACTCTCATACCACTGTGAGTCCGATACGACTTAAGTACCATAGAGCAGGTTTACGACACATATGTTTATCGAGGTGTTATATAGGTATAATATTAAAATCTTTAATGGAAGAACTTAGCGTATTTTTCCACATGAACTCACCTCTTAGCCCTCTCAGAGTATCTGACACCATTCATGAGCGCCAACCGCTCGCTGGCCGTACCCTCTCTATGTTTGTATTCCCCTGTGATGTCTTGTCTATCAGCATCACCAAGCGGGTCGAACACGTATGGCTTCTTTGTCAAAACCATTCGACCAATGCTAAAAGTAAAAAATATATAAGTGTGTATAAGTCTTTATTATTAAATTTTTGTACCGTGCAGCCCGGACATACAACGACCAATAAGCCTTGACTTCTTTAAGCTATCGCGGAATGTGATTAAAAGGAGTATTAAGAATATCCATAGCACAAAATCACCTTCATCATGAGCATACCCTACATACACACCTTCACGTACTTACCCTCACTTTTACAACATCACACAACACAACCTAATTAGGTATCCCTTAGTTAAATGTATTGAATATTTTTTATGATTCGTTCCCTTTTGTAAATTTTAGACCTTTTTATAGGTAAACATTATGCATTCCATCTGTGGTTATATTATTAGTGTACGTAAATTATATATTTTTTTTTGTTAGCTATAGGATTACGGTATAAATAATACCGGACCTGTATATTCTTTATATTCAATTCAACCCATGTTATAAAAATCAATTCAATATTAATGAAAAAAAAATTAAAACAAATTAAAAAAGTTTGGTCCCTGAAGCAGTGTACCTTTAACGCTGGTAGCATTTCCTCGCTGTTTTGCTATACTTATACGTTGAGCGAGGAAAGCACCAGCTCTGGGGTCACCGGTTACAGACCAGGCGCCAATTTATATTTTTAATTAGTGCCTGTGCACTTGAACCTCACGGCCCAAGAGTCTCTAGTATTTAATTAATTACTATTTTTGAGGGTTATAAGAATGAAATACTTTTAGTTACCTACATGAATATTTTACGTTTACTTACTGATAGTTATTTGTGTCGACCATTGAGAAGCCGCTTTCCGCCTCTGGATCTCGTCTCCACCGCATCAGGTCAGCATTGACTGAAGCAAGCATAAACTCGACATCATGGGCCACACCGATGACTCCTTGCTTGATAGCTTCCAACGGTGCTGGACCGCACTGGTACATTCCAGAAGAAGTCTCTTGTGGAGTGGCATCTACGGCTTGCCAGCCGCCGTAACCTACGATGTTAAATTAAGAAAAAATTAAATTACCTTTTCTGCACTGTTAAAAAGACTTATTACTTATAGCTTCTCTTACTACTCTTCTCGTGTCAACAGTAACTCTCTTATGAAAAACTAATTAATTGGTCCTAATACCCAATCTTTCAAGTGGATATATTATTAAAAAAACACTGTATTTGTTTTTAAATAAAATAGCACAATCAGCCATGTAGAAAAAGGCATGCAAATATATGTTTAAAGAACTTTATTTCTCATTACAAAAAATGTATTTTTATTTATATAAGAAACTTAATATTATATAAATATACGAACGAGATACGCGTCGCCATCAGCTATCTCAATTTTAGTCTATTAGGCGCATTCTAATATGTATATCCAATGCCCTTTTGAATTGATTAAACACGCTGATATTACGAATTAGTATCATAATGTCATATAATAAATTATGTTATTTATAATGGTTATCAAACATTTTGTATGTTATAAGGATAAGAGTATGTTATAACTGCAATATTCATGTACCTGGAGGAAGATCAGGTCTCGCCATCCATACATCGTTCCATACATGGTAGTTCCAGATTGAATCCGCTCCTTGTGGGTTATTGGGGTCATAGTCCAACTCTTCCATGGTCTCCGTGTAGTATTTGTCTACAGTAAGGGAGCTGTTCGCATCGTGAGCTGACACCAAGTTGGAGACCACACGGGACGGGATTCCAAGGGCACGGCAGACTGTCATATTATTAGAGTAATAAAACTTCATATACTATGGAAGGATATATCGATTATAATTGGATATATTTTTCCTCGATATTATCGTATTGGATTAGTACTGTATGTATTTAAGTAAAAAAATAAATAAATAATGTGGGGATGAAATCGCCTGGCTGTGTCCATCTATCTGTATGACGTAAATTAAAAAATCCCGCTTCCCCAATAGATAGTGTGATTCCTAATAAACGTTGAGGTGTATAATATATATATAATGGTTTATGTATAATATGTAAAAATACGCGATATTCAAACTAGTTATTAATTATATTTATTGATAAAAAAAGTAGAGGCGCTAAAAAATTTAAAGGGCCTCAGATTTCGGTATTCGTGTAAGAAAACTGTTAAGCAACTTAATTTAATGTCAAAAAAACAAACAGATTTCTTGCTAAATATTATCATAAGAATTCAATAAAAACGAATAGGCCATTAAGTAACATATAATCTACATATATGTCGCCTGTGAATGTTTGTGTATGGTAATTATCACTTAAATTCCGCAAAACATCCTTTATTAATATTTATAAAGACTACGTGCGGTTTAGGATAATATCAATTACGTGACTTGCTTGAAATATCTAGACTTTGATTTAAAACGTCTAGACTAAAGCTCTTTTATTCGTTTCTGGCTGTCTTTTATATTGAGGGATGTGGAAAAAGAAATGTTCCATTTGAGGATTTGACATTTTTTAATTGGTCACGTTTTCGGTAACGACATCGGGAAAAACTTCGACTTGTATTAGATATTGCAAGAATTTGTTCATAATTGAGGCTTCCGTACAGATATTGGCAAACTTCTTGAGCATTAAACAAGGAAGTGGGGGAAAGTTTGCGCATCGCGGGACACAAACGTCAACTGATTTACCAATCACGCGATCGACACGTCACTCTCGAGCAATACCTTAGTAATACCTAAAACTCGCTTCTGCGCAGGCAAGGACATTTGTTTAAGATGTTTGCCGGTATCTGTACGCTTACTAAAGTTCGTGTATATGTAAGTGTACATGGCACACGGCAAGCCCAAGCAAGGGAAGTTTGGAAAGCGTTGGAGGAGGCCTATGTCCTATAATACTGAAAACTAGATTGTTAATAAATTGTAAAGTTTTTGAAAAAAAACCTTAATTATTATTATAAGAATTAAAAAGATTGTCCTCAAATTTCTTAACTAAACGTTTCGTATAATTTAAGTTCTAGTATTTTAACTTCGGGAATAGTTCAAGTTTCATCAGAATCGGTTAAGTTGTTTTTGAAGTATAGCTATTTTGATACATAACATGCGACGTCTAAATAATATATTGTTATTTACGGTTGTTAGGTACTTCAATTTATTTTTAAATCCTTACATATTATATACCTAATCACTTCTTTGCGGGTTGAAGAACAGCTGAATTATATCAATACTAGACATAGAAGATGTATGGGAATTTACTTAAGATATAGTCTGTATATCACTAAATTCTGTATATTGTATACCTGTGGTAACAACGCCAGCGAACACCCAGCACTGTCCATACGGCACTTCCTGCTGAGTTTCCAAGTACTGCGCCAATATGTCAACAGAGCCAGTCCACTCAGACGGAGCTGTTCCATCTTCATACTGGCCATCCCAACGCCCCACAAGAACTCCAGCATCATCGTTCGAGTTAACAATACGGGAAATTACTCGAGCCACTTTAACTGGATCGCCGCGTCTTGGAAAAATATAAATAGATATAAGAAATTTAACAACATTAATTTTAAGCATAGATAATATTAATAGAGTAGAGTAGGTTTTATGTTTTTAAAGTAATTTTTTTCTATTTTATTTATTTATTTATTAACTCTTCGTTGTATTAACATAATAAAAATTTAAGATAATTATAGGAGGGCAACTGGCGGCCTTATCGCTTTCGAGCTATCGCTTCCGGGAAACCAATGTGAAAAACAAATAGCTTACACTAAAAAAACTAACTAAAACTAAACAGGAACAAAAAAAATAAACTAAAAAAAGGATACATGAAAAATAAAAAGTGCACATGTATCAGGATAATTTTAGATCAGTCTCACGTCAGTTACTTAGTAATTAGTACGAAAGTTAGGGATACGATGTGGACAGGTAATGTTTGTACAGTTTATTATTTATTATAAATAATATTCGCTTTTAAAATCTTTTTTTAGTGTACATGAACTTAAACCATAGCCTGGTTTTCCGAATATATAAACAATGGGTTTATCCACAATTTTTTACAGGTTTTTTTTTAATATATATAATAGGGGGGCAAACGAGCTTGCGGGACGACCAAAAAGGGCAGTCTATGCAGCCCATTTTTAGTGGCTGCGTTGCCGGCCTTTGAGGGAGGAGTAGACTCGCTTTTAAAACATTCGGAGGTCGTATCTCTGAGGGAAGACCCCCCCCCCCTACGGGAGTCGATTCCACAGTTCGCTAGTTCGCAAAAGAAAATGAATGATGATGTTGGTGAAATTTAGAGGTCGTACGGCTCGTACGGTGTTGAAAAGAGGCAGGAGGGATTACCTATGGTTCCTCGCTATTTACCTTTAAACAGTGTTATATTCTCATAAACATATAATATTAAAGTTCTCGGCAAATAAATCAGCGAGAATCAAGAAGAAATAATAAATAGAAGACGTGTCGAAACATAAAAATACTCACTGGTGGAACGGCATTTCGGCTCTGTCAAGCATAAACATACATGCTGGCAAAACCACAGCATCGAATTGTCCGTATAGCCACGGCTTACCACGTGTGGTTTTAATGGGACCAACCCACACTTTGCCTACGTCATTTAAGACGTACTCCTGAAGAAGAGCGGTATCTTCCATGAAAGTTTGGTCATCTGTAATTAGGGTTTTTGGTTTACGAACAATCTATTACATTATACATGAGATTCAGCAGAAAAATCTGCCCCATGGACTTAGTCGAAATTAATTACAAACTATAGCTCATGATTGCCAGAAGTGCGTGTCTGAAATCGAACTTTCGATTGAGTTTCAGGCTAAATTTATTGTCTTATGAATTGTTGTGTGTTATCTAAAAAATACGACCCAAGAATGTTTTAAAAGTTGACTTAACACACATAAATAGTTTTGCAGGCCAAAGCCTGTTAATAACTGTGAATGTTAACAGTGTTTTTTGCTAAATAAATTAACTAGACGATTACAATCATTGTACTGTTTTTTATTTAATTACCTGGTATCCATGGGTTGAAAAGTATGTATAAGTCCTGATCAAAGTCATACACCTCCCGGACGGGTGCGCTCTTCATTTTAGTGACAACTCGTAATGCCCAGGAACCAACTGGTAATGTTACTGGTGTTGATATCTAAAGATACGTTTTTGTGTTGAGAATATTGACATATATACAAACAAAAAGTAATAATTGCAGATTTGAGACTACTAAACTACAATAGATAACAGCTATAACTTAAAACTATGGTGGATTCATTAAGCCCAAAAAATCGCTTGACAACGCGGGACTTATTGACTATCTCTTTTTATCACAGCGTCACAGATAGAGACGAAACAATACTTTATGAAAAGATGACACGGTCTTCCGTTACTTTTGATAGAAAATAATAAAAAACTAATAAAAAAATCAGGATTATAAAACCAAAAATCATCGTAATTAAATCGAAAAATACATCCAAAAAAATTAATAGCTGTTTTTATAGTGTTCCTTGTTAAAGCATTAGATATAATTGTATTTTAATTTTTTAGTTAGATTTGATTACCAACAAAACTTGTTGACTTTTCAAAGCAAAACTCGTCATAACAACTTACAAAGTTGATATAGTCATAAGCACTATAATGAACGAATCAATATTTAATAATTTTAACAAACACCAACCGGTTCGTCGTAACAAATAAAAGACGTTTCGGAGTCGATAATCATAATATTTATTATTCTAATCGTAAATAGATATTAAAGAATGCGGTGGAATTTCCTCTACTACATATTGTTGTTTGTAAAGCAAGGCGTGATAGTTGAACCTCTTTCAACAAGTACCTACTCTCTTTCTACTGAAATTGATGCCGATTAAAAAGAGTTTCATGGCAGTTTTTCACGTTGTTTAATGCCCTCGTTTTCAGAAATCGTGTAGGAAATAAATTATTGACGTTTTTAATTGTACAAAAACTACCTCAATCGATATAACTTTGTAGGCTTTGACGGTAAATCATTAATTTAAATATGTAATAAAAAAAAACGCGAATATATCAAATATACGTGTCTCGTGAAATGGACATGAAAATATCGAACTATTGATAAGGTCGGTAACGCACTCGCGAGCCCTCCATTGAGAATGTCCATGGGCGGTAAAACTTAATATCAGCCTGTCAAAAAAAAAAATTGAGTGTTCAGATGATTGTTTTTCAGAACGACATTATGGATGGAATTTGATGTAGTCTGGATTAAGGTGTCCCGTGGAAGTAGGTTTTACTACGGAGTCGCGCACGATTTGTCGCCCAAGAAAATAAAAAATATAATAATCAATATGCAAATGATTTTGACAGGCATTTGATTATGCTAATAAAATCCGAATAGGGATATAGGTACATTATATTGAGCCCATAATTATGCAAAACGCTTTGTTATTACAATCATGGCGCTTAAATATGAAGACCAAATCCTTAATAGTTATGCCAAAATTTTTGAATAAAATTAAATAAGCTAGTAGATTAGAATATAAATGTCTTATTGAGATTGAAATTTATATGTTAATATAATATTAAAATACAATGAGTTATTACGAAGTCCAAAAACATCACTAAGATACACAAATACGTAGCCGACCTATTCTTTAATCTATTAAGAGAGATTTTCATTGGCCAATTTTAATTGAATAAACCTAAAGTTAATGAAACATTACGTCGTTTTTAAATTAATATGTAATATATGCGAGTATTATAATTGGAGGAAACTTATATTTTTTATTTAATAAGTCTTCAATTAAATCTATTTTTAATAGAAACTGTCATTTTTAAACTAATTACTTACATCGTATCTTAGGGATACATATAAATATATACCAATGGCGTTAAAACCTTTTAGGTGTGCCTCTCAGATTTCTGTATCTGTTTCATGATCATTTAGGCAAGTAGGTGATCAGCCTCCTGTGCCCGACACACACCGTCGACTTTTTGGGAAAACTCACGATGTTTTTCTTCACCGTACGAGCGAGTTTTAAATGCGCACATAGATAGTAAGTTCATTGGTGCACAGCCGGGGAGCGAACCTACGACTCCACGGATCAGAGTCGCACATTGAAATCACTAGGCCAACACTGCTGCTATCTTAGGGATAAGGGTACTTAATACTTTAGATTTCCATAAGACAAGACAGAGTATTACGACTAACCTCAAAAGATAGAGTGTTTTCCTGAACGTCCAGTAATTTGGCGGTCCATGTGTGTTTGTCTGGAACAGCGTCACGTTTCAAGAACATGGATCCCATTGTGTCTTGAAGAGGCTTGTCACCTGTAAGGTATGGTATAACTTTAAAAACTATAACTAAAAATATTACCTATAAAGATCTTTAAAAGATTGTAGATTAAAATGAAAAACACTTAAGTGTAAGAGCAATACTCTCAATAACAACGATTCTTGTCGTATCTTTACAGGTTCAGGATTAGACAAAGTGCTGCCTGTCCTTGTAGCGATACAGCTGAAGAGACGCTGTTACATTTTCTGACCGACTGTCCAATGTATGGATACGACAGGTATAACACTGAACAAGCTATGGGCATAAAAGTAACATAGACGAATTTAAAGGAAATAATGTTCAACATTAGGTTAAGAGGCATCTTTTTGGGATTTGCTGTAAAGGTCATACAAAAAGTTGTTAAAATATATAGGTGGTAGTGTTTAATCATCCGGGTTACCAATACCATCGACGTAAGCTATTTAATACCTCGACGACGACATAGTCAGTCAGTCAGCCAGTTTCAAGAAACGACGCATTTCTATCGTTGTTGATTGTAATCTTTCAAAACGCATATGCTTTTGAGGCGAATAAGAGTCAGGATCATTTAAAGAGTGTTGTCCTTGCATACTTTTAAACGAATGGAACTAAATTATGCTGTATTTATTTAAACGGTCTAAGGTGAAATATATTTTTTATTGATCCATAATATTATTGGATTTATACTACTACACATGATTCTGCGAGTAACAAACGTTTGACGAGAAAACCACGCAACGAATCGTGTAGTTATAAAAATCAACTTATGTTTATAAGATCATTCTTATTTCATAAGATCTTCATAATGTCAATGAGTCAGGTATGTTAATTCTTAATTTCGCACTAAAATGACCAGGTTGAACTTAAGAAAAAGTGAAGCAAAACACGAGATTTAAGTAAGATCTTTGTTTAAAAAATCTATTCATGCTCCATAAAAATCAGTTAACATTCGATAGTGCATCTCTAGATACGAGATGAAAAAAATCTTTAATGGAGACTTGGCAATAAAAAGAGTGAAGTTTTTTGAATTTTCGAATTTTTCGAAAGGCTAGAGATTTTTACTAAACATAAAATATATTTTTCTGAGTCGCCAAAACGTCTCTACCCGCAGGTAACATTTTATTCATAAATTTTAGGTTGGCTTAGCGTGCGACTTTCAATCCTGCCTTGCGATACTGTAACTCACTTTTCGAACACAGCGGTTTTTGCAGCGGCGGTCGCGAAAAAGTGAGTTACAGTATTGCAAGGCTGAGGTTCGAATTGAATTGTGCGCACTTAACAACTTTGCTTCTACGGTGAAGAAAAACAGCGCCAAGTTCTACGACATGTGTCAGGCAAAGGCTGCTTATAACATTAAGTTTTGATAATAAAGTTTTAACTAAATACTTCAGTTTACTTACCAAGAGTAAAAACGAATTGAATAAGATCGTCGTTTTCATCATAGGGTCTCGTGAATCTGATGACTCCATTAAATGGTTGACCTCTCCGCACAATTGTGCTCGTGGGGTTTTCATCGTTTACTGCCTCAAACCTAGGAAAGAAGTTCAGAATATTATTCGTTGTAATAGAGAATATTGTTTTACGAAAGATCTGAAAATCTTATTTCCTACTATTCTATGAATAAATTTAATAACTATTTTATTATATTCAAAACTCCCGAGGGAACTTTTTTATGGAAAAAGTCTCATGGGTCCGCCAATTAGGTAGGAATATAACATGGCGAAAGAAAACAATAATACATATTAAATACCTTTGTAAATAACTTTAAGATTTTAATGTAATACTTACTTGACAGTATTATGTGGTTGTGCATTCTCCCTTGGATAAAAATGGACGACATCCACTTGAAGGGGCTCCATTTTTTATTTTATCTGGGAAAATTTGTCATGCCTTAGTAATGAAAAAAATCTATAAAATATCTTTTTTAACACAAAAATAACACTTAAAACTAATTATACACCCTTTGATCGTCAAACACAACATGCTTTATACTTAATTACTATTGCTAACTAACCGAATTCTTACAAACTATCTATGTGTGATATTAAAATCGGGAGATACTTATTGTATATAATAATAATAATTGCAAAATTTTGGAAAATATGTCTCTTCGAAAGTGAAAAATTTTATACATAGTGTAAGTTAGCTCTTATTTCCTATTTTATCCTAAATAAAAGTATTGCATACAGTTAACATATATATGTATATGATTATAAACCTCCAGGTTGAAATAACAGGACTGCTCAAAAGTAGTTAGTGCGACAAAATTATATTGAACCACAATTTTGCGGAACACATATTTACATAAGTCTATATTCATCTAGTATGCACTATAAATAACACAATACGTCATATAACGTTGCATTTGAATGAATCAATTACAATGATTGAAATAACCATAAATGTATTTATGAATTGATTCGAAGAACTATAACAATGATTTGTATATTCTTTGTAAAATATTTTGTAATAAATAATTGTTTTTAAAGTTTTTGCAACAAGTACGTAACATTAGATGAATCAAAGTGGGTTTAGGTTATCGCTTTAATTATTTAAATATTATATGTTATTATTATTCGGATATACAATATATTTTAATATTCTTACATAGTAACAGTAATTTAAAATTGATAAATATTAAATTAAAATAAATTTAAAAAGTTTGGTCCCTGTGGCAGTTTGATGTTGGGAGCATTTCCTCGCTGTATTGCGATACTTATTCGTTGAGCGAGAAAAGCACCAGCTCTGGGGTCACAGGTACTATCTACCAGGTGCCTACTTAAATATTTAATTAGCGCCCGTGCACTTGAACCACATGGGCCAACAGTTTCTACTCAAAAGGGAACTAAATCGGTGGAAATACTTTTATATTTGAGGCCTTTAGTTTCTCATTTTTTTAATTGCAAAAATGAATACGAGAAAATAGTACATATCCTTTATAGAATAACATTAATCTTAATATTAGATTTAGATTTAAGAAAATGTGCTTTTCCAAACCATGCCATGGTGTGATATTTTCAGCTGTATGAATATAGTTAATGTCTAACATACTTTAGTTTATACACACACAAAAGAAATAGGGTTAAAATATTATTATCTAAATTATAATTTAAATTAAATTATATATAAAAATTCATTTTAAATGTTTTTGTCTAAAGTTTTGCTTATGGAATTTATTTATTAACACTTCCTTGCATGTATACAGAAATATAGTACAATTAAAATAATAAAATAAAACAGAGCAACTGGCGGCCTTATCTTATTTACCGTAAGAATATGTCGTATTACTTATAAGATTAAAAATCTAGCATTTACTTATATTATATAATAAATAAAGAATTAAATTTAATTTGTTCAATAGTAAATTATCAAAAATAACATAAGATAACCGATTAAATGAAGATTTTAACCCGTGAAGGTTATCTGATGTACTAATTATAAATTTATTTCTAACAAAAATTTAGAGTACAATGACCCCGGATATTTATACGTATATATTAGACCAATTAACAATTTATTGATAGCTATCATTTTGAAATATTTTTGCAAACCGTAAATTTTTGTTACTATATACTTACTTTTAAAATTATGTATCACTTATTCACAACTCACGTATCGCTAACACGTAATGTCTTAATGAAATCGATGGCACTGAATTCGATGCGCGCACGCAACTGACTCGAAGAGACGAAAAGCGTCGGATATATCAAGAGAAACAAGTCATAGTTGAACTTTGCAGGGTGGATATGTTTGCTGAAATATTGAGGACATTTCTAGCTATTAATGTCTTTGTCTACTGACTACTTTTGTTGTGTGTGTCGTGGAGAATAAAATTAAGTAGTACAATTACAATAACAGTAAAATTGTGTGTTATCGGAATGTCGATAAAATGAACAAAGATATACCGCTTTCAAAATAATGTAATAATTACCTTATTCCGACCAATCGTTCCAAGGGCGAATTTAACATTCCTCCATTATCGTCGTCATGAAACCATCGTGATGAAAGGAATAAGGAGAATAACGGACGGTCCTTACACGCAAGACGGCGTGGCCCACCTTTTTATTTAAATTAATTTAAGATTTAGTTTAGTTTTATTTCCGTTATTATATTGATGTAGACTACTTCTTTGAGATTCATTTCTTAAATATCCTCAGTACTCATTTGTTTTATTTTACAAATAACACATAATAGATTTATTTTAAACTACATTTTCCAAACTCTATGGTCACCCTACAGTGACGTACGGCGCGGGCGCCTACAGTGTCATCCTATTAATAAATATTTATACAGAAACAGACAGTAATTCCCAAAGGTCGAACTTAGAACACGTCACATTATGTCATTGAAGTGACGCTTAACTGGTCTTTCCTCGGACTACGTGATAATTCAATTGTATGATTATTTAGGGAATTGAATTTGTATGAATCAGTCATGGAAGAAGTTCTTCTCTGGCTGGGTATTGACAGAGTTTTCTTTGTCTGCTATCACATGTCTGTGAAGGAAAACATCGTGACGAAATCCAGCACTTCTTACATCCAAAAATCACCGAGTGACTGTGTTTTTTATAAATAATCAAATAATAATAGGTAAAAATTAAAATATTTCTTAATTACTAACATAACCTATATTAGTAATTAATAATAGTGAATTAAAAAAGAATAAAATATTTCTTAATTAGTAATAGGACCGCTTCGATGCTATGTCGCAAGATCTAGTTTAAAGTGGAGAAAGTTGAAGTAATTACCTTCTGGGAATTACGGATTACTTTCAATAACACCTTCCTTTTACATATTTTTTTTAGGTAAATCTAGTCCCACTAATATATTTATTATCTAAATAGATTAATGTTTTCTGGTATTTTTTAGCTACTTTATTGGAATAAAATAAAGTATACAACGCCCAGTTTTAGAATTGATTAAATACATAATGTTTTGGCAAAGGCCGGCAGTTCACTCGCGAGACCTCTCCGATACCGAGAGGTATCACTTAACATCACGTGAGCCTCCTGCCCGTTTGCCCCCTGTACTATAAGAAAACCTATTTGATAATTTGGCCAATTATTACCAATACAAACCTTTCTTATAAGTAAGATAAAGTTTCAAAAACAGCGTATTTTACTTTACGGTAATTCCTCGTGTTTACAGTACGTAGTTTACATTTTACAATCTACGTAGAATATATAATAAGGAAACAATATTTCGAATAGGTGACCCCATTAATTCGGTTTGACATTGTACTAAAATTTTATTACGATAAATTTACCGCAAATTGTTGATTTATTGTCAATAAGACGCATTTAAGTAACTATTGAATTCAAATAACTTTACTCTTTACTTTACTTTACTCTATAAAGTTTGACATTTCTTTTTTATTTATCGAAGTTAACATGATACATAATACTATATCTAGAGTATATGCTACAAGCTATCGTTTTTTAAAATTTATGACAATTTTGGTAATAGATGCTAAAAAAAATAAAAATATACAATTCAAACATTTTTATATGTCTATACAACAAACTTAAATAATAAAAATTACACTCTGTAATTAGGATATTTAATGAAACAATAGCCAAGATGCATCCTAGCTTTATCAGGAAAGTGTACTTCACAATAGTAAAGTTCTTCCCTAATTGTCATTACTATAAGACAGTATGTTAGTAATAACAATACATAGAATTCCAAATTATGTATATTAAAATGTATTGGTTACAAATGTATTTTAGTGGTTTACTTTTTGTAAACTTTATGTAGATTTCGGTTAGAGAACAGTGTCAGATGAATGCGACCTCATTTGGATTCCGACTGTGTTTTTAAAAACCGGCCCAAGACCCAAAAAACTACGTGTTCATACACCAGGTCTTCCTTATAAATAAGAATGAACAAAAGAACTGCGATGCCTATTATATTCATTAAAAAGCGGAATAATAAACCAATACTTAAAAAAATCAAAACAGAAAAAAAATACTAGCGCTAGCTCAAATATTGACTGTTAAATACACATACACACACTATACATTTTGGGCTTAAAACAAATATTTCTATAAATGTTCTTACTAGTAAAAACATTTGGCGTTATATTCATAAGAGAGAATAATTCAAAACCTAGACTAAATTACTTGGCACTAGCTCAAATATTGACTTCTTTGAAACTATTTTAATGCTATCGCAAATTCTTATACGATGCTCGCTGGTCTAACTTTGTTCTTATGCTGCCATAAAGTTCTATCACCTCTATTTTCATATAACTAACGTTACACTGATATCATGGCATTTCACGATTTGTATTAAAATATATTTTTAGTTTTTATAGTGATCGTACAAAATATTGGAAAATGTGTACATTTTAAGTCAAATACGCTGTTTGTTATTTATTCGATTTTAAATTACGGATCATAATAATAATTTCAATAAAATTATGCGAAATCGTAGACGCACAAAAACAAGTCTGACTTCATCGATATGAATTAATTACTATCAAATAAAAGAGATTTCGTTGTCAGATAGTTATAATAGTAAAAAAAATAGAATAATCAAAACAAGCTGGAGTTGATTCATTTAATATGACGATGACGTTAAGGAGAAAAAAAAATTCCCGCTAAATTTTAAAATAGAATATACTAGACACAAATGTTTTATAAAATTTCCAGCCAGTGTTCTTATTACAACAGATAGTATGACTTCTGTGTTTTATTTTTATACATAATGTACTAAAAAATTTAATGGAAAAAAGTATTTTACTTTTCAAGTGTATCTATCTATGATAGTTGCGTAAATAGATGACAATCGTAATTAATACCGATTTTGTACGGCTTTTACAAAATTATAGCATGAATCACGATGAAAGTAGCCTTACAGATCTTGCCCATAAAAATACGAACACAAAAAATTTGCGAATCGATCAAGCATCTTGCGCCAATTTTTATTTACACTAACTTTTGTGTACGACTGCGTCTGTATGAAAATGAGTTTAAAAGATTCATTCTCTAATTAATCCTTTTCCGTTTAATTGAACGTTACCATGGTTACCGTTCCTACAATGTATAAGGAAATCATCATCGTAATTATAACGTTAAATATGGCACAAACTTTTTAAAATAAAGTAGTATATATATTGAAACAGCCAAAAAGTTTAAAATCTACGTGATCTTTACCTTATTCAATAAACAACCTCCTTGTATTTTTTTATTATAAACATAATTGTCTTCTTAATTTTTTTGTTATATAATGATTAACACATAGGTATTCCCAGGTACCCTAAAGTCAAATAAATCCTGTTCGACTGGTTTGGATATCGGGGTTAAGTCAAAGATGGCTGCGTGATTTCGTTCATTGCAATCAAGAATATGCATACGAATTATCTATTTATGACATTATTATTCATGACAATGTTTAAGAATTATATTTATTGATATTAAGAAAAGTGTTATACACACTACTATTTATTTACTAACAGTGAGCAAATGAAAAATACTATATTTGACGAGGACATTATATTTCGCCATCTCCTGACAGAGTAAGTAAAAAACACAAGAAAAAAATGGTTAAGGAAAAATGTTGTTATGTCAAATAGAACTAAAACTACACAGATGACTAGGTAATGCTTACCATAAACGAAAATAAATTAATTCAATTCACAAAAAAGACAAAAAAAAATTGACTGTAAAGTCAGTTAACGGACGATAGTTTAACGTGACAACGTCATAACAAAAGCGTACAATGAGCGTAACGGGACAATGAGTCATACGTTTTAGTGCGTGCAGCCGGCGTTCATCGATTTATTAGACGTTGTTATGTCAAAAATGTAATTTAAAAAAATTATAGTTGTCCTAGATTTAATACGTAATGTTCCCAATAAATGAAAATTATTTACCGTATGGGATATCTTACTCCTATAGAATACAAAAAGCCGAGTTACGCTTGCCTTCGTCTTCATAATGGGTGGGACAGCATATTTAAATAAAGAATTCCGTTATACGAAAATTTTCAAAATTATTGTAATAATAACGACGGCCATGTCATAATTTATTTGCAGTTATTTTTAAACGTAGCCATAAAAGTTGCGAACCGGCTTATTATGCAAGATTAGGACTACTTACTGTTTATGTAATGACGTTTATTTTAGCTAATTTCAATATTAACACGATTTGATTTGATTGCATACTAAAAGCGTTTATTATAGTAGTCTTAAACATCTGTACCATATATGAAACCTCAAGATGGTACAATAGTTTTGCAATGAGGACTATTTTTTTCTTCTATTTGGGCTTTTTTATATGACTTGATTGTAGTAATGTCGTTATGTTTCTTTCGTAAACATCGGTATTTCAATCTTAAATTTCACTGCATATGTCCTATGTGAGGTTAGGTTACTGGTTAGTTCTTGCCTGTGATCGAACTAATGCTTTAATTTGCTTACAAAATGCTTCGATTCTCTACCCATATAAAGCATCATTGCTAAACTCTATAGCTCAAATTTATGCTCTGATTTAATATATCATATATAACAGAAATTATACAACTTAATTTAATATAAAATAAATTTGTAAAAATTGTGCGCTAACCTTGCCACGCCCCCAAGGTTAGAGGTCTTTAATCGAAGACGAAATTTAATGATGATTAATCTGATGATCTAGACGGATATCACGACGCATGCGCAGTGAGTGCAATGAGTAACTTATTAATTCATAATTTACCGATTAGTAATTTAAAATTTGTGGTATTACAATAATTATAAAATTATAGGAATAGATTGTGTAAGTCTTAAGTTACGACTACTACAGAATTTATTCTCATCCTTTTTCGGTCGAAAACACCTTTATTTATTTCATTATTTCCGAAACAGTAACGTAATACAAATTCACAGCAACGTCAAAAATTTCACTCAAAACGAAAATGTAACAAGTATATTATTACTGTGTGCTTATGTATTATTACGAATACTGCAACTATTGTAAATTCTGTCATATCAGATGCGGAAATGATTCTGGACAACGCATCAGAAGTTTCTATATTATTTATGAATCCAATTAGTATATGACATGTAACATTAAACAAACAAATCGCGCGAACGGGTGTGAACATATTATATTTAGCCATGAGTGTTATTTGTTCTAGATCTTCAACTAGCGTGAGCGATTCGCGTAGTGTCCTAGGGCATAAAATAGACTAAACAACTAAACATTAAATGTGCAAAACCTGTATTATATATTAGTATTTATTTTGACTATATGTATGGTCTGTGGTTCCTAACTAAAAATATTTTTTTATTTTACAGCCATACCAATGTGTTTGGTCACTGATGATTCAGCCTTTGAACATGCATTACATATCAATGGCATATATAGTGACCTATTACTACAAGAATCCTATAGGCCTATTATAGTAAAAGTAAAAGTTTACTCCATTTTCACAAGATGAATTATTATTCTTATGTTTGGTAACTGGTTACTAGTGGATTATGACTTCAAATAGTAGTTCACAAAGCAGAAATACATATTTATAAGTCAATGTAATCAAATGATGTCTACAAACTTATAATTATCATTCATCAATCGCCTCTATGCATGCATAATGGATTAATTATCAAATACATATAGTAATGCTTATTTAAACGCGGATATTCCAGATATTCCTGTACGTGACAAAGATATTAAATTTAAATCAAATCCATCAAAGTAATTTATTTCGAACATTTTTTTACATACGATAGTCTGTTTCTATCAAATTGGATAGCTGATATGATGAATTATGACGGTGCTTTAATTAACATCGTTATGGCACTGAATTGTTTTATAAATATGAATCATTATATGAATGATAAAATACATGGAAATAATATTTAGGATTATTGAATCTGGCATTAGTTTCCAATTATAGCTTAACGTAACAAGAATAACGTCATAATACGTAAAAAATATATTAAAAGTGACATTGTATGTTTTTTAAATCTGGGGCCCGGTAGTGCTAAGTCGAGCAAAAAAACCGCACAGCCGTCCTTTTCTCGAAACAGTTCAGGCCTTTTTCACACCCTTCGATAACTTCGTTGTAGATAAAAATACACGCCTGAATTTAATAAAAGTGACCTAAGAAGCATTGTAAAAACACGGTATATTTCAAATTTCATTCAATTTTTTCCGTCAAGATTTCTTAATTTTGTCACTCACTCACTGAGTGATCATCAAAACTTTAAGGAATTTCTTAGAAGACATAGGAGCTCCAAATTTAGAAAACCATTAGTGTTTAGTGGATAAATAAAAAAAAAACTAAAATATTTTGGTCCAGTTTTCCAGATACTCCGACTGCATAAATAACTTTTTAAACCCATAAAAATATAAAGGATTACATAAAATGGATTATATAAAATGAAAGTAGAAGATACCGGAAAGCAGCTTAAATAGGACTATTCAGGAAATGAGATGCCGTCATAAACATGTAAAAAAAAGTTTCACAACTTGATTCTTCTACCGTAAAAAGTTGTGAAATCCATGTAATACGAAGTCGGTTTATTTATTCAGTCCCTACTTAATGGTCTTTGTGTCTTAAGTTATTACGTAATTAGTTAACGAAAAACATCTTATAGTGACCATATCAATATTACAAATCTTTTGTATTTTAAATAAATAGATGACTTGGCCATAGTCATGGAATCACACATATATTAAATTAGAATGTTTAGTAGATACTATTTTTACATGCTATACTTTTGATAACTACTACTTTTTCCAAAGATTACATGTTAACAACATTATTTTAATTATATAAATTTGTTACAATATATAAAAATTACGCGGTCATTTTGATAATTCTATTGTCAAAGTCTAGACAGTGTAAATGACTAATGATTTTAAAATCGTGACTCGTGAACGCGTTTATTGCTTATACAATTTAAAGTTAAAATTGGTCAATTTGTGAATAACATAAGGAAAATGGCTTGCTAGCAGTCTGTATTGATAACCCTATCGCAAGAATTAGATGTTGTTTTCTATCCTTTAACCGCGTAATGTAGAGCTTCTGCGGTTTAGTGAGAAAACGTGGCTTAGTTGGAGTTTCTGGATTTGAATCCTGGCAATTCAACCGGATGTAGATGTACTTGATTAGGTTGCACAGGATTAGGACTCATTAAATCTTTTACTAAGGGTAATTAAGAACCTCTTTTAATAAATGTAGTCTTGCTTCGGATATAAAATATATTCAAAAGGTCACTAGATGTAATTCATAGGTGTCATTCAAAGTGGCGGAGAGTTTATTGCCAGCCCTGTGATTCTGTAACTCACTTTTCGAACTCACACAGCAGTTTTCGAAAAGGTGGGAGCTTATAGTTTATTGTTTATCAGAATGCCAAATCATAAAATGACTGCTTCACGACTGATTTGAGAGCGACCGCCGATGCGAAAACCGCTGTGTGAGTTCGAAAAGTGAGTAACAGAATCGCAAGGCAGTTATCTTTCGTTCTACGCCCTTGTTTTGAGAACTGGCAGTAAATGTAAAATTAGAAGCATTTTAAATTTATTTTTTTTCGACGTTCATAAGTGTACATTGTGTTACCTATATGAATAAATGATTTTGACTTTTGAATTTTCATAATCCATAATCCACCAATTACCATTTTATTGAATATTTTTATCGAACTCCAGTCCTTGTACCAATTAACAACGTGTTTCACAAAATTACGTTGCGATTTACGCGTCATTTCGAAGAAAACGATAATGTGACCTAAATTAACTTTCCTTATACACTTCCATTGAACAATGGTTCTTGTGATTTCATTAATGGTTTTTGTAGCTTTCAATATCAAAATATATTAACAAATTAATTAAATTTTAAATTAGCGAAGTGGAGTTACAACATAATAAAATGGTAACTATATTCTGTATTATTCTTATTCAAATCAAACTTAAAAAAGAACTAGTTAGTCCTGGCAAAAGAAAATCATGGGATAACCCGTGATTCTCATTTGTCCGTATCTTTAGAGGGACGTAATCCTTAACAATGTAGCTTTAGGATACTAAAAGTGATTATCTCTTTGTTTTTAGTTGCGGTTTGTGTAAAAATGCCGATAAAAACCCTCGCCTATTAAATTGATGGCTTGTTTTTATTAATAACATACTCTATGGTGACAATAAGAATAATCTACGACTCATATTAGTTACCTACACTTTTTTATTTAGTATTTAATTCGATTTTCTCATGGCTAATAATTAAATTAATGTTTGCAAATAATTTATTAAATATATTTTCGCGCTGTGCCTTACCCCTACTATTACATTAATAATAAACAATGTTTATTATCTGCAATTCAATTTGACTTGATAGGCTAATTGTTCATGTCAAAGATAATTGTAGTGATGATAAATATCGGTTCAATGATTAATAGATATGTATTGGGACCGAAATAATATATAACTGAATACATAGTTATCGGAATAGTTTCACCCATTTGTGTTATTTCTTGTATTTAAATGATAATATGATTTATTGCTACTACATGACATCATCTCAAATAAAATTAATTGCAGCTCCCTTCTAGAAAAATTGCCCTTCCTTGTTCCTGCCTACCAGACTCGTAATCGTCCTTTGTTTCATGTTCCTCACATCAACACTAACTATGCAAAAAACTCAGTTTTGTATCGCGCAGCCCGGACATACAACGACCTATATTTAAGCCTTGACTTGTTTAAGCTATCGCGGAATATGGTTAAAAGGAGTATTAAGAATATCCAAAGCGCAAAATCACCTGCAAATACACACCTTCAAGTACTTACCCTCACTATTACACCATCACACACACAGCCAAATTGGTACCTACTTAGTTAAATGTATTAAATAATTTTTATTTCTTTGTTTCCTTATGTAAAGTTTTAAACGTTTTTAAATGTATTATGTATTCCATCTCTGGCTATATTTTCAGTGTAACTGTATGTTAGCTGTAGGGTAACGAAATAAATAAATTGGTCAGTGTTCTTCATAGGCTAATAGATGAGCTTGCTGAACCTTCCAACTAAATCGACAGAATCGAACCCGGTCTATAATAAATCGCACAAGGCTAAACTCAAGTTTTGAGTAAAATCATATCTATGTTTATGTCTAATAAATAGGTAAACATATTTGCGGCTCTCTCATTTTCCCGCGCATCACTCGATCTTACTGCTATAGTTACTCTTACTATATTTAGTAAAGTGCCCAAATTTTAAGAAGTTAGGCTTCAAACGTTGCCCAATTCGGGTACCCTTCTATGACAAAAAAACAAGTCAGTTACATAACAACTGGTTAGAATTGTTGAATAACAATTCGTATTTGATCCGATATATAAGTAGTAGATCCTTATATTGCCAAAAACTGCAGTCGTAGCAAGGAACTATTTCCGGATTAATCGGATACTAAAAACTTATCGGATAAAATTACTAAAAACTACATCATTTTTTGTACTATACGGGCCCAACTTAAGTTTTTCATTAATTGTTATTTATAAAAATTAATTTTCAATTTTTATCAGTTTAGTGACATTATCAAAGAACAAATCATAATTATCAAAGTTTCAATCATAACATTAATAAAAAGCGTTTTATGAAAAGTGGCGGAGTGGAAAATCGTGAAATGTAATGTCCCAAAATTATTCTGTTTCGAATTATGCTTTTATATGTTTGAAACTGGAAAAATCGTAAAGAAAGTGTAACAAATTAATTAACTGTTAAAATGTGTTAACATCAAAATGAATATTATCTATGACACATCGAAGTGCGAAATAGTTTTTAAGCCAGGGTTGTCAACTTGTGATTAGCATTTTTTAATTAATGTTACCACAGATCAATGAATCATTTTTATTACAGCACACTCGTTTAAAATGTAGCTAAAATTAACACAGCCTTTTAATAAACTAATATTAACCTCAATTAGATAACTCATGTTTTTCTCGTTTCTTTATTTGACAACGATGTGGCAATAAAAAAATAATGGCTGATTGAGGCATATACTTTGTTTAAGAATAAAGAAACAGTATTTATTTTATAACGAAAAAAACGTCTTTTGTTTGTAAGGCCATCATTAGACTTTAATAAAGCTTTATTATCATCATCATCAATAGAGCCCCTTGTGAACCTTAGCCTCCTCAAGTACACTCTATTGTTTCAAGGTCCTTGACAACTCCATCCCACCAACGCAGCCTCGGTCTACCGAGTTTTCTCTTGCCACCGGGTTGTGAGTTCAGTAAGGACCTTGGAGTTCTGTCATCCGGCATTTTTTTTTTATAGAACGGGGGGCAAACGGGCAGGAGGCTCACCTGATGTTAAGTGATACCGCCGCCCATGGACACTCTCAATGCCAGAGGGCTCGCGAGTGCGTTGCCGGCCTTTCAGGAATTGGTACACTCTTAATACATTTTTATTTATTCATTAATTTAGTTTAGTTTATTTAGTTATACATAAACAATAACCAATGGGGAGGACCATACTGGTTTAAAAAACGGTGTTTCGGTGGAAAGCCTTTTAGCTGTACTAACCAAAACAACATAAGTAAAGATACATACTAAGGAAATTGATCTATTAAAATTATAACTTATCGTTAATTACACTTGAATGCACACTTCACGCATGTCTTGTCAAAAATGGAATGATCGAGAATTTTCAATGTAGTTATAACAGATTTTGACTGTAATTTAGTATTATAAGTGTATCAACAATTAGATTGTCAAGGGAACGCAAATCAAAACTACCACCAGTAAGGAACATAAAATTTAGCTTCAAGTAATTAGGAGGTACTAAATATTGTCTATACGAACACAACACCGGCCTGTATATGGGCAAAGTGCCGCCATGACCCACAAAGATTCATAATTCTGAGAAGAGTTATGACATCCATAACTGCAATATTCATTAATTTTTTTACATTGGAATTCCTGTTAGCCCCTTTAATTAAAAGACAGATGTTTTTAACAGTTTGTTTGTTTTATTTTGAATTTTAAAACTTAGGTTACATACGTACGTACGTAACTTTATCATTAAAATTATGTGTCTATTGAATAACGTGGAATATTATTGAAGTAAAATATTTTTTTTTAATTATCTTAACAGATTAGTGCCGCATTATTACGTTGACACTAACACACAACTCCGATGTATCCCACCGTACCGTTAATGGAGACTCTCGGGACCGGAGACAATATTCAAAAGTATGTCAGCCCTAATATGATATGTATATGGGTATTTTTTTTTTAATTTACTACTCAAGCTAACATTAATATATACTACGTTTCATTGTGTCAAACAAATTATAGTAATATGTATATTTAAGGTAAACTTCAAAGCCATGAAGCAGGTATTTCTAAAATATTGTAAGTAATTTGTCTCAGTAAATCGTAATGACATGTTAAGTGCTCGTAATGCTTTTGACAACCCTATCATTAGGCTGCGCCCAAACGGAATGCTCTATGTTAGGTACAGTCGTATGCACAATTCATTTTTAAACTATTTATTAAATCTTCCGATGATCTTCAAATCTACGTCCAATCAAGTCTCGATGATCTCCCACAAGCCATACAATCTACTAATTATGAGCTGGCAAAGATAGTTGACTGGAGTAAAAACTTTGGTCTACTAATCAATCCCAACAAGAGTAAAGTAATAATTATTGGCAGCCCTTATTTCACGTCGAGAATTGATTGGGCCAGAATACCCCCTGTACATATCGACGGTGTGACTTTAAATATTAGCCGTACAGTAAAAATTTGGGGGTTTTAATTGATCAAAATTTAACCTGGGAGCAGCATGTTAAAGAAGTTAGCCGCAAATTGTACGGTGCCTCCAGTATCCTTCGGCGTCTTAGTAATTTTCTTCCCTTTAGTACTAAAACCTCACTGGCTAAATCTCTCCTCCTGCCATTACTGGACTACGCCGATTCTTGCTCTTCCGATCTAAATGAGGAGTTGCATTTCTGTATCCGATTTATATTCGGTCTAAGAAAGTACGATCATATCTCCGAGTTCCGTAAGCGGCTGGGCTGGTTACCCATTCGTCAGCGACGTGATGCTCATGTTCTCCATCTCTTATATTCCATCCTGTTCAACCCTAAAACTCCTTCCTATCTTAAAAATGATTTCAAATTTTTGGGATCCCATAACTATAGCCTACGCTCTTCCGAAAACTATATCCTTGAAATTCCATGTCACAACTCCTCCTTCCTTGGCGATTCCTTTAAGGTCTCTGCAGTTAAGCTATGGAATTCACTTCCAGTCCCTATTCGCTTAGCTCCTTCTCTATCTTCCTTTAAATTTCTTCTTTACAAACATTACCTGTCCACTTCGTATCCCTAACTTTAATAATAGGTACCTACTGAGACTGATCTTAATTTAAGAAATTAAAAATGATTCATGTGCACTTTATTATTAGTATTATTATTTTTTAATGTATTCTTTATTAGTTTAGTTTGTTTTTTGTTCCTTGTTTCCAACTAAATGTAATACTTGTATTTTTGCACTTCTTGCCTATCTTATGTAATTAATACTTTTTGTTTTCTCACAGTGGTTGCCTGGAAGAGATCGCTTGAAAGCGATAAGGCCGCCAGTTGCTCTCCTTTTTATTTAATTATGTCAATTGTACTATATTAATGTATATGCAACGAAGTGATAATAAATAAATAAATAAATAAATAAAATGTGACGACATGTGACGTCATACGAGTTAATACTCCTCTCCGATATTTTGTATACGCAATATGTTAAGCATGGAAAATATATTTAGATATTAAAAAATCATTAATACTTCCAACAACATATATCTACCCACATATACTATATGGAAAACCTATTCTAAGATTTCACTACCATATCGTTATTATGAAATCCAGATTCAACTTTATCTGTATATTTTTGTACTATAACAACATTTCCTAGAAGTATAGTATATGTTTAAATAAATTGAGGTCTTTAGTTGTATTGAGTATATGTTAATTATTATGCGCGATTCCGGGCTCCAAGGCCGTTGTATTGTTAACAATAAAAGACAATTAAAACGATAAACAAAATATTACACCGATATGTTTTTACTTATTTAAATTAGCATACATATGATTTTATACTCGTTTTTCTCAAGACGTAAACAATAGATCGTAATCACGAACATCGAATTCACAATGAATTTATCATTGTATCATTATTATGATTAATTATCATAATTTTGTAATTTTGCATTAAAGTGGGATAAATACGTTTTAATACTAGTTAGTACGGGTGAGTTTTGCAAAAAAAAGCTTCGTTGCAAAAGAAACAAAATAAGTAACTGCTGGACTACATCAAGGAGGCCCAAGCATGCTCTGCGATGTTGTAAGAATTTGTAAAACATAGCATTTTATGTAATAGCATGTTCATCGAAGGATAGGGCCAAAGTTCCCGCCGATATGTTTTTTTTGAAGTTGGTGACGACAATAAATGAAATGTTTTTATGTTTCTTTAAAACTATAGGTTATATGACAGTATTAAAACAAAAACTCACTTTTCCTCATAACTATACCTTTACAATGAAAAATGTATCAGGTTTTTTACTCGACAATTTATGCAACAAACAAAAATTACCAACAGTATTTTTATTTCAAAATCAGTTCTTAACGTTTGTCTCAACTCTCAAACATGAATTTCATGAATATTCTTTTCTTAACCGGGTTAAATTTTATTTATGGGTTAGATCGTAGTGTATTTAATATTATTGGCTCATTTGTGGTATCTGAAGGAAAAGCAACATCTGTTCTGATTCCAATATCGTGTTGGAAAAATTGTATGTTTTATGTATTTCGAGATAGTTAAACTATAAAGGGAACTTTAATAGTTTGGGCATTGCCTTATTTACCATGGGTCAATTGTATATTATAAAAATAGACAAAAAGAACAACAAATAAGAAGTCTATATTATTGAAATAAAACTAAACTAATCTTAAATTAATAATAAATTGGGGGATTTTTGGATCCTACCGAACCTTTTTATGTGGTAATTTAGACCATATAAATAAATTGTTTTCCTATTACGTATACACCTATATATTTAGAGTTATCTCTGAGTCTTTATATATTATATAGAAGGTACACCTTATGAGGTTGTTTCCCAAGGCCCTTACAAAGAAGAAAAATCCAAAAATATAATTTCATTAACAATTTATAATCCACAACGTCAAATACAATAATCATCGTTCGTAGGGAGATTTTTCAGGGAGATTCTTTAGATAGGGAGTACCCTACCCTCAACCTTTTATAACACAAACAATGGAATTGTGTTACTTTATACCGTATATAGAATTTTCTGATATATTACAAATAATTCATTTTAAATAAACCATTAATTTCAGCCGAAATCAAGATGCTTAGTAAAATCATGTTCGATGTTAACATCAACGTTGGCTATTCGTTACAACCAAATAGAAGCGAATATTTTGCGCACAACATTCTAATATTAGCCGATCTATCGTGTCAGAAAACAAATTTGTTTTTAATAAGGGTAATGCATACTTAATTAAAAGTTGTGTAACGACTTCTTCGTTAGTAATATTTAGAGTTATCTCTCAGCATTTATTGTTTAATCATTATTTAGTTTAACTATTAATATAGTAAGTATTTTTTCGTTATAAAGAACATTATCTATTGTAGATTGTTACCGTAGATATAAAAGACTCCTAATTCACTACACTATATATAAATTTATATATATTTTTCTACTGTACGTGCGTATGTCACTGAACTCATCTTTAACGGCTGGACCGATTTGAATACATTCTTATGTACCTATGCGTTTGGGTTGCGTCCTGGATGGTTCAGATTCACAAATCAGCCAGGCAGATGGCGCTGTAGTCGATATTTCATACTTTTTTTAATATCCTGATCGCTTGAATATCATGCAAGACAATGTATATCGGCTCCGCTAGTTGTTTTTATTTATTTATTATATTTCTGTTACAAAGGCACCCACTTATATTTTAAGCTAGTTTATATGTATGTTCTAAGTCGAACTCACATTCGTAATTTAAATAATGTAAATGAACTTCGATATTCAATGTCTAATTTCAGTTAGGAAGAACAGGATATTTGGTGATAGACTAGGTATTATAGTTACCCGTCTTCTTTCTTCATCTTTTAATAATAGGCCTGTTTTAATTTTTTTAATAGGCCAGCGCTCAGGGATACTTCAAATCACCATACAGATGGCTTCTTTTAAACACAGAAGGAAACAACTTTGATGTATTGGATCAGCTGGATATGCCACTCAACAGTGATGTAGTAATTGCTAATATTGGCTTTGATTCAACTGTTTTCATTGAAGGTAACGTTTTCTTAATAAACATATTTGTTTATAATCTAATTCCGAAATAATATACCTACTAATTACTGATTTAGAAAGATTTTTTAGTATTGAATTAGACTTACATTTCTAAGCAAGACTTTTGATTATTATTTAAAAGTTTTAGTCAATCTAAGATTATAATTTGTTTATTCACAATATAAATATAATAAGAAGAATAATAATTAAATACATAATAATTAATACTTAACAGGAATGTCACTATTACTAAACTATTCTACATGGTGACGTGAACATATTAAGAATTGTATGTCAAATCATACCCTAAAGTTACCTCTAACATTTTACCCAAAACTTCGTTGCAACTGCGCCGTTTAGCAATACTAGCATGCGCAATGCGCATACTGGTTTATCTTTTCTCACCTATCTTATTTATTTACACTTCGTTACCTTATACAAAAACATACATTAAAAAACAGGATACATAAGTTAGGCAACGGGCGGCCAAGCGATTTCTTCCAGGGAACCCTTGTATAGTAGGTAGTAGTATCTAAAACCTGCAGAGGGCAAAGTACAAGAAATACATAAATAATTAACAAAAAAGAACATAAAATAACATTTAACTCTAACTACAACCAAAACAAAGTAAAATAAAAAAAAAATAATAATAACATAAACAAAAATGTTACAGCTAATCCAATGGTGAATGAGTCACATATATATAAGTAGCTAATTACGAGGCAGAAGATAAATGATCAATAAGATGATTTTTTTAAATAAATTAAAAGATAGAGCTCGTCTGATATCAAGAGGAGTTTCAAAGCAGGCTACCTTCCTTTGCTTCTATAATTTATGCCAAATATATTACAATATATCATTTACAATCAACTTAAATCTACAAAATATATACCAGGGAAGTTTCGCATATAAACTGTTTATTTTAGGAACCATAAATATTTATGATTTCAAACGTTACAGCTTACAAAATACGAGATAATTCGGAAGTTATTCTTTCGACTAGAGGCGAATGGCGGACTGCCAGAACAGAATTAAATTTTAATAAATCTTTAATTATTTACGAAAATGACAAAGATGAAAATAGAATTCGAAAAGATATGGCGTTTGGAATTATAAAAAATGATAGAGACGTTAAAATATTATCAAGGAGACGGAGTAATTTACGACAATACCCTCTCACAATGGCGAATGTTATCACCGATAGTAACAATACTAAACAGCATTTGGATGACAGGCTGTAAGTAAAAAAACGATACTATTATTTACTAACTGCAATATCTCTTTTCTGCATTATATATAGTCCTATAATATGTTATTTGATTTCAATGGAGCTAGGCTACAACGCCGAGAATATCGGCGTTTGAGTCCAACCCAGCGTGTAGCGGATCAGGAATTACTAAACTAAAAGAATATTTGCGGGGGAACAAACCCGTTTACAACTAACTGGATTCTAAATTCGGGTCTAAATATTATTATTAGAACTAAACTAAAATAATTCTAAAATATACTTTCGTCCCTTTGGCAGAGTATATACGTACATAGCTACATATAAAGCTGGCAGCTTTTCCTCGCTGAATATGATACTAATTCGTAAAGCGAGGAAGGTGCCAAGCTCTGAGGTGTCCGGTAACGGTAGACCACTACCAGGCGCTAATTAAATATTTAATTAAGCCTCTACACTTGAACCCTACGGCCCAAGAATCTCTACTCCGAAAAGAACGAATATACATATTTTTTAATATAGGATACGTTTTAAAAAAGTATGGCTATGTAGTTATTTACATATTTGATTATTTTATTTATTTATTTATACTTTATTACCTTATACAAAAACATTTTTTTTTTAAGAAGCAGTTTAAATAAGTTATAAGGCAACGGGCGGCCATATCGCTAACAAGAATTTTCTTCCAGGCGACCCTAATGTGGAACAATAAAAATAATAAAAAAATGTATTTATGTTACTTATAAAATACATTTACATATAGTACAAAACTAAAGTAGAAGAAAAAAGCTACTTTCAAGACCCTTGTCTCTGTATTCTCTGTATTTATTAATTTGGCAGATACTTACACCAAGATTCTATAACAAAAATGAGTTACATGGTTGTCAAGATTTGCTTTGAGATGCTGAATGCAACTGAACGCCTGCTTTTCACACACACCTGGGGATACAAGGATAAGAATGGAAACTGGCAAGGAATAGTGGATCACCTCATTAAAAAGGACGCAGATCTCGGTAACTTATACTACTGATTTTCAAAACAACGAACAATATAAGCACGGTAATACACAAGTCGAATTTCAACGCGTTTTTGATAACATTTTTGAGCTGTGTTAGCGCCGATAGATTTGTTGATTTGTTGTTTGCCGAGGCTTTATTGACAGTTTGGAGTATATGGCAGAAAGTAGAACTAATCAACAGGATAGGCAACTAATGAAACGTCATCGATTCAAGTCTAGCTGTTTGATCAAATGGCAGAATATCATTCAGGCCGCTAGCTGAACGGCGATGTTTAGTAAAGAGACTAGGCTATTAATTGAACAGCTAATTAAGCTAGTTGGCTGCGACACATACATATAAGCCGGTATAAAAAATAACGGCGTGGTTTAGGCACCAAATTGATATAAAGAAAAATTATTAAGAACCACATCCAAAAATCGGAGGTCACAATTCTTGCAAGAAAAATACCAGTCTTTGTAGGCCATTTTTTATAAAACTTACGTAGTTTGTGTGTACGACACTAGTTACAGTTCGAACGTCAATATCATGTCGAGTTGTATTTTTTGCAGGTACATTAACAATATTCACCCAAGAGCGTATGAAAGTGGTTGACTACATCGCTATGGTGGGTTCAACAGCAGTTCGCTTTGTGTTTCGTGAACCTCCTCTATCATTACTTCAGAATATCTTCACTCTTCCTTTTACGGGTGCTGTGTGGATGGCAATTGTAGTATGTGTGCTGAGCTGTGCACTCTTCTTATATATAGCCTCGAAATGGGAGGCTACTGTGGCTATGGTAAGTTACTTCCTTTTACCAACACTTTTACTTCATTTTTCATCAGCATCACTTTGATGGCGGGAAGTCTTCCACGGTTCGCTACACAAGAGATTTTCTTTAGCAAACAAGCGAATTGTGAAATCGACTCCCGGTGGAAGATACGACCTCCAACTGTTTAAACAAAGAACATACTCCTCCCTCAAAGGCCGACAACGCATCCACTAAAATGGGCTGCCACGATTTGGGCGTCCCATAATCTCGTTTGCTATAAAAAAATGAAAAATCTACTTGTGGTTTACCTTTTTTCTTCTCTTTATTATTACTTAGATACTATATACAAATGAACTGCAAATACAGAAAACGTCTGGAGTTTAACCTTGGTGCCTGAAGGGCTACGAGATAATACAAATTTAAAATTTCTTATAAACTAAAGTGGTAAAAAATACAATGAATACAAAAAACGTAATGAAAACATTACAACAAACAGAGATTTTTTTTAATACATTATACATAATATTACATTCATGTTAAATTTATGGAGCCAACTATCACATCTAAAAAATACCTCTTAATATTTGAGGGTAAACAATGAACAAAGCGCGGAACAATATAATATGAGGTTGTCTGTTCTTCGTATATTATTTTCGCGAACTGTGCAAAGTTAAAGGTGGCTTTTAGCTTTAGCTTTTACTATAAGCGTGTTATGACAATTAAATTAACATTTCGGTAAATACAGCACCCAATGCAGTTAAATGGATCCTGGGCTGATGTTCTTATATTAATCATTGGCGCTGTACTGCAGCAAGGATGTACACTTGAACCCAGATACGCTGCAGGTAAATAAACTTATAACTTTTTTTACTGACCGATTCGGATTTTTTTTATGTTTTTGCTTATCACATAGGCGAATCTAATTTCACCAGGAATAAATGGTCAAATTAAAAGAGTTCAAAAACTAATGTATTTTGATATCGCATACTAAATACGTTATTATCTAACCGCATTAATGTTTATTAAACCAACAATTGTGTGTCAACGATCAAGTAATGCTTTTTTAACGTACGAGTATGTAATGCTAAAAAGTAAGGATTTATCACGTTCTTTAAACAATGGCTTCTGCCGGCTTTCGGCTTGTAGATCGTTAAAAAACAGTTTTACCTTTAGAGTAATGCAAAACTATAAAAACAAGCAAAATTAATACTTAATGATTTGAAACCTTAATGGTTTGGCCTTAAGAAGGGCAGGATAGAAGACACCGCTCACCGCTTGTATACTGTTGATGTACCATCAAATAGAACAATAACGTCTATAGCTGCAAGTACTGCGTGCCTAACAGCCACTAATAGAACTCGGACGCATATGCAATTAGCAATTACTAACGAAGTAATCTGCAAACCTTTTGTTTAGATCAAAACATACAAAAAGGAATCAATTCTTGTCATAATAAATATCCCTACAAAAATAATTACACAAACAGACCATTTGATTACCCGCCCAAGTTACAAAGAAACAAATGGTCTTGTTCCAGGCCGTTGTGTCACATTACTTTTATTCGTCGCATTAACAATTCTCTACTCAGCATACTGTGCCAATATAGTTGTGCTACTACGAGCTCCTAGTTCATCTGTTAGGAGTCTACCTGATCTTCTAAGCTCACCGTTGAAGCTGGGAGCAAGTGACTTTGAATACAATCGTTATTTCTTTAAGGTATGGGTTATTTTATGTCCGTTTAAATAAAGGAAGTTCTCATGATGTGTTTGAAATAGTCTACGTTTAATCAGTTTAAATTGATATACAATAAATATGTATATAGCTTTTTATGTTATGATAGGAAAAAGAACACCATGAAACGATTTTTTATAAGAAGGTTCTAAAACCCTCATTAATACAAAATATATCAGTCTAATTCTACTACTTAACTAAAATAGTCATCTATCTCTTAAAAGCCGGTAGTGAGATAAATGTTTCATTTGTAATTTCTTAACGACGTAACGGTAAGTTAAGTAAAGTAAATCGTAACACATCTTAACATAGTAAGTAAAATTAAATGCTGCTATGGAAGAGCTGGGAACACTGACACAGGCATGTTTTACTTAAAATCCCCAAATCGACCAATTGTAATGCTTGTACAGCTAAAGATTTTTTTTATTAGGCTGATTTAATTTTTAAGTTTCCTTTGTAGTATAACACTCTAAAATAAATATTAACTGCAATATATTAATACCATAATATCCATTATTGGAACTCAATTTTAAATATGATATTAATTTGAATTGATTTTTAGAATCACAATTTATACGTAAGATCATATACGCACTCTGAAATGAGACTAATAGAAAACATTCAAAACAATTAGACAATTATAACAGACTTATTGATAAAACGGTTTTCACGTTTTAAGACAAACATCATTTGAATAAACATGTAATACGTGACATCGTTAAAACTACGATTCTTCGTGAATCAAGATACTTGAAGATTATTTTCCTCATTATGAATAACTTTAAGTACAGAATACTTATATAAAGAATATTGCACATTTCTCTATATTCATTCTTGTCTATATTGTCCACGTTATTATGCTTGCTAAGCCAGTACTTTTTTCGCTAAAAACCAATGGTTTATTAACAAAAAAAAGTTTATTTCTCATAATCTCACCATCTATTATATTGGTACGACAGTTGTCAAATTTATACACGAGTCTTTTGAAGGTTAGGGCTAACTAAAAATCATATTAATTTAATAATAATATCACCAACTACGCAAACAGCCCACTTGATACATATTTATTCTGCTACATTATTACTTTTAATATTCGTAAACTGTGTGGTATTTATTGCATTCCAAAATGTTAAGTACGATTGTTTAAGTTTAAATTTGACTTGTAATTAAATTATCAATGATAATTCTTTCGTCAATTTTTCATAATACAAACGTATATGTTGACCAAAAGCAATACCAATAACCATTGTTTCACAGAAACTGAACGATCCTATCAGAAAAGCAATCTACGACAAGAAAATCGCACCCAAGGGAAGGAAACCAAACTTTTACAGCATGAAAGATGGTGTAGAAAGAATACGGAAGGTTGGAAAATAATATTCATTAAATATAGCCTTTATTAATTTCTGTTAAGAATTTATTGTGCCTGGTTATTTTAATTATTATTATTATAAAGGAGTTTTATATCTTTTCGAATGTAATAAAGAAAGTAGTCATTTTTAATAAAAGTAATCAATCACTTTACTATTGCTTAAAGCGTAAAGAATGTTTATATTATACATGAAATTGTTTTTCTTCAATAGAGGTGACCACGTAACATAATAGAAAACATTCACATTTAATCTAATATCAAGACATTGGACGTAGGCTTATTGCATTTGTTAATATTTTTCTGCAATGGGGAAGTTATTTTAGTATTTACATTATCACTCATTCTTGAGTGATACTACTTTCTTTAATTGCTTAAATAAAAGAATCGAGACCGTATAAAGAAAATTAGCTTTCTCTATTTTCAGGGTCTTTTTGCATTCCACATGGAGCTGAATCCTGGATATAGATTAATTCAAGAAACATATAAAGAAGACGAGAAATGTGATCTTGTTGAAATCGATTATATTAATGAAATCGATCCTTGGGTTCCCGGCCAGAAGCGATCGCCGTACAAGGACTTGTTTAAAATCAAGTAAGTTTGAAAAAAACTGAATAAAACTTCTTTATCGGTAATTCATTGTAGGTATAATTGATATAAATCGACGTTACAACTGATCAGCTACAGATTAACTATAGGATTACCCTTATAAATAGCAGTCTAGCAGGAATCCCCTAGGAAAACACTGCAGCGTGCGACTCTCATTTCCGAGGTTGTCGGTTCGATCCCCGGCTATGCACCAATGGACTTTATTTTATGATAAACGGTGAAGAAAACCATCGTGAAGAAACCGGCTTGCTTTAAACCCAAAATTCGATGGCGTGTGACAGGCACAGGAGCCTGATCACCATTTAGATTGACAAATGAAACAGATATAGAAATCTGAGGCCTACTAAAAACTACAAACCTGAATTACATTTAGCTACGTATGTCTTCAATAATTCTTTTAAGTTAAAACAAAAAACGATGATATCAATTGTTTCGAAATTAATTATGCATATTACTTTCGCTAGAATATTATTTCTAATATATTTTCATAGTTTCGCAATTCTTGCACTTTTCCCACTGCAAATTTTTCCTTACTGGGTTCGCTTGTTAGAGATCGCTGGTTAGAGATTATCGCAACCGGAGCCCTCCAGATTATTCAGGTTTCTTGAAGGCTTTGTACTTCAGTAAGGCAATATAATTTCGCGCTATTGCCGAAATAACACACATGAAACCTATTAACACCAAAGCCAGCTCGTTTTCTATAAAATAAAGTACAAATCTTTAGCTTCATCAAAATCCGCGAGACCGGTGTACAAGCCGCCATACACCATCGCCTGCATGTTGGAAAGCCACATTGTTCGGGAACCATTTCCGCATTTAGCAGCGTCGGCTTCAGTGACATGTATCCAGCTATTATCACCACACTATACGGAATGTTGCTGGCACCAGCTGTGCTCGTGCTGGAAATAATGTATAAGAGATTGTAAGTATTTTTTATGTATATTTTAATGCCCGATGCTTTCTATGAGTTTGTCATCTACTAACAGTTTGGCTGAACCCAATATTAATGACAGGCAGTAGACCTTTACTGAAGTATTTCCCAAATTATTAGACCTAGGGTCCTTCAAGTAAAAAACTTATCAATACTTAAAAGACCGGTAACGCACTCGCCAGCTGTTCTATAAAAAAACTACCATAATTGAACAGCTATAAATGTCTATATTAATCTGAATAAACTTTGTGTAAACGAACGAACAAAATAAAGTAGCTAAAGATCTATCATATATAAATATGTCTATTTTTAGATGTTATTAAACAGCTCTACAAAAGCCAAGTTAAAAAGGATGCATCCAGAAATGTACATAAACAATTGTCATTGTTTCATATAACACAAATCCATAAATTATTTTTGAAGGGATGTTTTGCGTAAAACCACCCAACTAAAAATTATGATTGACATGCATGAATTAGTAAAATATATACATTCCTAATCGTATATGCCTATTGCGTAACAATAGTTTTAGTTCACTAAGCTACTTTATAATCCATAAATTTTTTTTTCAGAATGGACGCTAGAAATCGAAGGGTAATAAAGCAAAAATAGTTACACTCATTAAATATAAAAAGTGTGTTTAATGTAAAATATTATGGAAAACTGTATTTTAACAATCCTTTATCCAACTAATGTTGGTTTTCAGAAATAAATTATAGGCTATTAATTTAATGTTTACAGAACAATTTCGTGAGTTTCGTGCTGTTTTATTATTCTGTAATTTCAATAAACCTATGTGTATAACAAAATTTAGTATTGGGTAGTAATAAATACGTTTTGAATAATGAAGTTTAATTTTAAATCATTTCTCAGACCTTTGTGCATTATTTTCAATGCATTTATATTAACATAATTATTTTTAGAACACAAGAACAGAGCGTCTTCCCTTAATTAGAGACTGCAAGTAGTGTTATTGGACACTTTCTTATGTAAAAATCCTTATTAGTAAATTAGGTTAGACTTAAATTACTTATAAGTCTTAAGTTAGCGGTCGAGCGGTCCGTGTATTGCGAATATGAATTTAGTACGGAAACTGCAGATCGCCGTGCGGCGACCGCATACTGCAGTAGGACTTGACTGCAACATGCGGTCCATCTATGGCCCGCTATAGAAGAAATCAAATTTTACAACATGAAGCATGGTATAGAAAAACAACGGAAGGTTGGAAAATAATATAGATTAAAATTAGGTTTTACTGCATCAGTTTGGACTCTATGGCGGGTTTTCATTATTCTTGATTTAAGAGAGTTTAAAAGAGTTTTATCACAAGAATAATTTTCGTAGCAAGAAATAAATAATAAAGATTGAATTCAAACTACGATGTTGTATTGTTTGTTTGTGATATAGTATAATTAATTTATTTAATATTTCATTGCACTTATCTTACTTATCGCGTAGACAAAGAATTATAGATGATGATGACTTTTTACCATATAAATATAAAAGGGATTTATAGCATTTTAAAACCATTATAACACATCCTTATATTCCATCGAGTAATCAATTAATGAAACCTTTGCACACAGAACTTTAGTATAATTCGGTTTAATGGAGGACGTACGATATAATTAAATTTGCTAACTTATACCTTATAGGTTAAATAGTCCGTACCGATCTTTTGGGTTTATTTCTATAAGCTTTGAAAGGCCATTATGATGAATAGGAGGCTTGTAATACCTTTTATATTATTACAAAGTACTATTGTTTATGGCACGGATACAAATACAATTAACATGATTCGAAGCTACGTTGCTAACGAGTGGACACCGACGATTGTACACTGTAATTTATGTTGGAATAAAGGTATTAAAATTATATAATCATTTTAATAAATGTTCTATAATCCAATTACATCTATAATAAAAGTATCTATTAGATTTTCTATCGCTCTCTTGTTACATCAACATCAACATTTTCCAAACAATTCAGCCATAAAATATTTTATTTGGTCTTGAGAGAATAATGCAAATTTCCAAAAGGTTATTTATGTATTCAATAATATATTTATATGTAGTGGACTGTGGACGGTTCCTGGGTCATTGGGGTGGTTTGAATAATAGAGGATTTTGGTTTTACTCCATATTAACCAAACGTGTACAAGAATTGAATATAAGCGAAATAGTGAGATGTTAATTGCTATGTAACGAATGAATAAAATATAACAGTTTAAGAGAGTGCCTACGTTTATACTCTCGCGGCGTAACTCCGATGATTTAGGAAATTGCCACGCTTATAAAACTAAGAAAGCCTGAGTGAGCAAAATATACAGCCTTAGCTCGTACAGAGAGTTTATATTAAAGAAGGTAGAGGCGTAGTAATGCCTTGCATAATTATTTCGCGCGCTTTGTAAGTATGCGTAATTTAAATAAAATCTGTGTTATGTAAAAATCTCTATATATCTCTCAACAGCAGCACAAATTCGTTTACATAAAGAGCTTGGTAAGGTGGGTTGTCGAGTTTCTTCAACAATGGAACCGCGTAGTACACGTCAAGACCATAATTTGCTGTTTTTAAATGATTTAAACTGTCCCAATGCAGACCAGTCGTTTAAAGTAAGATGAACTTTCATGTATTCAAATAATTATAAACAAATAGCAAATACAATTAGTATGTTTATAAATTAACAGATAAGCAATTTAAAACTTAGAAGATAAATAATCATTGTCCGAATTGTTGTTGTTGTTAGTAGGTTTATTCCTTTAAAAATACCAATAAAATTGAAAATAAAAATGATTGCCTCCCCAACGGCTGCCACCTATAGAGTCGCCTTTAGTGAAGGCTTGTGAAAGTTCAGAGACTCAGTCACTTTAGTACAAATACCGCATTTGCCATGGAAGGTGTTCAGAGCAGTTGTTCCTACTTACTTAATACCTACTTAATACCTGAGATTCATCAACGCACGTCAAGGCAGAATACAAAATACCATCCGTATCCCCTCGACGTCTGTCGTTCCACAACTGAGCGTTTCGCAATTTTTGCCGCGCACCACCACTATGTGGAACCAGCTGCCCTCTGAAGTATTTCCGAACCAAATCGACCCTAAAACCGAAGAACTAACGAAGAAACCTAAGTCCTTCAAGAAAAAAGAGTGCCATTTCTGAAAAGGCCAACAACGCATTTGCGAGGCTCGTGGCAATGTGAGATAATATCACTTAACATCAGGTGAGCCTCCTGCCCGTTTGCCCCTCTTACATAAAAACATAAAAAATCTCCCTATTTACATATAGATAACAAGTCTTCTAAGATTTCCGTACCGGTGGTTGGTCCTTTATGACGACATGAATAATAGGACAAACGAAAATGGAGAATCGATCAAGAAGCATCTTCTAGATTTACCGCTGCTAGCTGATAGTGACATTGTATTGGCCGAAAGAAAAGGAAATATATTTTTGCTTACCGAACGTAAGTATATGTTTATTATTAGCTGTGAAAAACATTTCATAAAAATGAAGGTACTTACAATTTCTTTTTAAATACCCTACATGAAAAAAACTTAACTTAAAAAAAATAAAAATAAATTAATGGCGCTATAACCTTTTTAAATGTGGGCCTCAGATTTATGTATATGTTTCATGATCATTTGTTAATCTAATAGGCAAGTAGGTGATCACTGATCAGCCTTCCGTGCCTGACGCACGCCCTCGACTTTTTGGGTCTAATGCAAGCCGGTTTTCTCACGATGTTTTCCTTCACCGTTCGAGCGAATGCTAAATGCGCACATAGTAAGAAAGTCCATTGGTGCACAGCCGGGGATCGAACCTACGACCTCAGGGATGAGAGTCGCGCGCTGAAGCCACTAGACCAACAGTCAACACTGCTCACTTATTTATTGAGTAACTTTAACCAAGCATTTATTATATGGATTCAAAACAGTGCACAAGCCATCGCCGAATGGATCTACGTACTCACATCCTCGTGGTATTTTTGACGGCAGCCTGCAGGACTCAAGACCTCGAAGAGAGTTGTATTGGAGAAGAAAGGATATAATGGGTCATCCTTTGACGATGTCAAATGTAATACAGGAGAGCAACACTACTATTTATCATTTGCCAAGAGAGGATAGATTGTAAGTTTTAATAATTTTGGCGGCACATTTGTAATCCTCTTAAATGTGTAAGAAAAGAGTAAAATACCTTTTTTTGTTGTAAAAAATTTGATAAACAATCCCCTACAAAATTAACATGTGATTATTTTATGACGGCAAATATTTCTAGTGAGCAGTGCTGGCCTAATGGCTTCAGGTAATCCCTGAGGTTGTAGGTTCGATCCCCGGCTGTGCAACAATGGAGTTTCTATGTGTGCATTTAAAATTCGCTCGAACGGTGAAGGAATCGTGAGGAAACCGGCTTGCCTTAGACCCAAAAAGTCGACGCCTGTGTTAGGCACAGGAGGCTGATTACCTACTTGCCTATTAGATTTATTAATTATCATTAAACAGATACAGAAATCTGAGGCCCAGACTTAAAAAAAGTTGTAGCGCCACTCATTTACTTTAGTTAAATCCTTCTAGTATTAAGTACGAGTTTATTTTTCAATATCACAAACATTCGACAGTCTATTTATATCTCTTTCTATAATAAGAAAAACTCTCATTCTAAAATAACTCGGAATATCAAAAACTTTACCACTCATTGCTATTCCTCTTGTTACACTTTTTAGTTAATATTTATTCTTTAGGCTCCTTCAGTATGACCCTTTTGCAAAAATATGTTGGAGCCACGTTCGAATGGCATTTGAAATGTTAAATGCGACACCTCGCTACATCTTCAGCTACAGATGGGGTTATATCAGAGACGGACAATGGTCAGGAATGATAAATGATCTTCGGATTGGCAGAGCTGATTTAGGTACATGTCAAACTCATTATCAAAATAACTTTATTCATATTGGTAAACAAGTACACTTATGAACGTCAACAGAAAAGATGCTTAATTGATTCTAAATTTACATTTACCACCAGCTCGCAAGTCAAGTAAGTCGAGTAAATCAATCCCAAGGATAAGGATCATTAAAATATTCGTCAAAATTATAAAAAGCTTTATTGAATAATTTACGTTTAAGTTGAAACTTAATAATTATTATTGTCCTTAAATATTTTGTTTCATTTCAAACTTTGGTTATAAAAGTAATACTACCAAGTTTCCGTGGTCATCGGTAGAAACCTGTCAACCGGAAATAAACTAAAACTGATAGTAAAGACTTAGTCTAAAGTTTCTTGAATTAAGATTGCTTTAACTTGAAGTCACATCGGCCAAAGCGCGAAGCAAATGGCGGCAATACATAAAACATTTCAAATTTTAGGTTTAGTAATAGTCTTATTTGATTGTTTAACTTTAACTCTATCAAATATAACGTATGATATGTTATGTACGATACAAATAATATAAGAATTGACCAATTCATATGACTAATAATGTAAAATGTAAAATTCCTTTAAAGACAAATTTGCGCGCCATTGTGTGTGGTAGAATATGAGAACTTACGATTGTAGCACCTTACACATTTTGTACCATATTCTTGCAATAAATAATAATTATTATAGATTAGACTAAAGACATCGTACTTAAGTGTCATTAACACTATTATGGTAAATATTCCGTATTGCGGCACCAGCGCTTTTAAGGCTGATTTTTTTACAGTCGCATTATGATCTGTAAACATCATAACTAGTATTGTTATGATGGCGCATGAAATACAAAAATTCAAATATTAACATACTAACTTAACCTAACCGAACAATATTAATAATAATAGGTTTTTTGGACAGCTCCGGCGCTGCGGGAAATGCAGTCCGTCCGCCTTTGCGTACCAAAGCACAGGCATTTTATTCAATTTGCATAATGCCTCTGCTTTGTTACAGCGGGTGGGGGCTGCTCTTCCTCCGCGCCTCCGATTTGTTATATACAATCTAGGGGTAAGGCAGACAAGACCACGTGCATAGTGGGGTGCTCTGATTCGGTTTTGGGTACGTTTTGATTTATTTATTTTTTTGCAAAAAAGGTCATGCGCTAACATAACAACACTAGTTATGGTGCTGAGAACTCATGACGAAGTGATAAAAAAAAATCAGCCTCAAAATCGCTGATGCCGCGATACGGAATATTTACCACTATTATTATATTGGTTTTTCTGCAGGTACCAATTGCGTCGCTAACTCAAAACGCTTGGAAGTCGTAGTTTTCACAGATTCAATTGGGCAGTTCAAAGTGAAATTTATATTCCGTCAGCCCCCACTCTCATATCTAGCTAATGTCTTCGCCTTGCCGTTTTCGATGACGGTTTGGGTGGCTATAGCACTTTCCACGGTACTGGCTACTGTTTCTGTATACTTCGCTAGTAACTGGGAGGTGAAGAGGATCGGTTTGGTATGTTTTTAGTACAGAAAATCACATCAATTTGTTGGAGTTTACTCCTTAAGAAACGATTTGAGTTATAAGGCCCGGTACGGAAATTTTATGAGGAGTAAAATCAAGCGTAACAAGAAAAGTTGAGGCGTTATGTAGAAAGAGAAAATGGATTGAACGTGTAAAAGAATGAGATGGAATACATTACACAGACTTTTCTATTTTGAATTCACGTTTTGACAGCCACGTAACAACATTGTCAGTGTTGACAGGTGTAAAAAATAAAAGTAGATTGTCTAGCGTGCCATAGAGTTTTGTCAATAGTAATGGTCATTGAAATTAAAACTAAAAAGATTGTTCATTCTTATTCTTCTCTTACTATAAAGGTAACATTAGTCACAGAAAGAAAATCCTATTTGGGCATAGATGATGTAGGTACGTTTTATTACTACTACAAACATTTATATTATAAAAACATATATTCTTACCACCTTTGGAAATATGGTCGACAGCCACAGAACATTATCGCCATTTTATTTTAAACTCCTTCGAGCTAAAAGGCTCTAAGATAATTATGAGAAAGTTGTTTATGTAAATGCTACATCGTGAAATCTATTCCAATATTTTAAAGCTAAGAAACTTATTTGGTTGAATGCGGCAATCTCTGAAACTACTATTTCGAATAGAAAAATAATTTTGTTTTGTTTTAATTTATCGAGGAAACTTAAGTCAAAAATAAATATATTATTATGGTATTTTTCAATGGAAACGCACTCAGTATATTCTGAGACTTACCAACCAGTCCTAGCATATGACCTATGGTCCAGTGAATAGGCTATCTCGCTGTTACAACTTAATTAATAACATTGATCAACATTGATTTACTCGTACTTTACGTCCTACTTACCGTATCACGCTCTTAATGAGGTTTAAATTTCTATTTATTTTTTATTATTAATTTTTTAGGTTAAGAAAATTGTAAATAACCTTTGGTTTAGTTATTTTTTTTTATGGTTTCTTGTTTAATTTTTCCATGCCTGTTTGAAATTATGTTGTAATATAATTTATGTGTGTCAAATTTGTGAAGTCATATTTTCTTGTATATTTTAAGCATATGTTGTTGGACCTATAAATAAATAAAATAATGATCATGAATATCAACCTCCGATCAAATTAAAGAGAGTAAAATCGCACAGTTATTTTTATATAAAGATTTACAATTACATAACTAGCGGAGACACCTGCCCGTTTGTATCTTGTCTTGAAAAGTCCTAAATTACTTTGCAATAAGGCGTATATTAAATAAATAACAATCAAAGTTTATACAATATCGGATTAAGTACATTGAAAACCGTTGAAGAACACAAATATTCAACACAAGTTCACATAGTTTACATGAAGTTAAAAGAGAGTTGAGAATTTGAAAATTTTTTAGAGGTTTATAAACATATTTATTACTTACAGAATTCAAGTCAACTTGATGGCAGTATGGGTGACGCCATACTCTTAACGATGAGTGCTTTAAGTCAACAAGGATGCTCAAAGGAACCAAAAGGCTTATCAGGTATATTAACTCGCCAGACAAGATACCTACATATTTGTTCCTGGCCAACTTGGTAACATTTCATTAAGTAAAGCCATGGAAAGTTTAGATTTAATATTCTTGAAGTGAAACTTCTTTAGGCGCATGAGGGTAAATTTTTTACGGATACGTCACGAAGATGTGCAGCGTTTTGTTAAAGAAAAGGGAGAGAGCGATTGAGACCGATTGAGAGAGAGTAGGAAGGTTGAATTACCTAATAGATTCTATTTTTAAAATTAAAATTTCGTAAAGAGGATTTATGAAATATTAGCATTTTATCCCAAATACTTAATTGAAATCTCAAGACTAAAATGCCACGTGTTTATATTATCAAGAAATTAAAAAAAAAAATCAAACAAAAAACAAACTCTTCTACTTTATAATTAAGTTTTATTTTTAATCAAAAAAACATTTTGTATATGTTGAATTTATATTTCCAGGTCGCATAATGCTGTGGGTAATTTTCGCCGCCCTCATGGCGTTATACGCTGCGTATTGCGCAAACATCGTGGTACTATTACAGGCACCTTCCACTGGCATTCGAACTTTGGAACAGCTATCAGAGTCCGGCATAACGCTTGGTGCTATCGACACAGACTACAACCGATTTGTCTTTAGAGTAAGCACTTTTCTTTACGTGATCATTACGTTTTTTTTAATATACAAGGACCCCTACATCCTAGCCTGTCAGACACGCAATCAGACAGATGTGACTGTGTGGCTAAGCACCAGGGGAGTGTCGAGATCTCCCCTTTCTTAAAAAGGGACATTATTATCTTAAAGGGTGGGTGTCTCCCGCCGGGCCCGGGCGACAACTACTCCGGAAATATTCTCATAATATTTATGGGCGAGTCGATCATTACGTTAAAAAAATTGAACTCATTAAGGATACATATTTTTTTTAATTCGGTCTGCTAGATTGAGAAAAGGCTTTATGTCAGTTACTGTAAGAAATTTTAAGTCTTTTTGTAAATATTTTAATCTACTATTGTTTAACGTTGCGTTGGAGTAATCTGTGATGGTAGCTGGTCAAACAAAAATATTTTAAGAACTCTACATTTCATACTATAATTCAATACTTTTTCGATTTAATTTCAGATGTTCAACGATCCCGTAAGAGCAGCCTTTTTACAAAAAATAGAGCCTCCAAAAGGTAAACCACATTACTATGACCTATATGAAGGCGTTGCGAAGATAAGACAAGTAATTATAATCACTAGTGCTCTTTTTTTATTTTTTAACACTAATAAGTATGAGCTAGTATGAACAGGTTTTTATAATTATTTAATACTATCTGACCCGGCTAACTTCGTTCCGCCTTTCAGTTTAATAATATCGTTGTTACTTTAGTTAAATTTATTTTAGGATTTCATTAAGGTAATAACATCAATACAACTTTTTTTGCAAATACATAAATGTTTTAGTTCTTGCCATTGCGAAAGAAGATTGGCAGTTTTACACATTGGGCCATTCTGCATGTTAAAGCACTTTCTGATATACTACAAAATTTTTTGATGAGATTAACTATCGTTTAATTATAAACACGATTTTTTAAAGTGAACATCACATCTCTTATAACCAATCGAAAAGTAGAAAATGGCGGATTGTTTATAAATTTCAATATATTACACAATTTTTTTTTTTTAATACTTAGACCCGTTTCCGGCAGCAAAAATCACGTGGATGTCCCCCGAGACTCCTGCATAATCAGTATCATCAAATTCGTGCGACGATATTTTAAACCCAACTCAAGATCAAAGCCTGGTTATGCATCTCCTCATTCATCAAGATCAGAATTTCTTGAACTGACACGAATTCGACGTCAAATGATGCGTAGTTTTGTCAACGGATGGCACCACATGCTGTTTGCATGCGTAAAATTAATTTACTTATTTATTGTTATTCGATAACTTATCCGATATTTTATTACTTATTCTGCTATTCGGAGCTGAGAAGAATCCACCTAAAAAGAGATAATTAACATCGGTCCAGCCGTTCTCGAGTTATAAGTGTTGTAACAAACACGACTTTGTTTTATATATATAGATGGTAGCCGCATACTTGGAAATTGTGATTGACTCCCGATGAAACATTGATTGTTCCCACTGCATTTTTTTTTGCCTTAAAAAGATCCATAGCTTTAATTATTGGTTATTTAATTTACATTTTATTCCAAAAGAATATGATAATTTTAGATGCTGAAGTGGCGTCTTTAATTTTTTTCAGGGTTTCTTCGCCTTCCACTCCACAGTAGATTCAATCTACAGACGCGCTGAGGAAACATTTCTTGAGATGGAGAAATGTGACTTGAAGGAAGTTGACTTTATGAATGCACGATATCCTTTGGTCCCAATATACAAACATTCACCATATTTGGAACTGCTTAGAGTAGCGTTAGTTATTCATTCAATTTATTTTTGCATACTATTAGATAGCCCGCAGATTTTGACGTTTCTTTTAGAAACTCTCCCCCGGCATCCATGTACCCTGTTAGAACACGAGATATCTGCGTCATTTGCTAGTGTTTCGGGTTTTAGCTAATACAAATTTCGAAGATGTTGACATTTTTCACCTTACTAAAGATGTGAAAATATTTTGAGAAGCCTTCGTCTTTGACTTTATTTATTTCTTTCAAATATAAAGTTGTCGTTTACTTAATTTCAGTTTAGCTTTTTTGAAGTTATACTTCTTTAGGCGCGTTATGAAAAATGATGAGAGTGAAATATTTTTTTCAGTTTGAAACGCATCCGTGAATCTGGGATTCAGTCTGCACTCCATGGCCGCATAATTATTCCAAAGCCAAAGTGTACCAATAGAATAACAGCGTTTTCGAGTGTTGGCCTCCTAAATATGCGACCAGTATTGTATTTTATTTTGTATGGTATCATAGTGTCAGTTTTTATACTCTTCCTCGAAATAATTGTGAATAAAATTATAAAAAATAAATAATGGAATCGTTGTTACAAAATAAGTTATTATATTTCGTATTAGTTACAGCACTTTTGTTTTCTAATAATAAAAAAATTAAGTCAAAACACGTGGTAACTTGCTGCGCTTGTGTACAATTTCCTTCTGACCTCGCAATGTAGTAGTTTTGCGCGGAGAATCGGCTTTTCTTTGCCTCGAATTTCTTTTTCCGGTTTTAGGACTAGACGGCATTTTATTTATAAAAGGTACATCTTTAGAAGTTTTGGATCCATACTTCGGTCCGTGGTAACTTTTTGTTTGAATTTTGGAAATAAATGGTGGTGGAGCATTCTTTCTCTTGGTTTTGAATAACTTATCACTGTTTATAATATCTGGCTGGACGGCAGTTGTTTTGTTTGCAGAATGTTTAGTGGTTTCCGTTGGCTTACCTTCGCCGTTTAATATGCCGCCGGAAAGATTTGCAACCATAACACGAAGTTCAGTTAATGTATGACCTTGAAAATTAACATCATCTTGTAGTTTATCCAATTTTTTTTCAAAATGCTTGAATGACGACACAATTCTTTGAAGAGTGTCCATCGGACGAGATCTTTGAAGTGACATGATATCCTACATTATTTTTTTAACATTTAATTTGAACTATAATATAGTAATCTATCTATGCAAAATATTCACATTTTATTTTGTTAGCAAATTGTAAAAAATTGACGTACCTACTTTTTACTTTTAATTTTTCATATTCAAACTTAATGGTTATTATAAGTACCTACACCTTAAATTTGATTTGACAGGATGTGTTTTTCTGGTAAATTCACAGTGTACATTAAGCAAGTATTATCAGGAACGCATGACACAGTACTTTTAATCAAATCTTATACTAAATAACTAAACACTAAAATTGCAAGGTTCGCTTTTTGCTGTATACGTTTAGAAAACTAAACAAATGTAAATTTATAATAATTTCATATAAACCTTATTTAAATTAATTACATTCCAAGGTGTTTTAAACACTTATAATAATTTATGACAATAAGGAGTCATTTTTGTAATGAAAGGTTTTAAGTTAGTGAGTAATTCTGGCAGGAGATTATCTTTTAATATCTGTTTTTAATTTTTATGAAAGTATTCAGTGACAATTTACTAGACATTAAAGAATCAAGTAAGCAAGTGTCAACGCCAGTCGTAGTTCGTAATCGCTTCCGTCACTGTCAGTTAACAACGAACAATATGGGTGATGCGGTAGTTGCTGGTGTAGAAAATATAAATCTAAAGGAAAAGGCAGGAATTTAATATATTTTAATGTATTTAGAGTGATAAATGTACTACACAAAAGTTTGATTTGCGATGCTAAAGTTGGTCAATATACGTAAGGCTTGCGTGGTGCGCTTCAAAGAGAGCTACGCCACATGGGTCTGTAATCCTATAAACTCCAAAAATTAAAGAAAGTTGAACGAAATGTTGAGAGAAAATATATTAATTACCCACAACGTACTACTACCTAACACAATTATTTATTTAAATATATATTATTTCTTATTTAAACTTTTATTTTCAAGATATGATGACGACATGACTCGTCATCTGAGAGAAATAACCAATAACATGCAATAATGTATTGCTGCGATATTTCGGCCCTTGCCATGAAAAATATTTGAAATAATTAAGAAAATTTGATCTTATAGCTGTTATTTTTATGCCCACCCACCCAATAAAATATAAAATAAGCATCCTTTTTTTTAGTCTAAAGCAAAAGCCATGAAAGAAAAGAAAAAGAAAGAAGAAACGCCAGGCGGAGTTTCTGAAATGAATCCATGGCCAGAGTACATACAAAAGAGGTTAGATCTGTGGGACAAATTTAAAGCTGAATATGAACAGGATCTTGCTTCAAAGCCCGATATGAGTGTTGTGGTTACTCTACCTGATGGTAAAACTGTGGAAGCAAAGGCTTGGAAGACAACACCTTATGATGTAGCTAAAGGGATCAGGTAAGTGTTTTATCATTTAGAGATCGTAAGTAGATCAGAATAGCATAATGTTTTCTTTAATTTATAAATTTTGATTTATTATTTAGTTGTGTTGAAAGTGGATTAAACATAACAAGAACTGATGCAGTTTTATAAACTTCAATAACAATAAATTAAAAAGCCTTCTTTACATTCTTTATTCTAAGAAATAATCATTGCTTACATATTCCTATTATTATTTATATTCTTACTTCACTCTAAATCTTTATTTAAGCTTCATTAGAATGCTGTTGTTGTGGCTAAGATGAAAGAGTGCACTATTAAATTTGATATTCTATTAAAAATAACAATTTATTTTTTCATTATTTCAATGTTATTATGACCTATACAAATTGCATATGCATGTTATGCTTTTTGTTTGCTATATAAGTTAATAGCAACTGATGAAATTGCTTTTTTGCTTTACACAATAATATAGTAACCATTGGCAACTTAAATAATTTTTCACCTTGTTTGCTCACAAAGCGAGTTTTGGAATAAATAGTAAGTATTTATGATATGCATCAGCGTCATTAACCAGAAAAAATTATAAACATACAATCAATTTTATTAAAATTTTAGCAATTAATTTTTTTAAAGGCCTGCAGTGCACTTACAACCCTCATAATATTTCTGGTGTTGTTAAGTATTTGATAGCATATTATTCATATTGATTTCATGTTTGTTTGTCCCTCAATAAGATCTTGTTAAACATTTCAAAGTCAGATTCATATTTAAAGCAGTGTAAAAACCTATAAACTATCATATTGTAAATAATTAAAATTAAAACTGTATGTCAGGATATGTTTTAGGTGTTGCAACAATACAATAAAAATATATATATAATTTTAATAATAGCATTAATTTTTCAGCCAAGGACTAGCAGATTCTACAATAATAGCAAGAGTGAATGGTGTATTATGGGACTTAGATAGACCTCTAGAAGGTGACTGCAAACTGGAGCTCCTTAGATGGGACAACACTGATGCTCAGGCTGTCTTTTGGCATTCATCAGCACATATGCTTGGTGAAGCCATGGAAAGGGTATGTATAATAACTATAACATATAGCTAGAGAATCCTTGCTTCTCCTGCCTGTAAAAATAATTTTTATGTATTGTAAAAAGCAAATTTAAGTTTACAGTGAATAAATCGTCCCCGTAGAGAGAAAACTCATTAAGTCGAAAAATGGCCAAGTCGAGTTAACAATGCCAATAAAACTATTTTTTTTTTCTCTATTTAACTGTCTAACCGTCAATTTTGTAGGTATCCTAGTTTCCGATTTACAAAAAGTGAAAATCAAATAAATCTATTCTTTGGTCTTAATAGAAAATAAGAGAAATAACTAAATCATGTTAACTATTTTTTATTTATCAAATGATTTAATTACTTTATTTTGAATTTTTTAATCCATAGGGAGATTTTTTTATATAAAGTAGTTTGATTTAATACTATTATAAAACAAAATGCCTTTTAACTATTAAGTTAAATATATATTTCAAAACTTCAACCCTCATTATCTCTAAACAGGTTTTTTGGACTTAATGAATTTTCGCTCTACGGGGACGAAATATTCCTTTTACAAAAAAAGCATAATTGTTGGGTTGAGTTCATTACAAGAATTTACAAATTGAACCTTTCTCTTGAAAATCTCAAATTGAACTTTTTTAGATATATGGAGGTTGCCTATGCTATGGGCCACCAATTGAAGAAGGATTTTATTATGATATGTTCTATCCAGACAAAGGGGTAAGTTTTTAACTGAAAACAATGTATGCACTAGAATAGCATAGGATACTTATAGCATAAGGTATTATAAGTCTCACTTAAAACTCGTAAGTGTAATGGTTGGTTTAATAATTTCAGTGCAATAATGGTGATATATTGTTATATTTAGAAGAAAGAAAGAAACAATGTTATGCTTGTATTAACTCCCATTCTAATAGAAATTTAACAGATATGATTTTTATAAGTTTAAGTTATTTAGTCTTTATAAGGGAGTATTATTACCACATTTTATTATCTTCCAGATATCCTCTACTGACTACCAATGTGTAGAAGGCCTCGTAAAAAAGATCGCGAAAGAAAAGCAGCCTTTTGAGCGATTAGAACTAACAAAGGATCAATTACTAGAGATGTTTGACTACAATCCTTTCAAAGTTAGAATTTTAAAAGAAAAAGTGAATACTCCAAAAACTACTGTGTACAGATGTGGCCCACTTATTGATTTGTGCAGAGGACCTCATGTTCGACACACTGGAAAAGTTAAAGCCTTTAAAGTTACTAAGGTATGTGTGATTGATCAATGAAGAACCGTAAGTCCCTGTTGCAGGACATACACATTTTTTGCAAACCTTTTAAGCTATTACATAGCTTCTATCGCGGGGATCGAGCGTGGAGACCGAATCGTACATACATTTCTGTAACGAAAATCCTTGCGCGTTAGAGCGGGACAGAACGCATACTGCGTATTCACATCTCTCTGACGAGATTGGTGCAGCCGGTGCGTTAGAGTGAGACAGACTATATAGGCGAGTTAGTCTGAGTCTGGTAGAGTGGTAGATTGAATTAATTTATCAAAGAATAATACTTGAATTAATATCAAAGAAAAAAAATACTGCATAAATAAATAATAACAATGCAAAAGTTGAAAAAACAAATTATGCAATAGCTATATCGCGGAAGCCCCCGAGTGCCACACGTCTTTTTTTAAATATTTTTTGTTGGCCTACAGTACTTGACCTACTTCATCAATTCTTTGATTGAAGTTAAAGCATTTTCCAATTGTGTTTTGTTAAACAAGCACACCTTTGATTACCTAGATAAATTTTCCTTGGAAATCACATTCCTTCTATTTTGCAATAAACAGCTGAGCAAATAAAGCTAGAATAAATATAGCAAGACAAACTTCCCGAGCTACTTGATGTTTTACTGTTTTTTAATGCTTTTAAATTTACTATGTAGGAGTATTATTTGTAATTAAATATTTATACTGAACTTTTACAGAACTCGGCAACCTACTGGGAGGGTAAATCAGAGGCGGAATCACTTCAGCGAATGTATGGAGTTTCCTTCCCAGAACCAAAACAGCTTAAGGAATGGGAAGTTATACAGGAGGAAGCTGCTAAGAGGGATCACCGTAAAATTGGCAGGGTGAGCATTTTTTATAATTAATTACACAGTATTAATTGCACAACTTTCACAATTAATATGGTGGTATCTTAAACTTACAATTACCTAAATGTCATAAGAAAAATCTTTAATATTTTTATATAAGTGGAACGTAATGAAGCGGTAAACCTTAATCTAAAACTTTTAATTTTAGTAAATAGAAACTAAATAAAATTAATGTTTGATTAATATTTTTTTGCCAAACTTAATTGATTTTTCCAAGATTTAATGTTAGCAAGGTTGAGGTTGAAAATTTTAATTGTATTTTTCAGGAACAAGAATTGTACTTCTTCCATGAGCTGTCTCCAGGCTCCTGTTTCTTCCAGCCGCGTGGAGCTCACATTTATAACATTCTGGTTAACTTTATAAGAGAACAATATAGGTATTTTCTTATTTATATTGCATGATATTTACCCGTTCATAAAAATGAAATCTGTTTAATTGCATCTTTTAACTACTCTTTCTGTCAAATTATGTACACATCTGATGTTAAATTTTATTGGGATGAAAAGAGTAGATCATTTATGTAAATAAATAAAGTAAATAGTAAATATTTGGAAATTTTTAAAGCAAAATTTTTTTTATTCTATTCTAAAACCTTACATGATATTAGTATAATCAAATAAGGTTATAAAATATTTATGTGAAACTTGTTAAATAACATCTTATTTATTCATAAAAGATGCTTTTACTAACTGAACTTTTCTTAGCTCTGATAACTTGTTATCTAATATATAAAATTCTTCTGTCACGGGGTGCGTAATCGAACTCCTCCGAAACGGCTTGACCGATTCTCATGAAATTTTGTGGGCATATTGAGTATGTCTGAGAATCGGACAACATCTATTTTTCATCTCCCTAAATGTTAAGGGTAGTTCACCCCTAAATATTTTCTTAGATATTTTTTTCTGTTTTTATTTTTTTATGATAAGGCATTACAAAATACATACAACCTTTAATTTTCACCCCTCTACGATCAACCCCTATTTTTTTATTATACATGATATACATGGCAAAACGACGTTTTCCCGGTCAGCTAGTTATCTATAAATTTAAATTTTGCCCCTTTTAAATGTTAGTCTTACTCATAATTCAATTTGTATTGTCATTGATTTGTTCTGGCTTTCTACTCTGTGGCGAGTTATAAATAATGTCTTTATTATTTAAAATAAAGTAATATCTCAAAGTGTTCAGTCAATATCTATTATAACGACATGGAAGGGACTACTCAAATTACACGCCTCATTAGCGGATCGGAGGCAGTGCTCTACTCTAGACATGTCAAAAAACCCAGTCTTTCGAAACTTGAATGACTTTTCTCACTAATATAACACTTACAGGATAATATGAGTGCACTAAAATCGAGTTAAATAATCTATCAAGCACATAAGGTATTTTTTAATGACCGCTATGAGGCGTGCACTTTTGGGATTTTTCAAACATATTTTGTCAATATAACCGGTATATTGTTCTAAACTATGTCGTCGTAAACGGTTTTGACTGTATTATATTATTATAGAATTGAGATATATCGAATCCAATACTTTATTTTGTAGACACTGATTGGATTGAATTATTTTTAGGGTACGCGGTTTCCAAGAAGTGGTAACCCCGAACATGTACAATGCCAAATTGTGGCAGACTTCCGGTCATTGGGCCCATTACGCCGAGAACATGTTTTCATTTGATGTTGAAAAGGAAACATTTGCATTGAAACCCATGAACTGTCCTGGACATTGGTATGTTGTGAAAATAATTATATCTAGATTTATGTATTTAATATTATGATTTTTTATGAAACTGGTTTCTAAGTTTTCTCTGCATCTTTCTTAGAGTTCAAGGATAAATTTTAAAAAATCTTCTATTGAGTCAGCCCTCTTCGAGTTTTGCGATTATTTTTATAGATAGATTTTGTCAAAACAAAATGGTTTTAAGAATCAATATAAAACAGGTTCTAAGGTAATATAAAAATTTATATACATATTGATTTAGAAACACATTAAAAAAATTATCACCTAGAGTCTATGCGGAAAGTGAACTGTTGTGGGATTTGAGGTGGCAATAGTGCTAAATTGTCTATGGTTAGGTTGACACCACGATTACGTCATTTCAGTGAGACAGTCTTAATACTTAATATTAATAAAATTCGATTACTTACTTTACTGAGTAAATTAACGGCAAACGAGCATGTTCAGGCAGGTTTATCTGATGTTAAGTAATACCGCCACCCATAGACACTAACTTTGCCAGAGGGCTCGCAAGTGAGTTGCCGGCATTTTAAGAATTGGTACGGTCTTCGAATTGGTTTTGGAAATATTTCAATTCAGTTTCAGCTTGTTCTACATAGTGGTGGTGCGCTGCATAAACTGCTTTAGCTCGAATTAGTTTGCTTAAAATATTTGTAGGGAATCTAAACATGTACACTCTTTTACTATAAGATTTTGATATATGTGATAACATAGGACACTTATAAGAAGAAAAAAACGAACGTCACTCAGGACAGACTTTGGATGAGTAAGAGATATGTATTTTTTTCCATGAGCTCTATAAGAATAAAAATTAATTACCTACTCTTAATTGTGAAGAATAAACTAATAAAAATATGGGTTGTGATTAATACGAGATAGTATATCTATCTCGTAATAAATCACAACCTTCTTATACGATCAAAGTCTCCGACTCCGGATATAAAACCGGCGATGAAAATTAAATTTTACTTGAAATTCGATGAGATTTAGGTTTAGTCTATGATTTACATTTTACATAATACATCTTCATCGTGAACGAAAATTTATTAGAAATTTTGAATTTGGAATCTAGATTAAAAACGTCTGGTTGTGTAAATTATCCAATAAATAGTGTTATCTAAAGAAATATGATTAAATTACAGTCTTATTTTCGATAACCGAGTCCGATCCTGGCGTGAACTCCCATTGCGGCTCGCAGACTTCGGCGTGCTTCACAGGAATGAGCTCAGTGGTGCCCTCACGGGGCTAACTCGAGTGAGACGTTTCCAACAAGACGATGCTCATATATTCTGTACTTCACAGCATATCGAACAGGAGATGGTAAGTGATGTCCCGATGGGGCTTGGGGATGATATATGATATAAAAAGAGTGGCGGAGAGTTTATTGCCTGTTCTTCTCTTCCGTTCTACGCCCTTGATTTGAGAACTGGCAGTAAATGTAAAATTAGATGCATGTCATATTTTTTTGACGTTCATAAATCTACATTGCGGTACCTATATGAATAACTGATTTTGACTTTTGATATAATCTGCCAAAACTGTAAATACCAATTTCGCAGCAATAGATTCGGCTTATTGGTTTCTCGTCAAATATTTCATATAGCTCTTTACTAACATATGTAGCTTTATATATTTTCAACTTTGTGGAAGTTTCTTGCCTTTGCTGAAAATGACTAAAAACAGCGAGTTAAATAATGTTACAAATTCGAGTATATATCCGTTAAAGAAATTTTACATTGTCTTTATTGACCTTCAAAGTATACGCCACGTACGTACCACAAAACACGTACGTGGTATGTGTAGGGATAAAAATAATTGAAAAATTATGTTGTGTTGTAAGTTCTGAAATTTAAATTAGAAAACACATAAGTTGCTATAATACTCTATTTTACTTTTCAGATGGGATGTCTAAACTTCTTGGAGCATGTTTACACTAACTTTGGTTTTACATTTCAATTGAAGCTATCAACTAGACCTGAGAAGTATTTGGGAGATCTTGAGGCCTGGAATCAAGCTGAAAAGGTAAGTGTTATAAGTTCGCTAGCTTGACATAAGTTTTATATTCATGCTTTGATCTGGAAATTAAAAATTAAATACCAAAAAACTTATTATAAATTTACATACAAAATGTAAATATTTAAAGTTCGACTTAATCTTATTTAAAATTGATCCAAAGTTTTCTAATAATAATAATAGATAACTATATAATAATAATAATAAACCTCTTTTATTGTTCACAACTCACAATATAAAGTGAAAAACAATATGGGAAACTATTCTGTTAACAATAAAAAAATTATTACCAAAATCTATCTTCAAACATTGCAACACTATAGTTTTATTTAAATTGCTTCCTTAAGGTAGTATTTTAATTTTTCTAATCTTCCTTTCCAGGCTCTAGAAGATTCTTTGAACAAATTCGGCAAGCCCTGGCAATTAAACCCGGGAGATGGCGCGTTTTATGGTCCCAAAATTGATATAACAATACAAGATGCACTAAGACGGTCACACCAATGTGCTACAATACAACTGGACTTCCAACTACCAGAGAGATTCAACTTGACATATGTCAGGTATGTCTATACTGTATATATATATTTTATAATATAACTGTTATCAGTTCAAAATAAATAGTTGAAATGTAAATTTTCTTTTTTATATTTTCTCTTATTTCAATATAATTTTCAGTGTAAACTTGTTTAAGTTTTATTAATGTTAAAATAATTGGATTTGAATATGAGTATTATTTATGAGTTAAATTTGGTTATAAGTAGATTTGGTCAAAGCACTAAGTCATTGTTTAGAAGCGCGGCATCTAAAATTAAACTAGCCATGATGATCGCCAACCTTCAAGAATGAGTTAAATACTAATTTTAAATAATAAGTATAATTGTTTTTTTTTTTTTAATTTATAGTGAAACTGGTGAAAAGAAGCGACCGGTGATCATCCATCGAGCCATTCTCGGCTCTGTGGAGAGAATGATAGCGATCTTGAGCGAGTCGTACGCGGGCAAGTGGCCTTTCTGGCTCAGTCCTAGACAAGTGTGTGTCGTGCCGATCGGTCCTGTGTACGATGATTATGCGATACAGGTGATAAACTTATTTTTATAACGATAAATGCTTATTTTTTTTATTAAGTTTAGAAAAAAAAATATTTATAAAGGCTTATTTTTTATTATTGTTATACTATTGATAGACTAAATAATCACGCAATATTAGATGTAATTTATTTATCCGAATTAATTACTTACTTTATTTATTCTAGTTCAAATATATACATAGTCGTATAAATGAGATATTTTTTCTTGTAAAGTCCATTGAAATTCTGATTGTTACCTACACACAAAATAACGCCTTTAGTCACGTTGCTTTGGCTTAGATTCTCCGATATGCCGAATTCCTGGGAAAACGAAATTTTCATCTTTTGTCATCATGACATACACGTTCCTCATTTAGAGGAAAATATTTTTTTTTTTTAATAGAGCGCATCGTGCAATCAGTCTTCTGACTATGAGCAGATGAGTTGTAGGATGGTTTGCGGGTGGAGATATTCCTCATTAGGAATATCTACCATAATAATATTAGATCAGTCAATGCTGCTGAACTCCAGGGTTCTTCGTCTTTTGAGAGGAAAATATTTAATGCTAAAATTGTAAGCAGTCTAGTTTGAATCTAATTAAATTTTATTATTTGCAGGTGAAAGACAAATTATTTGCAGCTGGATTTATGTCTGAAGCAGATATTGATCACGGTGATACACTTAACAAGAAAGTAAGGAATGCACAGTTGGCCCAGTTTAACTATATATTGGGTAAGGAGAATTATATTTGCAAAAATAAAAATGTGTTTAAGGAAATTTACCAAATAAATAGGTGTGTAGTTTCATGGGTTGATTGATGAAATTTAATTTGTTTTTAAGTGGATAAAGCATAATTGTATCGGGATGGTAGTCAAATAAGACTGCGATCAGCTATTTCCCTCCAAAACAAACGCAAGTTTCATATAATCTATATAACCCCTGCAACTACATACGAAAACTATTTAATGTAGGGATGCCTGGATGTAGATCGCTTGTTCGTGATTGGGCCGCCCGTAGCAACCCTTATAATTTATGTTAATGTAACGTTAGTGTAAATAAATAAAAAATATATTTTATACTAGCTGATCCGGCAAACATCGTTTTGCCATGTATATCATTTATAATAAAAAATAGGGGTTGATCGTAGAGAGGTGAAAATTAGGGGTTGTATGTATTTTTTAATGCTGTATCATAAAAAAATAAATAATAATTTTTTTATCTAAAATTAAAAAAAATTTTTTTAGGGGTGGACTACCCTTAATATTTAGGGGGATGAAAAATAGATGTTGTCCGATTCACAGACATACCCAATATGCACCCAAAATTTCATGAGAATCGGTCGAGCCGTTTCGGAGGAGTATGGCAACGAAAACTGTGACACGAGAATTTTATATATTAGATAGTTTTCAAAAGATTTTATGGGTCACTTAATTTTCGGCAACATAGTTTTTATTTGGAATTTATACAATTATAAATTTTTTTAGTGGTGGGAGAACGCGAAAAGTCGTCTGGTACGGTTAACGTGCGCACACGTGACAATAAAGTGCACGGAGAAATGTCTGTGGAAGACCTCATACAACATTTCAACAAACTTGTGGATGACAAAACGCTGTCTGAAGATACTCAGCCATTAAAATAATTTTTATTTCAAATTCCTATGTTTAGGCTCTTCTATCCGCCATGTTATTGGGTGTTAATTAAGATTCTATTCATAAAGTTATTTTTGTAATAAGTTTGTCTAGCAGACATTTGACGGAATAATCTTGGCTTATAAGATATTACAGATTCTGTAGACGCAAACTTAATTTTATTTATCAGTAATAGTAATACTTCTACTATAAAATCGATGTTTTTTTTATTTAAGCATACTTGGAAGCCTAGAATTAAAATGTATTTTTATGCGAAAATTGTTCAATTTGTATATTTGTTATGGAAAAAAGATTCTCAACTTAACACCATTTAAACTAAGGCATTAATTTTATTTATTTTTTTCACTTGCGTTTAAGTATTTACTTAATTTGAACTTATGTTGAAAAGGAAAATAAAAGTTTTTATTGGTAAATGTAATTTAATGTGTATAAAAATACATAATCCTTATTTTCTAATTATAGCTGACACGGAATGTGATACATGTCCATGAGTCTCTATTTTCTTATTTTATATTTTCTAGAAAGACCTAAAAGAGGGCATTTGTAGCTTCATCTGGCTCAAAAAATATCATATAGCTAATCAGAATAAGTTTATGTGGAAAGCAATGAAATGATGTAAAGCTGTTGCTTATTCATAAGTGCCATTGCAGTACTTTAAATTTGTTAAGCTATTGCATAAATTTTATCGCGGACTTTGAGCGCGGCGACCGAATCAAGAAATTCCGTAACGAAAAAAACCTAACACACGATGACGTAATATAGGTGCGGCAAATACGTAGAGTGGTAGATTGAAATAATATCAAAGAATTATATATATATATACTGCATAAAAAAATAATTATAACTGCATAAGTTGATAAAAAATGCTATGCAATAACTTAACCGCGGCAGTCCCCGAGTGCCACACGTTTTTTTTACAAATTGTGACTTGACTTCAAATATAAACTTATTGGAATTGGCTAAATTGTAGATATAATCTAGTATAAATTCTACCTAGGTGTGTATTTCTGTATAGATGTTTATTTTGGTAATATTTATGACAAGAGAAAGACAAACTAACCAGATTAAAAGAAAATACTTTAGAAGTAGTATATACATACATAAAGGGACATGATAAATTAACTATAGTCACAGCACAAAGTAAATAGGTTTCACTTATATCCTACTAAAATAAAGCTAAGGGTTTCGGGTTTCATAGTAAAATTAAATAATATCTTCTTTATGATGTCTCTGTTTCATTCTTGACAAGAGTGTCTCGTTCCTTATTTACTTGACTCTTTGGACTTGAACAATCAAAGTCATTGCACAGCGTAGATATCTGAAAAAGTAATTAAAATTGTAAGGTTGTAACAATTACTTGTTTATGAGATATTGGGGGACTTGAATACCAAAGGTTGTGATCTACTTTTAAAACTATGGTATGGCTGTTTTAGTTATTAAAATAAAAATTCTAAAAGTTTAATTTAAAACAATATTTCATAGAAAATAAATATTAATAATTTGTTTTAGGCAACACACCTTCAATTTGCATCTTTTTTTGGTTACTTCGTAATTTCAGTCTTAGTACTTGGAATACCATGAAAATATGAATCTCCTGTTAAGTCAAATAAAAATGACCCAGAAATGAGGTTGCCTTCTTGGTTTACTTCATTTCACAGCATGGTCATACTTACACAAAAAACAGATACTTACACAAAAATAACTTCAAGCTTAGTAAGTTTTAAAATGGTTCATAGGAAAATTATAACAATAAAATAAAAAGTATAACACTCACAGTATACACAAGTAAGATCAATGCTATCACTGCACCAGCTATTACATCCCACCAGTGGTGTCGCCTGTCCCAAATACGGGACAAACTACATACTGCTGCACTACTCAAGCTAACTATCTGCACCGTGGAAACAATCTTTAAGTTCAACGTTCTCCCTCTTCGATACAAGTAATACTGGATGGAAAAAGAAATTAATTAAATGTATACACATTACAGTTTGTATTTTTATTGACCAAGGTAAGAGTTTCAAGAAAATATAAGGTTTATGTTGTGCAACTAAAAACTCAAGAAACAGAAAATATCTAATTTAGAAAATACCGTAATGAACACAGCAGCATGGACTGCTAGAGATGTGTGACCTGAAGGAAAGCTTTTGTTGGACTGTTTTAACCAATGTGCTGTAGTGCATGTATAACTGGATACATATTCTGACCTGAAAACATTTATTATTAATAAATCTGTGATAAATTTGTAAAAAAGCATAATGTAGTTTTAGTATAATGATGTTACATTAGACAAATTCCATAAAATGAGCTAAGTCAGAACTTTTGACCTTAGTAAACCTGCAAATGGTGTCTAAATAATAAACTGACACTAGTCACTTTAATATGTATTTACTTACACAAACTTTGAGATTGAAATTTTAAAGTGCAATAAGAAAAATAGTCAACCTCCAAAAATCACGCAAAAGCTATGTTATATGTATAAAGCTGGTAGAAGCCATAAGCTCTTTTAACGGTAACTATGTTTTAAAAACAAATTTTATACTGTAAATTAACATATATATTTTTTAACAAAGGCCCTATTAAGTTATAATTAACAATATATTCTAAGTGAATACTTACTCTTCACATGTCAGAGCTTCATAAGGTTCGCAAGTTTCAAAAAAATGTGGTCTAGGGGAACCAACAATAAGCTTTAATGCCTGAACAATAGTCAAGTTTAATAGGAAGCCATATAAATACTCTTTAAACCAACCAAATGCTTGCTTCTTGGCTATTTCATGGTTGCATTGCTGCCTTTCTGTGATGAGTAACTGGAATAAATATTGGAAGTTAACATATACATGGTCAAGCTATTTTTAGGTTAATAGTTTGAATCTCTATATAAATTATGGACAAGAAATTAGATCTTTTATTCAAACATAAATTTTGCTATATTATTTGCTTAAAATGAAAACTCACCACAACCAAAGGTATAAGTATAGTTATACCAATTAGCCATTTCCAGTTAACTGTGTCTCCTGTGTAGGGATGCGATAAAGCTGGATCATTACATTGAAATCCCACTTGACCTCCAGGTACTAGGTTTAACTCTGCTACGAAAAATATAAAGAAAGCTGAAATTCAGAAAACATAAATTGTTTTCATGAAATGAAAATAAATGCAGTAAATAATTTTTAATACTGTAATAGGTAAAAAACTAACCTCGGTGCCACCGGTTTATTTTAGACCATAATAATTTCGATATTTTAAATACTTTCTTGTAGATATCCATCTTCTATCACAAGTAGCTACAGACTGATTACTTATTGCTCTATAGTTATGACAACCAGGAAAAACGTCGTACAAATAATCATTACGTTTAGCATTTAGCACTCATCTAATACGAATTACAATTACAAAAAAATTACTTATTTTCTCAGTTCACAGTTTTTGTAAAGATACTAGATTTTAAACAGTTTAATAATTATTATAAATGATAGTTTACAACAACTTTTTATAAATAATAATGTTTTTATATGATTAATAAAAAATAAATTCCATGAATGATTGCTTATTAATTTATATAATTTAAATTTTAAACCTAAAGAATTGACTTGTGTCAATAAATTACAAAGTCAAAGGCCAAAGCCCGTAATTCGTCGACGACTAGGTATATTGAAGTCTAACATGTCATGCACTTTAAACATTTATTTGACATTATTACAAATACAATCTGTATTACATACAGAAAATTATTGTTTACTCTATCGGTCAGGTACACATTGACTATTGCTATATAATATACTTTCAGATTTAACTCGCAATTTTACTAATAAAATCATTCAAAATTACTCGTCCGAATAGGTTTTGTTTAGACAGTATATAAATATAAAAAATGTGTATTAGTTATATCCGGACAACTGACAAGTGAAAAGTTTGTTAGATAGTATTTATTACTTTAATCTGTTTATATCAACAAATTGAATCATTACAAAACAAAAGTGTACTGCGTAGGTTTATGAATTATTTACATGCTTTCTTTAACATTTGTATGTAATACCTTATATTTATTAATAAGTAGTATTACTTCTTTATCTTCGCATTGGGGACGGCGCGCAAACATAAAATACGTAGATATCTGGTAGATAGATTTAGGTGGGGATTTATAAATTATAATGTGGTGTTAGTTAGGCAACTTCAGTATCCCTATAGTCTCGTTTCTGAATGTGGTTAACATTTGAAGTCGACACATAGCGATGTGGTCTTAAATATCATCCTTAGTCATCCTCTTTAATTTTTAGCTGCTAATCCTGTAATCTTGAATATCTTTGATAAAACATATGGAGGTACAATTCATAAGGGTTTAAACGTGGTCATGGTAAAGTTCGGTTCCCATCTCTTATACACTAAACAATACCTTATACGTATTGTGTGAGGTTAGAACTCAGGTCTCTTACAGTTTACATAATATCCAATTGACTGCGCGGACATTTGAAACCCTTTCAAACAAAGGTATTTGTTTCACTTCCGCGAGTCGTTGCATTTATCAAACTTAGCGCCAAACAAACATTTGAAACCATTAAGTTTCATAATAGACTCAGGTTCAATTAACGCAATATTATTGCGTAAGGTGTGCATTACGTAATTATATATACCGTTATGTTATTGTTGTTTTTGTAAACATTTTATATAAGTTCAAGCATTGGTTCTACTCTTTAAACCGCATACCGATTTCCAATGAATTATTGGAATGATACGACGAAGCCAAAAGGAGCAATCTCAAATTCATAATTACAAATAATCGTTCGACACTATCGCCTCAACTTATGCAATATTAGCAAAATAATAACGATATTTTCAACCTTTTTTTTCGAGACGAAATCTGACATGTTTCAAATGTACTAGCTAACACCGTGTGTGGCCATCGTAAAATGCCGTGTAAATGTAAACCGACCTTCGTGGTTAATTTATTCGAGAATAGATAATAAACTCCTTAGAAATCTGGATTAACGAAGCGCACAGGAAAAGCTAGCGATAAGGATTTTATGACCTTGATTATGCGCAGGTCAGCAAGTTTGTTTAAACTTTATTTCTTTACGATAAACTAATGGTTAAGTAATGATTAAAAATCCATTACCATAAATCATATTCAGTAAGTATACTAGTCTAAGTAATGCAAAGCGCTAACTATTTCATTTTTTACATTGCATCAATTCATAGCTTGCATGAGTTTGCACATATTTATCTCTACATATTTGAGAGCATTTACATTTGCAAAGCGTCGCATATATTACCTATGTTATAACGCTATAAATAACTGTATAATATATGATTGAGTTCTAGTGAAAAGCTGAAAAGCTTGATAATACAAAAGTTACCGACAGTATTATATGTTATAAACAAGTCCTTAATCCGCCTATGTTTTGATAAACTCAAAAACTACTTAATTTTGGTTTTCATTAATATCTAGAATAATTAACGAGAAAAAGATTTAGGTATACAATCATTCTAGGTTTACGGGACAGCCAGGGCTGTAGAGAAGTAGTAAATAAAAAGAAAATTGTATGCATTTAACATTTCTTTCGTTTACATTGCGCAACAATCATTATCATAATTTTTAATCTGATGCCAAAATATTGATTCTTCCGCTGCGTGTTATTTGTTAGTAGGCTTTCGTAAGAGTTGACACAAGCCACTGTTTGTCCAAACAAATTACCAGTTATATGGTATAAAACTTCCAGTTTTATTGTTTACACTTCCGAGTTCCGTGCGTTAAATTGTTTACAAACTTTGTACTTAGTTCAATGATACCTATTGCTGCCACTTTCTTTTGAATTAATTATTCAAATAGCTAATAATAAGCTAATTAAGCTACTAAGCTAATTAATAGTCTCGTTTACAAACTGAAGTCTTTTTATAGAATAGGGGGCAAACGGCTAACCCTAGCCCCCCCTCCCCTTTTTATAAATGATTGCTTAATTTATTTACTATGTTTTGTGTATCGTTTAGGTTTTCAGCTGCTTTATTTATTTATTTAAGTTTACCACATCATACATAGTACTAAATCTCAATACATGTTACAATCTCTTTTATCTAAAATGTATGACAATTTAGGTACACATAAATGTTAAAAAAAAAATACTTTTGTTAAGCAGAAAAAACAATTAAAAGCAAAACAGCGGATTCGGTTCGAGAGAGGCACTTAACAATGCTTTATTTTAAACCGAACCTGCTTTATACAAATCATACTTTTACCATATTCTGTATCTCCTTCTACTGTCTCTGCTCATCGTTGTCAATCTGCTGGGACGCTCTTAACCTGTGGATTTATCTTGCCGATATCTCTCGAGAAGCTTCGACGACATTTACAAAATGTAAAAGCCTCTAATGGCAGACTTTGACATTTAACTTCGTTGTTGATTTCTATTCCTCAATAGACCCGTACAAGTACCTCTACTTGTACGGGTCGACGTTGCGACTTGCCTCTATTTAATTAATACACAGTAAAATGTCGATAGTAGCGTAGAATCGATCAATCTTTATTGAGTCCTAAATAAGGTAGGTACCTTGCAAATTATTAAAGAACTATTCGCACAGAACTCCTTATTAGTAAGACAAGATTTATTATTTATAGCTAGTAGAACTATTCATGTCCGGTAGAATGTTTAAGATAAAATAACTGTTATAAATAATTTTGGTCATAATTTATTGAACACTTCTAAATTGAATAAGATTTGAATTATGTATGCAGTATGAAATGTATTCGATAAATTTTACTTAAATTGAATATAAATTGATATTTCTTAACGGTTATATTTGATATGGACTTTCAATTAGTTTAGTTAAAGTAACGAAATTTCAATGCATTAACGCCATCTCGGTACAGTTGTCAACAAAAGCGTTTCTTTGCAACATTATTTGAATAAAACGTATGTTATTTAATATTTCCAGATAAAATTGTTAGAATTACACTTTACAGAAGTATGTATTATAGGTTATGAACTTTGATTTTACATTTTAAAGTATGTATCAGTTAAGCAAAGTAAGTAGGGGAAGATCGTTACCCTTCGTACGCGGGGCACATTCATACAGTCAATATAAAACTTGAACGAAACAAAGTACAGTCTTGTTTTTGTATGTGTGCATGAGTCGAGGTACGAACTATACATCAACGAAGTTTCGCGAAATTCGCACCGATGAGAGTGAAGTTACAGGCATGGACGTGTTTTCGCGCTCGGTAAGTAAATTTTTAATCAATGTTTTTGTCTCTTGTTACCGTAGATAAAATAAGTTTTCGTGTAGAGTATTCTATCAGTAACTAGCAAAATATACTTAAGATACGTCTCCAATACTTAATTTATGACGTTTTCCTATTAATATTTAAATAAGTTATATCTTGTTGTTATTTAGTTAGTGGGGTACTTTCGGACAGCACTAGATGGGGCACATTTGAACGAATTGTACAACTAAATTTGTATAAAAATTTGTCGACACGAACTGTCATTTTCATATAAATTAAGTTTTTGACTTTCTACATACACTACTGTTAAGAGATCTTGACTAAACCCTAGGTAGGTACGATTGTGTTAGTGTGCTAATTGCTAATTTTTGCATTAACTTTGTCCTGTGTTGCTATTTTTGCCATCGTCGAAGTAAATATATATTACGACCTATTTCTTATTATCTTTATTAAGGTTGATTTTGATGCTTGTGAACCAGATGCTTTGAATAATTTACCAATCAATCAAATAGTAGTTCCTTCGAAGTCAGTTTTGACACCAGAGACATTTTGACCCTATCCGCATGTTTTAAGAAGTAATAAAACAAACAAAATGACGACGACGGCCAGGAAAACCACGAATTTATACTGCCACACCCGAGAAAAATGCTAATCCGCATCAAAGATTAAGAAATGTAATTTTAAATTTAAGATACCTAACTAATTAAATTTTGTTTTACATAAGAAAAGCTATGTATTTTTGTTCACTATAAGAAAAGTATTTTATTTTTGTTTAATAGAAATTAAATCTTTATTTTTGTGTTTAATTTCATGGCTAATAAATGAATTTTGATTTATTTGTGTCGTTTTAATCGCAAGTACGGAACAACCCCACAGCGTACGAAGGTACCCCCAACACTGTACGAAGGTGCCCCGTTGATGGGGCAGATTCGTACGTTTTCCAGATTTAGTTTAAATCATAATTATGGTAGAACCATTAGATGAAATCATTTGTAATTTTTTTATATGAATCTCAGATAGTTAGACTATAAATTTAAGCTATCAGGTGATTGATTCATGGAAAAATGAAAAAAGAAAAAAATAAAATGTGAAAACCGTACGAAGGGTCCCGACCTTCCCCTATAGATAAAAAATTATAATTGAACATTTAATTTTTTTTGCAAACGTAGATTTGATAAACCTAGATATTTTATATATTTATGACACATTGTTTAAATAAATTGTTTGGATTCAACATATTTTGTTTAATGCTAGTTGTTCTTGGCTAAAAAGTAATGAACATTCCAAACAAAGCTTTAACTTTTCCTCGTGACTATACGATGGTAATAAGTTACCACTAGTGCAACATCAGATGCATCTTATTTACATATTACAATTGCATAAGACTAAGGTATATCTGATATTATTAACAAAACATCAATCGAAACTTTATTCATTTCATGATGTCATTTTGAAAGGTTAATTTTAGGTAATGGTCTAAGATCCCGCTATACAACGACCTTCACCGAGATGCTTATTTAATGAAACTTATTTTGTATTTAATTTAATATATCAATAAATATAATCCATATGGGTTGCCTAGCAAATTTCAGTCCAGAGTATGTTTTATTAATTTAAAAAAAAAATTTTTTTAAACATTTCACCGGTATGATTATTAGATAAATTCTTTTTTTTTTTTTTTTTTTTTTTATGTAATAGGAGGCAAACGGGCAGGAGGCTCACCTGATGTGTTATTTATGTGTAAATTTTTTATGTGTCACTAAAGTATATATACATCTTTAGTATAAAAGAAGGTTATAGTGATACATATATAATATTACCCTGATTAAAAATATTGATTGAAAAAAGTTAAAAAAACTGGACTGAAATTTGCTAGGCAACCCATATGGATTATATTTATTGACATATTAAATTAAATATGAAATAAGTTTAATTAAATAAGCATCTCGGTGAAGGTCGTTGTATAGCGGGATCTTATACTATAATAACAATTTATAATCTCTCTTATACTGCAAAATTCGAATTATGAACTTCAATACAACTTAGACAAAAATAGCTCTTCAAAAAAATAATATTTTTTACACTATTAGACAGGAGAGGCATGTCTTTGCCGCCTGGATTTTCAAGCAGCGATATGGCCATAAATCCAATAAATACATTCATAAAATTAAATATTTGGTTAGTCACTATTTATAAATATCTATAAATAGAATGATATCGGATGATATCAGGAATCCTTAACATAAATCTAAGGCGCGTGCTCACAAATCGTAACTGTGTCGAAACGATCACTTCGATATCGCGGTGACATCGCAAACCATATTTACGCTTGCGTGTGTTGAGATTGGACTTAGATAGTTTGAAATATCCAGACATCAGAGTGTCAAGATCTTAAAAAAAAACAAAGAAAATATGACTTTTTTACCTCGGTTTAGGTAAACTCAACCATAATAGGTACAAACGAACTAAGAAATCTTTTAACACAGACGGCGTCTCGACCCAAAGACTGATTATTGCCTGTGAAGAAATTTATCAAAGAAATGTGCAACCTGAAGGTTGAGTAGATATTTATTGTTATACCTGTGTCTATTATAATTTTTATTAATTTATTTCGTATAATTTATTACAGATTATATAATTATCCTTATTGTAATCAAAAGCAATAAAAATAGAAGATATCCAAAAAAATGAAAAGGCGATTTATTTAGGTTTAAACAAGCGACACATGTCTGACAAGAAGACCTTAAGATGTTAGATCATTAAACCTAATTTGCAGGATTGGGGTCATTCAACAATACCACGTGGGGTAACAAATTCTTGTCCTAATTTGAGAGACTTGCGTCTAGATTAACACCATAATTTTACATTCGTGTTGAAAATATTATTACTTCTATTTTTAATTAAGATGAGATTATTTGTATTATTGGTATGACAACCGCTGAAGCATTTTGTTGTGAAACGAATCATACTAATCTAATCTGTAATTAAAAAAAAATGAACAAAAATATATCATTTTTAATACACATAGGTTATTTGTTATTAGTACTGCAGATAATTAAACTGATTTATTTCATTCTAAGTCCGTTAATTTCACGATTAATCCTCAAAACTTTAGTTATAAACGAGAACTTAAGATGTACCTACCGAGCCAATATTTCGTCAGAGACCAAGACTTACCACCAAGACACCTAAAGTCAAGTCAAGTTATTAAGTCAACGGGCTGCTCATGAAATTGCCTACGTCCTATCTACAACTAAAAAAATAATTTAAAAAAACTTAAATAATTTTAAAATTCTTCCTTTGTATTAAATATCTATATATTATAATGAACAATGAATCTTAGAACTTAGAATATATTATAATATTCTTCGAATATTTTTTGTATTTGTATAGGTAGGTGAAACTGTGCTTTGTGTATGTTTAAATGTGTATTCCGTTTTTGGCCTTTGTGTACAGTGTAATTGTTTGAATATTGTTTAATAAGTAGCTGTAGGAATAGCGTTGAGCAAATAAATAAAAAATAAATAAACATGTTCCTTATCAACACGTTCAATTTATTTCTGTGAAAATTATTAATGTCTTATTTATAAATTAATACTGAATCGTATTTAGTAAGACGAAGTTTATTAATTGACAGATTTAAATCATTCTGTAATTACTAATATAATTACCATTACTTCAAATACCTAAACGTCAAAAGTAACAACATAAAAACTGAACATTGTTAGCCCACTTAATGCTTAAATAATCGTAAACTTTAATATTGGGTCAGATTAATTAAATACGCCGACCACACGGAAAGAATATTTTATAGGTAACATTTATTTCACGTCCGTTAAAACACAGAAAATTATACTTACGATGATTCAAATGACTTTGTGTTGGCGATTTAAAAGAGCTGTTCTGAATTACGCAATAGTGGTAACATATCCTTGTTTTGCGGTTAAGCGGTAACCATTAAGGTCACCGGTTTAGGTAAGAAAAAATTCTGCAGAGCAGTGTTGGCCCAGTGGCTTCAGCGTGTGACTTTCATCTTTGAGGTCGTAAGTTCGTCCCCGGTTGTGTACTAATGGACTTTCTATTTGCGCATTTAACATTTGCTCGAACGGTGAAGAAAAACATCGTAAAGAAACCGAGTTGCTTTAAACAAAAAGTAGACGAGGTGTGTCATTCACAGGAGTCTGATCATATGCTATTAGATTGACAAATAATCATGATAAAGATACAGAATTCTGAGGGCCAAACCTAAAAAGGTTGTAGTGCCACTAATTTATTTTTTATTTATTAATTTAGATAGATAATTCAATTCTAATTGTTCATGGTTCAAGGAATTAAAGAAAATCCAAAGTAATATTTCGAAGCTTATCCGATTCAAAGTCAAGACTCAACGCGTAAATTTAACTACTAAAGCGACATATCGGGATAAAAACCCAGTTGCTATGTTATTTTTACTACTTTATTATATATAAATATATATAAATTCTACAATTGGATATTCTAAACTATAAAAATCTAAACACAATGATATATAAAAATTGTCTTTATACATAAAAGCATTTCTCAACAACGGCAAATATTGCATTGACGCAACGGGAGTCAAAATAAATAACGCTTATAACGACCGTGATCCAATGAACGTAACGATTTAGTGCAAAGCAACGGTTTCTATCGAATATATTCTCAAGAAAGGAGTTCTATGAACTGGAAAACATGCAATGTATCCAATCATAAAGAGTATTTATTTATTTATTTACACTTCGCTACCTTTATACAAAAACATATATGTATAAAATAGTAGATTAGATAAGTTATTAGGCAGTTATTAGTATTAACGTTCCGTTACTGTTTTGCTTGAAATATAAATGACATATTCATTTGTTTATATCAAGCTTAATGTGGTTAAGCCGATGGGGTTTCCGAAAGAGACTTTTCTGTCACATTTAGGAACACAAGACGGCAGTCAATTTTATTAAAGGACAACAGTGAATGTACTTGGTAACATCAAATAGCGATAAAGATATCATAAGATAAGATATCATTCCAATTACAATAATAAGTATTTGTACTGCCTGAACACAAGTTGCGACAACAGCCTTGCTATTCTGTAACTCACTTTTCGAACGCACACAGCGGTTTTCACAGCGGCGGTCAGAATGCCAAATCATAAAATGACTGCTTCACGACTGATTTATATTGGGAAAACTATGTCCTTAAAATTTCTTATAAAACCGTCGGGATCGGTGACACTACTGGAAGTTACAGAATACGGGCGCTGTTGTAATCTCGTAAAGTTATCAGGTCTTTAGATCCCGCCTCTTAAATTGTACTCCTGTTTTTGCAACTGTTTTTTTGTGGAACCCACTAAAACAACCAAGTACCTGGAATTAGTGATTGATTAGAGGTTCTTGTGGTTTTTGGAAGTTCAAATAAACTCTAATATAGATTTGGCAAACGTATTCAAACGCCTTAGAAAACTTTCCGTTATACATACAATCAAGATAAGTGTATACTGCATTATGCCATCGTCTTTATAGCTAAAATCATATATCCTATACGAAACCTTTTCGCTACTAAAATTTTAAAATAGTAGAATGAAACAAAACTTCTTATGATTGGACAACTATACTTAAAATTTGCCAACTTTTTTGGAAACAAACACCGACCACACCACACCATACACAATGCAAACCAATGTATAAGCTAACCACAAAATGCACTTTCTTCGCCCAACGCTTTTTCTCTATCTTACTTTTCTCTTAGAGGCCCTTTCATCTTTAACCGCTTTCTTAAAAACAGTCAAGAACAAGTTTTCACTATCGATTCAAAACTTTATACATTCACTTACAATCATAAGCAAAGTATTCTTCTAGTACAACAGTAGTGTAATAATTGTAAGTATTATATATAATTTATTACGCCTTGACGTACCTACGTATACTTGTATCGAAAACCATTAATGTCAAATGGAAGAGGCTAGACCACCTGCTCTTTTAACTATTCATCTGTTTTTATTATGTGTAATACAGTTCTTTTCTTTCTTTTAGATTCTCAAACTCAAACTAAAAATATCTTTATTCAAGTGGGTAACCAAGTACACTTTTGAATCGTCAAGTTAAATTAATCATAAATTTACATTTACTACCAGTATTCACTCCACTCCAGTACAATTTATTTACTAAGATTAAACTATCATGCAAACATACCAAAACAGGCCGTATAAATAGAAGACCCTGCACAAAAGTTCATTTCTATCGAATGGATCGCTAATTCGTACAAGCCACGCTAAATAGGAAACCTGCAATAAATTCATGTAAACATTCATTTTCGTTCCCATGAAGAATTTCACAAGGTGCAATATAAGACGCTAATCGAATCAAACTCCACCTAATTGATATTAATTACTTTCCCCATATGAAGTGTTAATGCACGGTAGCACTTGATAGTCCATTGTTACGAGCGGAGCTTTTGTGTGCAGGAAAGTTTCTAGGAATAAAATTACGTTCTAATGATTAATTGAATTTATTAGTTTAAAGTCTATTTGGTAAGCTAACCCACCAACATGGCCTTCATCACGACGTGAATGAGGCCGCCTCATTTGACACCAGGCTAGTGCGTGGACTCAAAAGGACAACTTACGTTAGTGAATACTGTGAACATTCGTTTATAAGACAGCTCTTTAAAGACACTCTTCTCTTCTTCATTAAGGAAGGTCGTTTCTGTCTTGAAAAGCCCTAACCGATACGTCGACTTGTTGTCTCCACACCACTCTCTCAGCTTGACTCAGTGCATTATGGATGTTGAGACCCATAATTGTCTTTATTTGGTCAGACCAACGGGTAGGCCATCGACCCCGACTTCTCCTGCCACCACTCCTCCATTACCAGCTTGTCGAGACTATTCGATTTTCTCCTAGCAATATTGCCAAAGTAGCTAAGCACTCGTTTGTAAATGATAGTCGACTTTGGTTCGTTTTGCAGTCCATGCTATATGTAATATTCTCCTCCAACAAATCTTGAATGTCTCTTTTTTTGGTCCGCTGCACGAATTAAAGACACTAGTAGACTTTAAATTAGGTAAACAATTTAAAGATTACAGAAAAATAAAATTGGAAAGCAAACGATTGTATCGAACTGAATGATGTGGTGTTGTGTTTGTTATGCATTGTATTTGTGATGTGGTGCATTTAAAGCTCATGTATTTTTCTTTAATACCCTATTACCACTTGCTTGCTCCTACGGGAAGGATAAAATCCTAGACCGGTATGCCTTACATAAGATAGGCATCTAAACTTAGCATTATTCATGGATAATTTTCCCTTACACGCTACAAGGTCATCAGCCTTAAGTGCCTACTAAACCGAAACAGTTATCCTAGTAATCAGACTTTTGGACTATACATCATGTATATCGACCACAGCAATCATATAGCAAATATTGAATGATTATAAATTTATAATGTGTATCTGTAGACTGTGCATAGGTGTATCTGTAGACACTTTGTTACCAACTGTCTTTGTAAACGTACAAATGATTTTCTTTTTTTTCTCACTAGGTGCGCTAACCTCCTTAGTCTATGCTATTAACACGTGATAATGTGTGCAATAAGTAATTAAATAAAACTTTGGTTAGCAATAAATCTACGAGTTTAATTGAAAATATTGTATGTAATATACGCTTATTGATTTTCAAAATCTCAATTTCGTATTGCCAGTTTTCGTTTTGAGACAGTAATAAAAATAAAGCTTATCACTGAAACGTAAATTTATTCACCCATACATCATTTCAAAGCAATTGGAATAAGAGGTATGAACAAGTAAAGCAATTTTGTAGGCGTTTGTGGTCACGAATGGAGCCTGGACGCTTATTTTATTAATACCATTGCATTTTACGCGAGGGGTGGGACCTTAACTAATGGATATTTAGATACCCTATTCACTGTGAATGCATAAATAAACGCAATTGTTTACAATAAGCTATAGGTTTTTATTTTAGATACGTCTGAATATAATATTTGAAGCATAAATATATATAGAACGACCTAAGTCACCAGGCTCTTCGGGTTACTCAGTACTTAGACTCCTTGTTTATTGCCAGTTCTTCTATTTTACGTCCTTGATTTGAGAACTGGCAGTAAATGTAAAATTAGAAGCATTTAATGTATATTCCTTTTTTGACGTTCATAAGTGTACATTGTAGTACCTATATGAATAAATGATTTTTGACATGGACTTTGACCTTAGGTCGATGGAAGAGTAGCAGCTGCACCTTCCTTCCTCCAGAGATGTTGGTTTCAGTAAACACATGAAAGGTAACTTATCAAATTTAATTTCCGATTATCCTTGAAAGATTCTCAGCTGAATACACCAAAATTGGTGAACTCTGAAATTCACTATCAGGAGCCAATAAATATATGCGATAGTCATTTTTCAATAAAAGCGCTTCTTACATGGAACAAACATATATTAATTATTTGCCCCAACATAACGAAGAAATATTGCAGACATTCTACAGACACCTCACAAAGAAGGCGTGTAATTTATGGTTCTTTGTGCTGCATTCTTGCCCTCACCTGCGTATTTTTATCCTGATAATATCAAATCCCGCTGATCAATGATTCGATTTTATTACAATGATGAATATCTCTAAGATTTAATTTTCGTGTAGTATATTAAAATAAATATATTTATAGACATATTATATATTACACGTCGTATTATCGGAATATCCAATATTCCAAAATAAATTTAGGAGGTTGGGATTGCCGGAAAATGAAGTGAAAAGTAGTTGAAAGCAAAGGTTTTTGTCTAGGATCAAAGACTATATAAATACCAAGACATCGATTAATTCATATCAATAATGGTACCCATCTAATAATCTTAATAATTTTCCAATAATCATTCATCACTCCCTCAAAACAAAATAATTTCTCGTTACTTAAATTATGGCCGGGCGTTAAGTCGTAGCTAATTGTAAGCGCCCGCATAGTCAAACCATGACTAAAATTCTAATAAAGATTCAAACATTAATCAAAGAAGTAACAATATTGAACATTCAAAGATTACGGACTTTTTATCAATAACTACCAGAGGGTTAAGCATATAGAGCAAATTGTTTATACTGAATATTTGGTCATAACATTTTGTTTTAATTCTGCGATATCGGATTTATGGGTTATGCCCGCTCAATTTATCTCGCTTTAGATAGCAAACTAATAAAAACTTGAGGGAATTATACAACATCATTATACATTTCTTCTAGAAAAATGTTAGGTTTTCGCATACCGGATGCCTTTACAAACACAATAAATATTATACGCAGTTGTTGGCGTTAGCTAGTAAAACACGTAACACGGTAAGTGTATATATTTTCCACTAGATAATTATTTTTAGCCGGCGATGCTAGTCTTTAGACTATACATTGTCTGACGTATATTTTTTTACTTCAGCAACTTCCACAATCTCGTGAGACAAGAATATTTATCAAAATGCTTATTTTCAAGCCACAAACGGTTATGTATGATACATTATATATTTTTGACGAATTAGTAAGCATTCGATCATATATTAATATCCTGGACCTACCCTTTAATTAGTCCAATTCAGGGGCTAATTATTCTGGCTCGTGGTTTCCTGGTGGAGTCCTGCTTAACATTGGCAACGTTCAACCATCGCTATTTTGACAATGTCCATGACCTATGTTTTGACAATGAATGACCATGGGCGGTGAGTATCACTTAAAGGGTATGTTCCGATATACACTGCGACCACTGTACAGAGTACCGTCAATTTAGTATACTGTGAAACCGTTTCTCTATAGCCAGCTATACTGGTTACAATTTAAAACGGAACGCAGTCCAGTATACTAGTCAGCTTCGTTTTCGACACAGTTTTCAAATGAGTGCATCAAAGTTTTTCAATTCAACAAGAAAAACTATTATTGGAGTATTATCGCATTAAAAAAATCTATATTATTATTAACTGTCAATTGAATTAATACTACAAAGAAAGTAAGTTAGAATTTTAAATGTTTGTTATTAAACTGTAAGTTATATCAGCCGTTAGGCATTCAAGTGGTTTTGATTGAACCTTACCTCGAAAACGCCAGTGCTCGCAGTAGGAGTATAACGGGGATTTGTGACGTCATTTCCCTAGGACGCTGCGGCTGTATACTGGCAGTCCATAGCGGAACGAATTTTTAAACAGTGGGATCACTATACAGTACTCGCAGTGTATATCGGAACATACCCAAAATCAGGTGTTAAAAAAGTCATACACAAATACAATTAGTTTCATACAACACAACAGTTGTGTGTGTGTTAACTGGTTTATGATTTAAGAGTACATTTGTATCTTTCTTATACAAACACATTGCGGTATCTGGCTAGTTTATTATGAAATGTAATCAACGCGGTATATCTAGAATATCTAGGTAAACCGCAAGCTGTGACCTCCTTGATGGTATACAATTTTTATTAGTATATTTTTTATTCTATTATTTTAATAGTATTCAGTAATAAAATATCCAATTTATATATTATATTTTGTTAAGTACAGAACTATAATTGTTTTATATAAGCCTATGTAGCAGATAGGCTTAGAGCGCTGTTAAATAATTAAAGATCGCGTTTTCGCAAACTTTCCCCCACTACCTTGTTTAATGCTCAAGAAGTTTGCCGGTATCTGTATACATATATTTTCATTTGTATATATTAGGGTAAACGTGTGTTTAGTAAATAAAATAAAAATTCAAATTGTAAGTTTTTATTAATGTTCAATGCCTAAGTATCACTAATATTTACAAAATAATCTAAATGCGAAGGAATGTATGGAAAAGATAAAGCTACAAAATGTAATGATTTGTGCTATGTACCTAACTCACAAAGATGTTTTACATAAAAATCTATGAAGTACGTATTATGTAGTTTAATTTTATAAATAATCATATAATCTAGATCAATCTTAAACACGCCACAGATTAGGTAAATAAGATCCAAGGGGCCATCCATAAAGTACGTCACACGTTAATGGGGAGGGAGGGTATCACCGAAGTGTGACATCGTGTGACAAGGGGCATGGGGGGGTCAATACTTTTGTGACGTCACATGTTAAAATTTTAAATACTAAAACGCAAAGTTTGGATGTAAATTAAAATTTACGAACTTGATCTATATTTAATTAATTAAATGAAAATAGCTGTTTTCTCTCGATTATTTTTAAATACATACATAAATTTTTAAAATGTGTGACGTCACATCAGGAGAGGGGGGTTATAAAAATGTGACAACCTGTGACAAGGACGGGGGGAGGGGTTCAAAAGTCCTAAAATTCGTGTGACGTACTTTATGGATGGCCCCAAAGGGAAATGCAGGCACAGCGTATAGTATAATTAAACGATCATACTTAATAGATATTGTGCTTAAAATGGCATAGCCAAAGATACTTCCAACTTAAAATTCAAAAGCCACTTCCAACCTTATTTATCTATTGCACAGAACACACACATTGATCAAAAAAGTATACAATTATATGAATAACCATTTTTTAGGTTAACTTATGTTCTATAAATAAATAGATAATCAACTCTGATTTGAAAGAGATTTAGCTTTAGTTTCCAGTAAAACCTTTGTAGGTGGAAAGGTTGCCTTGTTACATCCTATGCTATGCTACAAATATATATAGAAAAATTGGTGGGCACATGATATAGTTTAGTTTTAATATCGAAATCTACATTTAAATCAATTTCATGTCTCAAGCAGGAAGACTTTAACACACTTGTATCGAGCCTCGAATTGGAACCATCGGCGTTTTTGGTTCGATTCAAAATAACCAAAAAGAAATTATTATGCAATTTATATAAATGTTGATTGCTGTACTATAAATATTATTAGATTGTTACAATGAATTAGGAGAGAATACAAATATTTGTACAATTCAAATAAAGAAAAATCTAAAGCAAGAAATATCAAGTCAATACAGTCGTACAAGTTTTATTTAAGTTTTCTTCACAACTTGCACAAACTAAAGGCAAAATTAGCATGGTTAAATAGATTTTGAGTTGCGTGAATGAGATCTCTTGTAACGCATATTTAAATTTCCGATATGCAGATCCAACTATTGGGATCGATACAGACGTCTAAAGTTTTCCTGTTCAAGATTACTAAAATAAATATCTACTTACGACTAGACAGGTACTAAACATCAAATACTTCCATTGGTTATAAATGTATATTATCAGTTGAAGTGAGATTGAAATATTTGTGCAATAATGACTTCTTATCACCCAAGTAGTTGATCAGTGATTCTGAACTCACTTTCTTGAGTGACGTGCAATGTTTTATCTATCCCATCTATCGCGCCTCGGATTATTACGAGCATAATGATTTTACATACAAATAATTTTGTCAACCTTGGAGCTACTGATGGGTAGTAGCCGACTTTACTTATTTGTTATAGACGATAGTTTTATCTTCGTTGAGAATTTCCTAAGCTTTATTATCGGACGTCAAGGCAAAATACAAAATACCATCCGTATCACCTTGATCTCCGTCGTTCCACAACTGAACGTTTTCTAAGGTAATTCTTGCCGCGCACCATCACTATGTGGAACCCAGCTGCCCACTGAAGTTTTTCCGAAACAATTCGACTTAGGGTCCTTCAAGAAAAGAGTATACCAATTCTTGAAAGGCCGGCAACGCACTTGCGAGCCTTCTGGTATTGTGAGTGTCCATGGGCCGCGGTATCACTTAACATCAGGTGAGCCTACTGCCCGTTTGCCTCCTATTACATAAAAAAAAAGCTAAAACTGATTTGCTTTTCCTGAAATATAAATTCGCTAATAATCACTGACCAACTGAGAATTCTTAGGTGATATTTCAACTCTCAAATCTTTAGGGCATATCAATAATAAGTAAGCTGTTGAAACTAGAATAACGTACGTAAGTATAGAATATGGGCCTCTTATCTAGTATTACTAAAAGGCCACTCACAAAACTCAGCTAACACTTAACATTTACTACGTCAGGACTTTTCAGATTTTTTTTCTCTTTTACAATCTTTATATTAGATGAAAGATCCCTTTCGTGAGTGTTCCTAGCACGGTTAAAAGTTTTATTATTACTTTCCAATGTTGCTAGTGTTAATTCAAAGCTAATTGACGTATAGACCTTTTGGAATAACCTTTGTTTGTGAACCAACAATCGACTGTAAAACTACAGTTATTTTAAATTCTCATCGATTGGGTTGGCGTCTCTATGGTTTTATATACGTATATATTATGTAATATTTGTATAAACACCGTTTTGCGTCGCCTGCTTATATGTTATATATAATATAAATGTGATGTATTTGTTTGTTAAAGCAATTGAACCTAATTAATTTGTAATTACAATTATTAAGTCAAATCACTGGTTTTTCTTTTCAATATTCTTTATATGACGCACTCATACTAATGTTCATCGACCTCATAAAAGCTAATAATTAAAGATATATTTACAACTTTTTTGTCCCTAATTTATATTCGCCAATTTATACAATACGATTATATACATTTATTATTTAAACTAATTGTTATTGTCGACTAAAAGCTACCTTTATCGAGTTAAGAGCAATAAGACTTATTTAATTATAACAGCATCAATGTCAGAGATGACGAATTAACTCTCTGAACGGATAATGAGAGAGAGATGTACCATGGTTCGTATGGACCATATACCAAATCAGTGTAAAATAAAAATATATGTCGGTGTTTCAGACATATGTACATTTTGATAGGACTTTGCATATAAAATCATTATTTTACACATAATAGAAATATATGTCAATACTATCATGTTGAAAGGTTGTAAATAGCAATTTACAAGATGTAAAATATTTTTTTCATTTAAATATTAAACCCCTCATTCATAAATACGTAAATAAAGTCTAATTGCGCCGTAATAAAAAACTCATTATCTCTTTTCATCATACCGTAGGTACATTCATTTTTCCGAAAGTGACGAAATATTTCTATAGTTAAGCGTGCAACTACTGCTTCTGTTTTTATAAGCAAGTCTATTTAACATATATTGTATGGGACATAGTCATATATTTAATACCTCAAATGAGCAAAGTTCTTAATAGATTTACTTATTTGCCATAATAAGACTAAAAAGTCAGATTTGTAATATTTACGTTATATCTTAAAACACACATTATGCACACATACACAAAGTTCCATAGTCAAAAGCCCACAGGCTTTACACAGCCTCTGGTTACGGCACTACCACTCTAGGCTCGTGGGACAGAAGCCGTCGAACAGCTTGGTGGTTGTTCCCGTCACTGCTCGATATGTCGCTGGTACTCACCACAGCCGGTTGGGAGAAGTTCTTGCATAGCACAAGCACCTATGGAAAATTAATCTAATGTTAATTCAAAGTGTATAAAGTTCTACTAAATTACGTTACTTGAGATTCATTTTAAATTAAAAACAAACTCTTTTTCTTTAAATAAGTTTCGATATGTATTAGTGAGCTCGATGAGAACTTGGAGAAACTGATCGTGGTTGGTAACACAGAAGGAATAAGATCACGTGGCCGTTCACCAACTAAATGGACCGACCAATTGAAAGACTCATCGTCCTCAAAACTGTACACTGTCATAAGAGAGGCGCTGGACCGAAACCGGTAGAAACAGATTGACCGCTCCAGATGTTTCCTTCCTGACCACGACGTGCAGACATGAGCTGCCGATTAAAGGGCAGGATGTATTAGTACTTGAAATTTAGTTGTATATATAAATATCCCGTGAATTAGAATTAATTTATTACATTTTAGGTAATAATTAATTGACACGAAATGTGAATCTTTTTTTCGAATGTAATAATGTCAAGAACAATTCACTTCATACAATTATTAATATATGTATTTAGATATACGAAGGTATTATAGAATTATAGCTAAAAAGGAAGTTATCAGCTACCAAGAGTATTTGTGACGTAAACAGCTGGACCGATTTTGATATTTTGTGCGTTTAAGTGGATTCGAGAAAGATTTAGATTAACAATTAGATTTTTTTAAATTAAAAAATAATTAATGTGTTAATTTTAAAATAAATTATGTACGTATTTTCAACACAATTCTATTTGCTGAACAAAAAGACATTTAGGTACATGATATTTAATAAAGCGTAAAGATATAGATTATGGTTCTATATAAAATCGGAAACAAAAAATAATAATACCAAAAATTATTAATCAATATGAATTAAACGATATGATTGTGTAGCGAAAAGTCGAAAGAGAAATGGGTTATATATTAAATTACAGACCATTACACTTTGTTTTTATGGGAACAATTCATCGAATGCTGTGAATTACTTTAGATAAATGTTTCTGGGAAACTTTCGTTTCTACAATTACTCAACTTGAATAGCTTATCATAATATAAATTTATTGGTCTATATTTTTTAATTTAAGTTTCTTTTCGGTTTTTTTAATTTTTTATTACTAACTTATTAAAATTAATTTATTTAGACTTGTTTACGGACAGGTTTCTTTTTAGTATTGGATATTATTAGTATTTTTTGGACAGTTAAAATAGCATATGTTTTCTATATTATGTTACATCAAAGTTACTCTTTGGAATATAAGAAAATGTCGTTTTTCATTTATTATGATTGGTCATTTATGTTTTAGTATAATATTATGTAGAGTCGTCATTTATATCTCGCAGAGTTAGCTCACAGTAGCGATAATGTGTATCCTATTTATTTCATATTATATATTTTATTTTTATTATCGACAATATCTTAAAACTGGCTACATATATATATTTGTACTGCAAGGATAGTGTATGTAAATAAATAAATGTAATTATAATAATATTATCGGCAAACTTACAGTATACAAAACACTGCAGAAACCCATAACAGCCCCAGCAAGTACGTCCCACCAATGGTGTCTTCGGTCGGTGATCCTCGTAAGAGGGCAGATAACCGCGTAAATGATGCATAGGATCTGAACTAGGGGAACTATGAGGACAGATCGGTTATGCCAGCTGAATGCTCGCCGCTGGAGATACCACTGAAAAATAAATGAAATATTATGGTAAACAGACCCAAAACATGATGCATAATTCCTGTTCTACGTAATTATCTTATAAGAGGATATTGATTTTAAATAGTTAAATTTACTTTTACAATCATTACTACTACTAGTCTATTACTGTAGAATAACTTTGTTATATTTACTTTTTTATAATATCTTTTTTTACTTAACTTTGCTAAGATAAACAGTTATTTATACGAACAATATGCCATATTGTACAAACATAAAATTCGAAAATAGTTACTAAACTATTATATATATATTATATAATTTGACGTTTTACTAAAAACGTCAAATTCATTTATTGGTATTAAATTAATTCAAATATACATATAAATAAATAAACGCCCACTTAAATATCAATAAAGATGTAATTGCAACTATCAAGCTAATTCCACCTTCCTTCTTCAGATATAATTGTGGGGGACAATCAATTTGGGTCCCCTTTTAGGGCGGATGATTGCGCAACTCTTGAGTACGTAATTATAGGGAAAATTGCAACGCAATAGCTGGGGTCGTCTTGAACGGATATCCGGGGCTAAGGACCGTTGAACGAAGACCATTATAAAGACAATTCTAGTACATGGAATAACGTAGATGATGTGTTAAGGAATGTAGAGACAGGTAACTTTTTTTTGCTTCAATAAGTTTGTACTTTGTGTAACGTTTGATTGAGAACGAAACGAAATTAATAATATAAAAATAGTTTATATATAGAATATATCTGCTACGCCAGTATTTTTAATATTACTTATTACAATTGAGATTACAATGGCTGAATTAAATTGTTACTAAACATTTAAGGATTTTAAAAGATGAAAACACACTATGATATTGATATTACTGGTGCAAATATAATTGTGTAATAAGGCTCAATGAGCCTAACAATATTAATAAATTCTGAAACAAAACCTTTTGCTAGAAATGTGGGTATCAAAGGACCCCTCAGAATTGACACAAGGCGCTTAGGCTTTCACGATATACAATACTTCTACTATTTCATCGAACCTGTGATACCATAGACACACTTAAAGAAAGCCCGTGACTGTATTACTAGTTAAAAGTTGTACGCTCTTTTCTTTTCTTTTCATTTCATTATCTTACCGCTAAGAATAACCCGCAGTACACGGCGAGGGATGTGTGGGCTGAAGGGAAGCTTCTGCTGGCATCTATCTGCAGGTACCTGGAGTACCTCGTCGATGTGCAGGTGTAATTCGTCACGTACTCCGAGCTGGTGATTAATAATATAAATTATACATTTCACCTATTGAGTAATATGGTATTTCTATATGGATATTCATAGTTGCAGCCGTCCCACTTAAAAATCAAATTCCCTTTAGTTTGTATAACTTATGAATCGATGTATTTTTTTCATCGTGTTTGTGGTTTCCCTATAAGTGCTTGTCACATTAAATCTTATACTTTACTGTTACTACCTCATATGCCTCAGATTTCTGTGTCTCTTTCGTTATCGGTTTTTTCTAATAGGAAACTAGGTGATTCGACTTTTGTGCCAGTCACACGCTGTAGACTTTTTAGTTCTAAGGCATGCCGGTTTCCTCACGATGTTTCTCTTCACCGTATGAGCGAGTTTTAAAGGCGCACATAGACAGAAAGTCAATTAGTGTACAGCCGGGAATCAAACCTACAACCTCAGGGATGAAAGTCACACGCAATTCGCCACTAGACCAGCACCGCTCTTTGGATTTATAAAACACATAACAAAATAATTTATAATGCAATATTTTATATTTAATTTATAAAACTGTTTATATAATATACCCAGTGTGTCAGAACAAGAACGGTTACTGTCACTAGGTTAACCATCAGAACACAAATATGCCTGTGAATGCATTTTACATATAAATCTCTTAAAATTTAATCTGCCAATATAATGCAGACACCACAAAAAGCATTATTATTCTGAGAATAAATTGGTATTATAAAGGATTACTTACTCATTACAAGTTCTGGCCTTATCCGGTTCACACAGATCGAAGAAGGTGGGCCTCGGTGAGCCCACTACGCACTTCACTATTTCCATAATAGTCAAATTCACTATTGCCCCGTATATATAGTCGCGGTACATTAGTGCCGCAATTTGCGCACTCTCCGATAGCTTGCTCTTCTTAAGCGTGTACTCATCGTCTCTGTGTAACGCAGCTTCAACTGCCCACATCTGGAACAAATAATATAATAATAATAACCCTTTATTTACATCAAAAGAACACAAAACAGGAGGAAATTATGATTAACTAAATGAAGACAAAATATGTAAATGGGTGGTCTTACCTAAACATAAATAATATAAACATTTAAATTATACAATACCGAATCTAAAACTACACTAAACTACTCAATATAAAAATACATATAGGTGATATATCATATAAGTTTACCTATATGTAATATAATTCTCATGCTAGATAGATATTGTATATTCCTGGGTATGAGGAATAAAATATATTATATTGTGAGTTTCCTAAGATAAAAATAAGGTTTAAACACTCCGTGCATGGGATTAATACGTAAAACTCTTAGTCCCGCTTGGTCTCTCTCTCCAGTTGTATCGGAGTATGAGCTATGGAACAGAGAATGAATATTTGTGTTATATGAACACTCTCCATTATGTTTCAATAGAGAGTGGGGGCTGTGGGCGAAGAAGCGTGGAGAAATTATCTTTCTTGTGATACTTCGGTCGTATCGCTACGGTATCCTCTTCATTGGAGTACGAATGATGAAACAGATGAATGTGAACTATGTGAACGTTCTCCACTAAGTCCCCAACCACCTCAAGAACATGCCAAGTTTACAAGACCAATAAATAAAAGCGATTTTATCTGGACGTCTCGATAAAAAACACGTGCAAAATCACTGGAATGTTGCATCGTAATGCAGCTGGTGTATTTATCTTTACAACGAAGTTCTATCGTCAATTTTTCGCCGTAATCTACATTAGTTACATAGTTGTAGAATTACATTTTCAATTATTATTGTCATAACTGTCACACAGGCGCCGGTAATTTTTTTATTTATGTCGAATACCATCATATAAAAATAAAATCCTATTTAGGTATGGGCATGAAACAGATTCAGATTTCTGAATCTGTTTCATGACAATTTGTCAATCTTGACTTTGACTTTTTGAGTCTAAGGCAAGCCTTTTTTCTCACGATGTTTTCCTTAACCTTTCAAGCGAATGTTAATTGCGCACATAGATATAAAGTCCATTGGTGCACAGCCGGGGATCGAACCTATGACCTCAGGGATGAGAGTCGCACGCTGAAGCCACTATGCTCATATACACAAGTTTTTAACGAGACCAAATCTGTAATGATTTGTAATATCAATTAAATATTTGTAGTACAGCGAGACCCTGTCTAGAACCCATGAGGAGGTGACTACACTTAATGCCCCTGGATCAACCCATATTCAAAATTAGCTTAAATATCTGTTTCATACTGTGCTAAAACGTATTAAAAACAAAAGATAAATAATTCATATAATCGTCGAAAATGAAATTAAATAAGGCATGATTTAATGGATTACTTTATCACAGTACAAATTTAACTAGACTAAAAATAATACACTGTTATTTAAGATAATAGACTGCAGCTAATGATTAAATAGGTCAGTGCACTGTCATTAAGATAAAAATAGTTTTGTTTATATTACGTTTTATGAATACGTAAATATATGTGAACGTTGCCAATGTATAAAGTTGGTGAGTTTATTTTGGACAAAATGTGTTTTTATATAAGCTTATACATTAATCAGCAAAACAATGCATATAAGTAATATTTATTACCAATTTTCATACACGCCTGGGTCCTGGTTCGATCTTTGACTGGAAGAAATCTCTTGTAAGCGAAGGTCTTCCTGTACCTGGTTTGTATTTTGTAACGAAATTTTGAATAAATATTGTCAATACTATTTTCATTGTGTTTAAACCGTTTTTTGTGTCCAATAATAACACTGCCTTCGTGGCTTAGTGGCGTATATGCCGAAGGTTTTCTTGTGATTTGAATGCACAAGAGGTACACGTCTCTTATAAACAAGTAATCCAAAAGCTCGTGAGACTCCATAAAATAAAAGCCTACCTAAGTGTACGTATTGCAGATTACCTGGTAAATGAAATATATTAAAGGTTATTTTATATATTTTTACTTACTATAACAAAAGGCACTATGACGGTCACAGCTGCAACGAGCGAGATGGACATTGTATCTCCAGTGTGCGGGAAAGAGAGATCTGGATCGTTGCATCGGAAACCACTTTGCCGACTCGGCAGCGCCCCAACCTCCAGAAGTATGCATACTGCTGCCACTATGAACAAATATTTTAAATTAAAATTGATATTGGGTCCAAAATAAATGGAGTAGTTTTTTTTGAGGTTATACAAAGGTCATCTACAAAGATACTACTTGATTTTGATGTACTTTGGTCGAAATTAACTATTATCGTTCCTTTACCAACTTCCGGAATCCATATTGAGCCATCTCTCATATTTTAGAATCTGATGCAACTTGAGTGGTTATGAACCTTCACCGGCCCAACGCGCTCAGTTAGTAGTTCTAGATATAAAGGAATGGTGGAGAAATGACTTACGCCGGCTCCACATGTGGGTCCCAACGCTCGTACCAACGTTGGACTGCAAACTTGGTGAGGCGTACACACGTTGGCTAATAAACTAGTTCTGTCCCGTCAGGGCCAATGTGAAGATGTCCGATACAGAAATCGAAACTGCTCTGAGCGCGTTTATAGTAATGATGAGTGCACATTTATATTTGTTACTGAGAAAAAAAAAGCCACGTCAAAGTCGAAATTCTCGCTTTTTTTTAATCTTCAATTGAGAAATTCATTCCCATATTTTGTTGAATGGTGCGCCATGCATCAGCTATTACATTTTTATTTTTATGATCCTTTCGAGTTGCGTCCCATATTATTGGATGTGCTTGATAAAGTTCAATAAATTCTATTACTTTTTATTTGTCCATGCCGGTGGCGATTTTGTGGATGAGGAAGCCATTCTCGCTCGACGTACGCACTCGCTGCGTGTTGTAACAGAACTGAGCAAAGCGCCAACGTGTGGACAGATCGCGAGCGTTGGCGCAGATTCCTTTGATGAAACCGACACGAGCCGGCCAACTACCAACACACGCCCCAACGTTGGGACCAATGTCATTTTCTAGATCCACACGTTGGACGAATACCGTTGGGGCCAATATTGGAGCCAACGTGTGGAGCCGGCCTTATGATTTGCTTAAAGACGGATTCTTGACTATGGATTCAGGATGTTGTAGGAAGATAAGAAGTAAGTTTTATTTTAAGGTAAAACTCTTTTTAATACCCGTAAAAACTTCTTTAACATTAACGTGAATTTAATTCATCTTATATTAAGCAGAAATATTTGTTTGTAGAATGCGCAAATCTCAGAAAAGGGTTACAATTATAGTTTTTAGAACTTGCTATGACCAACTTAAACCTTATTAAGAATATTCGATTGTATCGAATATAAAGCTACATTTTATTGCTAGTATTCTTTGTGTGTTCTTTAATTAAATGCATGTATTCGAAGTTTGTTAAATTTCAAGAAAAATGTCGCTTTAGTCACTCGAGGCCGGACAAATTCTTTTAATGTATGAGGAATGGTGCTTCCATAATTACTAATATACATTCTAAAACTCTTAATTAGTATCTTTAATTTGCTTTAGAACCAGGGCATTCTTAACCTACATATAGTTGAACAGCTGGTGATTTGAAAAAAACTCAAAATGTTCTACAGCCATTTACTTTGAAATAATTTAAAGTAAATGGCAACCTCATATAAAAAAAACTACAAGGTCCTCGCATAATAACAATGTAAAAATACAGATTAAAAACATACTGTCAGTATGAAATTATAATGTTACGATTGAAACATCGTATTGTAAGGATGTAATTATTTAAGGAGCTATAGAGTGGTGAATGGTTTTAAATCTGTGTAAGTTTATAAAATCATCATATCTTAAGGTATATTTTCGCATTGCATTACTTTATTGTCACATTACTTAACCATTTATAAATTAACCATAAGCCTAAATTGTATTTTAAAACGTAGCAAACACTACAATAGAATATTATAGATCTTCATGCTAAGATTTATGCCTGCACATCACTTCCATACCTTGTCTTTATCATTTTAGTACACTTCAAAGAAGTTTTATCTTACATGGATATAAATTAAATTAAATCCAATAATTAAATAATTTTAGGAATATTTTAATACTATCTATTAACTGCACTTACAATTATAACCAACTCATTTATTAAGTTTTAACGATTACTTAACCCTATTAATGATTCGGAAGTTAAAAATTCAATTTCTTGCTTTACTTTAAATTATAATTAGTATAGCTAATATATCTTTTACATTCGCAAATGTAAAAGATATTAACAAAGAAAACAGTAATGTCTTGCCTGCTTTGTCATGTAAATTTGAGAAACTGATAACCGTAAAATCTTCTATACTTCATATTAGTTTAATTATTGTCATACACAAAAGTGTCATTTAACAGAATAGTTTCGTTGCCTTTGTGGAAGATTTCTAAAATATCTCGAACGATACGGATTTTCTTTGGTATGCGGGATGATTTAAATAAAACTTTATTAGTAACGATTTACGTAACGCGTCTATAAAAAAAATGTCTTATTGTGCCATTTAAACAGTACTGTGCAGTGTGGCTCATCTGTCTTCTTTCATCACAGTGTAAACACAACTTGACAGAGGGGGACGATAGCATAAACAGTATTAGGTATTTTGATTAAAGGGAATACAATATACAACATTTTTATCGGTATGAAAACTAGAACAACACAATCTATTAATTATGAATTTAAGTTTGTATTCTAATATTTCTGTCATACTCATGGTAGAATTGGCTTAACGTTCTCTATAAAATGTAAGTTTGTTGTTTATGGCTACGGAATGGCTCACGCGATTTTATATTAAATTTTATTAGATTGAAATCTTGAAAACGTGACTTTGACTCGGAAGTTAAACATAATAAATATGAAATGTGAGTAATATTGTCCTATTTTTTTGATAAATTATGCGAATGGAGGGATCCCGCAATTTTGGAAAGACGCGACCTTGGCACTTCAGTTAACCTATGACAAATTTAAACTTTTGTTTTGCGTGCAAAGAAATGTATTATATATACAATATGTTAACAAGTATTATGTATATATAATTATGTTCCTAGCTATTAACTACGTTATATTGAAAAGCAAAATTTCCACCTGAATCTTCAAGGTTAAAAATAATTGCATACGGTTCAACTTTCTCTTTAATTTGTGAAGAAATAATTAAATTGAAATATCAACTTACCTAGATGCATTTGATTACGTTTTTAATTAAAATATTATATAATGTGTGAGCAGTTTTAGGCGTAATTACTAGCTAGCAGTATTAAGATATATTTCATTACCATTAATTAAAACGGTAAAAAAATTACGGATCTATAAATCTACGTGACCGGTATATTATGATTTAAAGGTGACTTAATATTATACATCTATGACAAGTGGACTCATGTTCCTATAACGAAATAAAGAGCCAAGAGATATAAGATATACTTACAGTTATTAAAGAAGAGGTGCTAACTTTATTTTGATAGTTGACAGACACTTGACACTCCATTTATTTATATTGGTGACAATGGTGTTTTTCTCTTATAACCAGAAAACGGTATTCTTTAAACATTCGTGGTACTAAAAAATATACTTTATTCACCATTGAAATTTATTTTAAAATTTACTTCGAGTAAAATGTCAAAGTCATAAATGGTAGAGCGCGTGTTATACGCGTGGTATAATTTTATTTTATGTTAAAAGGCACACTAACGAAACACATACAAACACTTACAGAGAACACATGACATAAAAAACAAGATACATGCATGTGCATCAATAACAAGTGTGCACAACATTTAGAGGGAATAATAATATTAAAATAGGCGTAGATTGTGTTGCTAGGCGCCATATATCGTAAAATGCGCTTACCTTACATAGATTGCACATAGGATTGAATTCGTTCTTAACTATAATCTATAATGTTCCAAGGTAATTTCCGACTGTTTATAAAGCAATGTTTGAACTAATTAAACGGTAATTTTATCGGTTGTTGCTCATAATTTTAAATCGTACATTGGAAGAATTTATTTCGAAATATCGAAAGTCGGTTTATCCAGTATGAGTAAGCAGGATTTTGAGAAAAGTAAAAGGACGTTTCTTTAGCCTTCAAAGACTTGAATTTTGCCAGCTGAAGATGAAATTTTTATTATTCAACACATTTATTGCTTTATATTTGGCCAATGTATATTTATGAGCTATTCGTAAAATTAAGCAAAATTATTCAACAAATATAGCACTAACACGAGAAATGGGTGGGTCCGGAAATGTTTGTTGAAACTGCATCCACGCGTTAACGAACCTGTCTTTTATTTGCTGAAAGATAAAACGTTTTGTATTGATTTCAATGTTTGACTTATTCGACGGCCGAGACAATATTGGTAATGTAAACAGTTTTTGACTTGACGCGTTATCGATTAACTTAAAGGCCGCAGACGATTTTTGTATTTCTATATTTCCTAATATTGAATACCGACACCTCGCATAGGTGATAAAACTCTTAATTGCAGATTAAAATGTATTTATTTAGCAGAGATTCACAATTATTTGAATTAATAATTACCGTACTGATGATCGAAATGCTAAACGTCAAGCATATGAAAGTGTTCTAAATATCTTATACAGAAACAAGTAATATTTATAGTGTATATAAGCGTGTTTATCCGGGGGTCCTATTCTTAAACAATTATTATTTTGGGGATGGAAGAAGGCTGTCCGCATTGTCGTGAATGTAGGTACTGTTTAGGTATAATACATATTTTTATCTCTCTTTTATGCTTGGATGTAATATTTGTATCAATATTACATCCAAGCATAAAAAACCCAGGCTATGCACCAATTTACTTTCTGACTATTTATGTTAATTAGCTCGTTCGTGAAATCGTATGACCTAAAACGTCTATCACTTGTTTGTCTATAAAAAAACAAATGATCACGAAAAAGAAACAGAAATCTGAGAGAGACCTAAAATGTTGTGGCGCCACTGTTTCTTTAAACGCAACATAAGTCGTAAAAGAAATAACCTAGCTACAAGAATGTATAATAATTCCGTTAACGTGCTCTTTATCTACATAATTTAAAGCCTTTTCACAACCTTTATCGGGAAAATAAATAAAGCATGATGTGAATAATCCAAGATGAATGCAAAGAAACTCGATGGTAGTTGCAATTAAAATACTTCGAAGCCGAGTCATCTCCAATGTTCGAAATCGGACCATTTAAAGAATTCAGATCAAAAATTTCATATGTTTTACTGAATATAATTTTCTTAATTACTTTATTCGAGAACGGTGGAAGCATTCGGATGTCAAAACATTTTGGGTCGCAGAGCAAAATAAAATTATCATTTACTAATGAATTATTTAAGTAAATACCGAGTAATATAACGTCTAATAACAGATTCAACCCGAGTCATAACAATACAACGTTTAATATTTTAGACATAAAAATTGAGATAAGAAATTTCAAATATATATAGTACTAGCTGACCTGGCAAACATCGTTTTGCGACGTATATCATTTATAATAAACAATAGGGGGTGAAAAATAGGGGTTGTAATGCTGTATCATAAAAAAGTTAAAATTTATCTAAAAATTAAAAAATAAAAATTTAGGGGGATGAAAAATAGATGTTGTCTGATTCTCAGACATACCCAATATGCACACAAAATTTCATGAGAATCGGTCAAGCCGTTTCAGAGGAGTTTAACTACAAACACCGCGACACGAGAATTTTATATATTAAATAGATCGAATGTTTTTATTACTCTTGTATTACTTTACTAATAAAAGAATGTAACCTAAATAATTAGTGTTTTGTAATGTCACACTGTGAAGGCATTAGCGTTAAAACGTGATATAATTCGATTATATATAAAATAATGGTTTTATATAATAATACATATCTACAAATGTATTATCATATCTTAAATTTTACTTTTTAAGTTAAATTTGCCTGTACACAGCAAATTATCAAGAAAATGAAGTGATCACATCCGGTTGTAAACGGGTCATCCGAATTCCAAATGCATCAGACCTAATTGCGCAGAGACGAACATTACCGAGCCTAATTGATAAAATTTCGCCTATTGTAATAATTCTCTAGAAGAATAGATTAAAATTAGGCAGATCGTTAATAGCTAGCTATGCTATTGTATAATTTAATACACGTGTTCTATTAAATAACGAATAACAAAATTTAATTTTTATTTATTTATTTAATAAAAATAATTAAAAATAAATAAAATTAAAATTAAAACAAATTTAAAAAGTTTGGCCCCTGTGGCAGTGTACCTTTAACGCTGGCAGCATTTCCTCGCTGTATTGCGATACTTATTCTTTGAGCCAGGAAAGTGCCAGCTCTGCGGTCACCGGTACTATCTACCAGGCGCCAACTTAAATCTTTAATAAGCGCCTGTGCACTTGAACGGCCCACGGCCCACGGCCCAAGAGTCTCTACTCCAAAGGGAACAAATTTGAAGTTGGAGGAAAGACTCTTATATTTGTGCCGTGTGTTATTTTCTGCCTGCTCTGCGGCCGCGCCAGCTTTTTGGCTTGTCCGAGGGAGATGAGACGGGGCAAAGGTGTCTACACAGGTAGCGTCCCATACTAAAGCCCGTCCCATTTTCCAAGGGATCAAAGACATTCCATCTGGCCGCTTGCCATCGTCTCTTGCGATGCCTGTTGGCTCCAAAATTGCTGGAACATTGGCGGAGGCAAGAGAGCGGCGTATAATGTCGTTTAGCGCGGCATGGCGAGAAAAACGACCTGCACTCTTTTGGCAGTATAGGCCATGGTGTCCAAGGCTACTTACTTCAAAACCACAGGGACACTTATGGGGAGTACATATGGGCACTCCTAAGCGGAGGCTGATGGCAATTCGAAGTGATTCAGGGTCTAAAAGGGTGCCAGTGTTTGGCGAAGGATAAGCATTAAGCCAATGTCCAGCTTCCCTAGACCCCACAGCCATCAACCTTGCACGGTCTGTTATTGGAATGTGACCTAATAACTTTTTGAATTCACTTTTGCAAAGTGGATCATCCCAGCCCCTTTGAAAGAGTTTTTTATATTTAATTAATTATTGTAATATTTTCTCTATAATATGAGAGGCTAATAGTTCATCTATTAGCCTCTGAGGGACCTTGACCCAGAGGAAGGCCTTAGTTTAACGTGACAACGTCATAACAAAACATTGATGAATTGATTGTATACTTAAGTCTTCGAGTGGAAGAGAGATAGATGCGGCGCATGCGTACAATGAGCGTAACTGGACAATGAGCATAACAGGACAATTAATAATGTTTTTTGTTGTCACTTCAAAAACTCAACGAAAAATAGCGTTATTCTTTTTCAGTTTCATATAGCAGTATAAAAATCTTCGCTGTATGTATGCATCCACCCCAATTACATCGTCAAAAGTCGCCCACGCATCAATTTTTGTCTACTAATCATGCTTTCTCTCCATTTTGGGTTTGATTGGCTCACTGACATGTGTTTCGCCTAGATTATATTTGACCTTCGAAATATATAACATTTAAATTTAACAGTTCGGAACTTGAATACAATTTCCGTCTTTGTTTTTATTTAGTTTCCTTTGGAGAAGAGACTACGCCATAGGGTTCAACTGAACAGGCGCTAATTTGAGATTTAAGTTGGCACCTGGTAGATAGCACCGTCGAACTGGCACTAGAGCTGGTACTTTCTTACGAATAAGTAAATAATACAGCAAAAATGAATTGCTGCAAAGGGACCAAACATTTAATTTTTTTTTATATCTATTTATCCATTTTTAATCATGATTAGTAAGTTATTGTTTATTTGTGTTTTGGATATAAAAATAATATTATCAATTATTTAAAAAAAAATGTATGTCGGCTAAATTTGTATATAATGTTATCTTTACGCCCGTAAACATTAGGTCCTTACATATGAAATTGGCGTTTTGTATGGGAGGAACAAAATGTCGAATATTTTTAAATATAATATATTTAATTAATCAAAGTATGAACCATTGTTTTCTATGCACTTTTGCCATATCATAGGTAGTTCATTCATTCCTTTACTAAAAAAACCTTTACTAAGAATTCCTTACCAAAGAGGAGAACATCGTGATTAAAGTGGCCAGTACGAAATACGCCAATTTCATATTATGTAACAAGTCATATATTTTAACTTAACTTAACGTAACGGGTTTATACTAATATCCTATATTCCATGATATACAGAAAATACGTAAAAACATTTCTGTCAAAACACAATATATAATACGCAGAAGAAATAAATATTGTATATAAATTCGATGTACTGTATGTTTTTGCCGTGCATCAGCATGTGGAACCAGCTGTCTACTGAAGTATTTCCGAACCATCAGGTTAGCCTCCTGCCCGTATTGCCTCATAACAGAATTATATAACCTAAGTCTCAAATTCCTTTGTTTCTTTTATTATAAGTGACAAGTACACCGTGTGACGACCCTCTCCCCGTGTTACGCAATATTGTCAATCATAATTGAACAATGTTTACTACGGAGCTGAAGCGTATATAAAGCGGCAAATTCATTGATGTTATTTAACTAAATAAGCTACGAAAAGCTAATCTGTACTTTACAGATTTAAATTAATGATTGACGTCAGAGAACAGATCTCTCATTTAAGCGTTATGTAACAATAACATACATAAGTAACAATTGAACCTGCTTTTATGTATTTGTATTTAATCAGATCTGATTAAATATTTTCTATGTGAGTGTTATGCTTGGTAGAGTGCGTATTGTGATAAAAATGTCCCGTGGAGCCAAAAAGTCGACGGCGAGTGTTAGGTATAGAAGGCAGATCATCTTAATTAGTCGGCAAGGCACTCGCGAGTCCTCTGACATTGAGTGTCCATGGGCGGCGGTATAATTTAATATGTGGTGAGCCTCCGGCCCGATTGGCCCTATTTAAAAAAAACTACCTGCGTTCTAAGTACACATATCAAAAGTAAGTCTTTGGCAAAATAATTTTTAAGTCAAGTAAGTTGTTCATATTTATATAAATCTTAAACTTTACATTTAGGAGCCTAAGAGGGAGGGAAAAAGGTAGATAATATGTTTAAAAATTTAATGACATAAATATTAAGTGTCGAGATTTAATACAAATATTTTTTTTTTATTTAATTTATTTCTTCGATAAATACGTGGCATTTTCTACAACATCTACAATTCGTCATTTGAGATTTCTATAAATTATTTTGCATAAAACATAAAATACTAATATTTCATAAATTTTCTTTACGAAATTTAAATTAAAAAAAATCGAATTTCTATGAGGTAATACGCCCTTCTCACTCTCTCTGAATCGGTCTCTATCGCTCTCTCTTTTCTTCAACAAAAACGCTGCACATCTACGTGATGTTCCGTAAAAAATTTAACCTCATGCGCCTAAAGAAGTTTCACTTCAAAAAAGTTTCCTATTACTTTCTTATTAAAAAAAGTGATCACAAAACAGATACATAAAATCTGAAGCCTCACTATTATATTCACGGATACTGCTGAATGCACTGTAGTTTTATCTGTGGCATATAAATTCGCATGTTTGAATATATGTTATTTATTTAATAATACCAAAAGACATATAGTAAATAAACACAAATTTAAGATAGTTAACTGCTTTTTTGTACTAAACATATATGTATAGTGCAAACATTATAATATGTACAAACTACACGCTATTTAAATTTCATTACTACGAATTTGCAAAGTTTTCCTAGCTTTCATGCTTCGAAGCTTGGTCAAGGTTCATACATTTTTAAGAAATGTTCTTTAGAATGTATATACATAGTACTACAAAATGTAGAAGGTTTGAAGTATAAAATCACGCAATTTAAATAGAAAAGTAGTGGCGCTATAACTCCAAAGATCTATATCTTTTCGTTGATGTTTTTTTTTCTAATAGGCGAATAGGTGATCATCCTTCCGTATCGACACACCGTCGACTTTTTGGTTCCAAGGCATGCCGGTTTCCTCATGATAATATATTCCTTAACTGTACGGTGTTAAATATGCACAGATATATGTCAACTATTCTGAGTTTGACACACCGTTTTTGCAGTATTTTCACAATTTTGGGTGTTAGATGTTTTCTTCACAATGTTTTCTACTGTCTATTCAATTAATAGCGTCAATAGATTAATTAATCGGGGTTATATCGCACGACATAATCAAAATTTCACTTTTAGATGAGTCGAATAAGTTATTTTGGAATGCAGACAAGTTTTTATTAAATTAACGTGTTGCAGTGTGACCCCATTTTAAACGCGAGTTTATTAGTTAACCTACTTTGGTCTTAATTCGTATCTCACTAAAGTCCTAATTAGAGTACCTCGTCGTTATGTAATTTGATAAATGTAATTAGCGAATGAGAAATATAGTTATTGCACATGTGTTCAAAGGATTACGACTTTTTTGTTATTAGTAAAGTAAAATAAACTACTGCTATTTAAAACTTTATATTTTAGCTTTAACTAAATAGGATTATTTATTAATAATTGGTATAAACAAACTGTTTGTCCAATTCTTCGCAAAGTTACAACTCTAAACCGCACCATTTAGTTTATTATAAATGTGCTTTTAAAATACATATAAAAAAATATTTTATATAAATCTATACTAACAAAGAAACTACAAATCCGTCAGTCCCCCAGTGAGTACCCCATTATTATATACCTAAAAGGTAGTTAAATAACTTTATGAAGCCATAAGTATTGGCCAATTTTATAACCACTAGGTACCAACAACAGAAAGGTAATTTCAAAATTATAAAGTATTCCATAAAGCACCGTTAATTTCCCGCCAATTTGTTGACAGCCGGAAGTGATTACCTGGGCTTTTGTTTAGTGGAGGAAGTGATTTAGTGCACGTGCGAAATACGTAATTGCTAATTCGCAACCTGCAAACAATAAACAAATAAAAAAGATCGTAATCGAATCACGTTTAAACTGCTTAGATTATAAAATGCTGTACCTTTGTTTTGACAAGAATAAGAACAAAAGAGATTGGTACCGTATCACAGACGAAATATTGTTTATAATCTGTGGAGTGAAAGACAGCAAGTGGTACTGGGATCTATGTCACTGCAAATATGTATTTATTTTCTAAGTAATAGACCCGACCGCAAAAAAATAGAACGCGTTCTTTGAATAGGTAATCTATTTATTTAGATTAAGCAATATGCGATATATTACTTCTATATCAAATTAGTATTTGTATAATTAACTTTAATTAACTTTCTTACAAATTCACAATTATGATGGCTGGACCATTGCTGCAAATTAAAAAAATAAAGAGGAAACGTAATCAGTTCAATAGCATTTAAGCCTTAAAACGTATCACACACTTAGCTACTTATAATTCACAGTGAGTTTAAAATCTCAAACTAATTTAAATGACTTTACTAATAGAATGCTCTTTTTACCTCTTGAATTGCCTTCTGAGAGAAGATTAAATAGTACTCAAGCATACCGGAGACTAATCTATTACTATTCCTTAGATAAGTGGACTTAATGTAAAATAAATGAGGTATCTCAATGATAACGTAATGATACTTTAAGGTTCGTTAGTTTTGAATCTATATTCCGTTTTAGAGACATTTTTTTTTATTTTCCGAATTATTATTTTTTGACTAGACAGGTGTTTGATCATAACATTTGATATTGAGTTATTATATATATATATAATCTCGCAATAATAGAAATTTAATTGCGAGAATATTGTACAAAAGTATAATGGTGGTACAATCTAAACTTCGCATATTCTGCCACATATAAGGGCTTGCAAATTTGTCCTAAAAGGAATGGAATAGAGAATTAGAATTAGACAGAAGTTACATATTGAATGAATCACATTATAAATAATAACATTACAGTCAATTCTTCAATTATTTATGTCATTATTAAAATATTTTATTACGTTATCAAATTAATATTAATTATATATTTTCGCTCATATAATCATTAATAGAATAATATATTTTTTCCAAAACTTACATAATGTTGGTGTAGCAGGTACTTTTACCTTTTTATCGTTTGTTTTACCTTTAAAACATACCTACTCTACCTGCTTCTTAACAAATCCTTATGAATTTACGTTATCTTCTAAATGTCTACTAATAAAAACAATATTTTTCACCAAGATATAATTGAATATATATATATTTTTTTAAATATATTTTTACTTGCTGTTTGCTGGACTGCATGATACATTACAAACAAAAAATATACAAGAAGAACAACCAGGACAACGAACTTTTCAGGGACACATCCCATAGAAAACTAAAAAGATCCATTTTTTTAAAGTTAAAGGTGAAATGTCTAAAAAAATAATTGGAATTCAATAAAAACCAAGACATTTGCAAATATATAACTCGTAGAGGAATTGAAAGTCAGTTTAAGTGGCAATAAAAGACGCTGATATTACTCAAAAAAAACTTTGTATAATACAACTTTATGGTACTGCACTTCAAGATTTATTTATTATGGACTTTAGAGATAAGGTAGCTTTCGCTCGCGATTTCCTTAAATCAATTATACAAAGTGTATGTAAAAAGTAAAAATAAATCTGTGGCACTACAACCTTTTTAGGTCTTAGATTTTTGTATCTGTTACATGATCAATGTGTAATAGGCAAGTAGGTGATCCGCCTCCTGTGCCTCGACACACGACGTCGACTTTTTGGGTCTAGTAGAGCGAAATTGAGTAGAAAGTAAGTAGAGCGAATAAAACAGTACAAATAATATTATTCTATCGATGCTGTAGTTCCCGACTCTTAAAGCAAGACTTGTTAGATGCGCTGAAGTCAGAAGTACATAATGCAAAGGCCCAAGAAAAGTTTTTAATTGTATTCAAGCCTTTACCGATAAAGTATACCGCTAATAAAAAATATAGTATTGATTAAGGAACTAGTTACACAATCGTTTCAGGAAAACGATAGATTTGTCTCAGTACGCGATAAGGCTGACACTGAACTTTAAAGGAAATCGTCACGAATTAGGTGCGTCAACGCAGCTGATAACGCATTTTGACGTTGACTGTATCAGAAAATTGATTTGTGCCTAACATTGTTGTCGTTCGTAACCCTCAATGGCTTATGACGCACATTTCTGCGTCTTTTTCCTTTTTCTTCATAGACATAATCTCTCTTTTTGCCCGTATCGGTTTGATGTTATGACAAGATGAAGATGTGTTAATGCTCTGATTGAAAGAAAATCCCTTGATTTATAGTTGGGTTTGTACGTTTGAGCACTAAAAGGGTGCCAATATAATGTGAAATGTGATATGACTGTGTGTCAAGTTTGTTCGTGACTGTACGCCGTGACAACTTTGAGAAGGTGTCAACGTTATGTCAATAATGTCAAGTATGGTATGGCCACCCAGTCGAATGTCAATAAAGATATGTCGGGGTCACATCTATGGTCTGTCCTGTGGTTATTTAATTCTAATAATCTTTTAACTAACAAACTATTTTCAGTATGTTTATGTAATAATCATAAAGATATCGTTAAGTAAATGTGAAAATTTGAAATCAATTTACACATTATATACGTTACAGTGAATAATTATTAAGGAACGCTTAGGAATTATATTACACTTCGTTGCAGATATATAATACAATTGACATAATTAAATGAATAGGAGCGATCAATATCTTCCAGGCAACCACTGTAAGAAAAAAATTAGATAGCAAGATGTGCAAAAATACATAAGACATATAGTTATGTAGACAAATGCAATTAAAACTTATGTAAACAGAGATCAATATTAAAAAAGGACACAAAAAGAAAAGTGCACATGTATTACTATAATTTTATATCATTTTTACATCAGTTAGTACGAAAGTTACGGATACTACTATTATGAATTTATATTCTTAGCTACCATTTATTATAAGGTGTGAAGAAGCCACAAGTATGTAGCAAGGTGAGAGGTACATTATAAAATATACGTTTTTTATAAACAAAAGACTATCGTAACGGTAATATTGTTCTATGGAAAGTGTCGAATTTCTGTGACCACACACAGAGTGTAACTGATATAGATGAATTCTAAATAGCTCGTTAAATAGTTGTAATCTACACCATTGGATACAGAAGCAAATTGTTAAAATAATCTGACCGTTCCACTCAATGGATTTACGTAATACGTTTAACGTTAATATTCGAGTTACAAGTACGCGAAAATAACTGCCTGAGTTAAAGACCATTTAAATAATATAAGTTACTTATTGATTCATTGATTACAGCGTAATCTGTAATTGTAAAAATAGTAAATAATTTTTTTAAATCAATAATATACATAAAACGGATTACACCATTTAAACGACGTACATTATGTACTAACAAAGTCAATGTACTAATAATTTGCTCGTCAATGTGTGGGGTTGTATAAGTGTGTGTGTGTGCGTGTGTTTAATAATTTTAAGTTTGTAATAATTCGCCATGCGGCCAAGCTGAGGTATTTTTCCCATAATGCTTTATCATACGTATTAATTTTTATACTTTCGTTGTAGAAAAATATTAGCAAAATACAAGTGAATTCTGCCATTTTTTTTACTTATGATGAAGTTTTGTAATAGAGTTATAGAATGTACAGTTCTGTCTAACCACAAACCCAATGCAATATAAGCTGTGGGTTGACGTGCAAATTACGATTTCATTATATATAATTTAATATCTTACTATTGTACTAGTAAACGAAGATGAAGCAACGTAGTAAAATGATATTGCTTCATTATTACCGAGTAAACGTTATAGCATTTCACATATATTAGCTTATAAATGTTATCTGTCAAGAGTTTAATATAGTATATATTACTTTAAGTTTAAAAAATATTAGAAATAGCCTAGTTAATCATGACGTACTCAATTGAGATTATGTGTTCGCATCGCGGCTAAAAATGGTAGTTCGAAAAATTACTTATTAGTTTGAAAACATATTGACATATAGATGGGAGATAACCTTTTTCTTATACAGAAATATGATCAGTAAACGCATGCATGTGGGTTGACCTGTAGCGATCATTAAGGGTTGTAGCGCCATTCGCTAGCGTATATGTACGTTCCCTTATTTATAGATTGTATTCATTTTGATTGATTCAATCAAGGTTGATTATCATTACGTCTGTATTAAATTTAGTAGATGTACTAAGTTGTTAAACCTGTGTACATTGACTTTAAATTTATTTTAGGTTTTGGAAGGTTAGGAGGTCTTGTGGAATATGTTGTGTCCTTATTTCAAACATACAAGTAGAAAGCATAAGCTAATAAGAATTTAAAGTAAACAGTGGATCCAAAATGGCTTCATGTGTCGATGTCAACAATGAGTGTCAAGTGTCATCCCACGCGTCAAATGACACCGCATCGAATTGATGACTTGAAAAATAACTTGCGATAACATAAGAGGTTTGATTATGGTAACGATAATATGTTTTATTGGACGAGATAAATATTATTTATTATTATGAAAAACTTAATAAACCTTGAATACAAAAAAATCAGTGGCGCTACAACCATTTCAAGTTTGGGCCTCAGATTTCTGTATCTGTTTCATTATCATTTGTAAATCTTATAGACAAATAGGTGATCAGCACACGTTAAACGCACACATAGAAAGAAAGTCCATTGGCCGGGGTTCGAACCTACGACCTCAAGGATGGGGGTTGCACGCTGAAGCCCCCAAGCCAACACTGCTTCTTTACCTTCAAACTTAAACCTTCAATAAGCATATTCAAATATTAGATTATTTCGGGATATAAATATCAATTTAAGCGATCATTATATACTCGTTTAGGAATCGCTACGCATTTGTATACGAAAATGTTCGTTGAAATGTAAAAAGTATTTGTATATTTTAATGGAAACCTCCGCTTTCTTATAAATGTTTACTTATTTGATATTATTAAAACTAATACGTTAAACTGCGCGACAGAATCAGCCCGGCAGATGTTCGTCGCGGTTTATCAATTTCTCCGAAGTTTTAACATAAGAATGTTCAGCGAAGACATCTTTATCTCTTATACATTTACACTGAGAGCATCACATTAGGTGATAGTATTCATGTCATTTAGATAAAAAAATAACAGCGATTGTATTTAGTAGTATACAATCGGCGTCTTATTTGCATATTTTTGTACTAACCTATCTTTAATCATACATAAGAACTCATTTAGCGGCCTAACTGGTAATGCTATATGTATTAGTTGAAGTAACATTTCAAAGAGTATAAATTGGCTCTTACCTTTATTAGCAATACTCTTACCTTTAGCTACGGGAAGACGTATTCTGTACCCTGGAGCCTATAAGAACCAGATTATTTTAAGGGGTAACTCGTATACCTATATAAGATTCGTTAGGTATTTTTTAAAGGGTATAAATAGGTTACCTTTTTTTCTGGTATACTTATACCACTCCCCTAACAAGAGACTTTATTATATACACGTATGTACTTTGATTTTGCTAGGACTATATTTCACGAGATGGCTGACCAAGGTTATCTTTATTAGCAAGACTCTTTGAATGAGAAATCGAAGAGGTAATAATCTGTAGGTACTATGAAGTTAGTAAGTAATAAGCAATATAAGAATAGGACAATAAAGTTACTAACATTTACGTAATTTTAATAGAACAATGTTATATTATCGGTTGCAGCATTCATTGTGTAAATAGCACGCTCTTGGAAACAGGGTCGTACTGAACTAAAAATCTTACGGTCTTAATAATAAACGTATAGCCATGACATTCAGAAGACACGTTCAGAAACTCACCCAAAGACTAGTTCAGTAAGTATTTCGTCATTTTATCTAATATATAAAATTCTTCTGTCACGGGGTGCGTAATCGAACTCCTCCGAAACGGCTTGACCGATTCTCATGAAATTTTGTGTGCTTATTGGGTATGCCTGAGAATCGCACAACATCTATTTTTCATCCCCCTAAATGTCCATCCATGTTCCATCCCTAAATTTTAATTTTTATTTTTTAGACAAAATTTTTAATTTCTATTTTTTTATGATACTTACAATCCCTAACTTTCACCCCTCTACGATCAACCCCTATTTTTTTATTATAAATGATATACATGGCGAAACGACGTTTGCCGGATCAGCTAGTAATTATATTACAATCTCTTAATTTTAAAATCTTGAATCGTTTATAATCATAATTATTTTACGTTTTTTATGAATAATAAAAAAGGGGCACAGACTAAAAATTTGAGACAAATAGTTGGAAATGTTAAATACCGTTCCGTATAACGTTACCAATAGATATACATATATAGTAACTATTCAACTCACCTAGTAACAGAATAGGAAGATCTATGAGCAGATTCCAAAGAAGATTCCGTCGTGCCTGCATTTCAACTGGGGGTGCTGGTTGTGTGACCGTCTGAAATGAAACAGTAGAACATCATCAATTTCATATTTATTTTTTGACGTGATAACGTCTTTAAAATCGTTTTAGTCGGGTGACATCTTCAGAAACTTGTGTCACACCAAAACCTCACGAGCGCGATCGCAGGTATAACGAGAGAGAGACGGACCGATCTCCCGTCTCTCTCACTCTAGCGGCATACAAACGAATGGAGATTTGTATGAATGTATGTATGAAGAAAAATGTATATCATAGTCGAATAAGTAAACTTGTCATTTTATACCCGAAATTTATCATCAAAAGTGTGAATAAAACGATAGATGTAATTTAAAATTTGAAAAAAAATTTATCTTCATTAATTCCTTACTTCCCAAAAACTTATATCACCAATAAGACGTTATCACGTAAACATCTCGATCGTAAACCTACTTTACAAACAATCAATTTTTTTTATTGATTTTTTTTCTTCACATCACTATCTTTACATTATCTAATACAATAGTGTGGTCCTTAAATATAACATATCATAATAGGAATAAATTAAATCACTCTCTGTTACATTTTGTATATATTGATAAAGAAATGCTTAAAATTGGTGAAATAATAATTACTTAGACTAAAGGAATGAACGTAAATATTTTTAAAATATTGCATAAGTCTTGAATTTTATTATTACAATAAAATTGTATTTTGTAATAAAACAAGTCCTTACCCTAGTCAAGCCCCGCATAAAAGAAATAGGTACCAATAGATCTGCCATTGGTACCGACTTCTTTTTTATTATATACGAGTATACCAATGGCACTACAAACTTTTAGGTCTGGGCCTCAGATTTCTGTATCTGTTACATAATCATGAAGGTTGAAGGTGATCAACCTGAAATTGGTATCGCCGAGGATAGAACCTACGCTTTCAGGGTTCATAGTCACACGCTGAAGCCACTACGCCAACACTGCTCAAAATATATCAACCCAATATATATTTGTCTTTCCTAATCTCATTACTTATTTGTTTGCAGTGAAAATACGCTTTGCAGTCTATTTGAAGCGCAATAAAGCGTATCTAACGTTCGTTACGACTGTATTTAACGCATTGCATAACAAACTACACCCGAACTATAACGAATAGTAAAGGTACGACTTTCTTCGAGGTTCATGCTTAAATATAAGGTAAAGGAAAGGTTCATAACAGTTTAAAAATGCATATTTTCCATTTTGTTTTATTATCGTTTTACAATTAGTAATAAGATGAGTTAGAAGATTACGCTTTTATGTATGTTACTTCAATGTGACACTAAAATTAAAGACTAGTGCTAATAGCATGGTATGTCAATTGTTCATACGATTTTTTTTTTAATTCTTCGAATTAATCGCAATACAGCAAGGATAGCATTAAAGGTACACTGCCATAGGGACCAACATTTTAAAAGTTTTCTTTTTATCAATTTTTCATTACTATTACACACACACACAAACATACAATTCGTGTGTTATCAAATTAATGATACCGGAGTTATGTACCCTAGCATTAGTTAAGTTACATATATATTATTTATATGTTAGTTAATAATTAGAAGCGGAAACAAGATGTAAGCAATCATCGCACCCTTGAAGCCAAAATGAGCCCTTTAGTTTTTACCACACTCATAAATTGTATTTTTACATTCTCGTTTCCGATAATATCCAATAACATAAGTGTCACTTAGATTTAAGAACTCTTCAATAAGTCAAGTTAGTTTTTTTACAATCCAGCGTCGCAACTCCACTAATTTTATGTTAGTTATAAGCTCATGTATCAAACAAATAAAGCCAGTTGACACGCAGCTTGGAATAAAGTTTTTCATTCAACATATATTTGAACAACAACCGCCACCGAACTCCGGTTAAAACAACGTTTGTGTCGCAAGTCCTTAATATATATTTATTATATAACCTGAAATACGTAATTCTTTATCTTCACTGAGTTAAATCAGAAATATTGCATGACCATAAACGCATCGTATTTTATTACGTCCCCAACGCAGTAACTCTGCAATTGTGCAGCCATTACATAATAGATCTGATAGATAAACTGTCTTGTTCCTTTATACGTCTATTATTCCTTGGCCTACTCAACATAGCGCGCTCTATATACAACAAACCAGGTACAGTCTAGCTTTCTGTGTTGAGGGCTTCGAATGAATCAATCCTGGTACACTGTTGCACTCGGGCCTAAGCCAAGCTTTTTTTTTTATGGTTAAATTATTATTATTAATCTTGTATAAGCAAAAAAAAAGCTACGACGAAAACTCAATTAAACTAATATAAGCATTACATTACATTTAGAATTACTTTTTAAATTACTCTGAATAAGTACCCACACAGTACTTAAAAAAGCGCCTTTGAGAAAGCCTAACTATTGAAATTTAATTTCGACCGAGTGCTTTTCAATTGAGTGATTGGTTATACCTTTATCATTGTAACTGGGTGTGCCTGAAAAGGATTGCTTATTAGCAGAAAGGCCGCCCGCACTACGTAATGTTTTTATTTCATATTGTGAAAAATGTGTACACAAATTGGTTTTTTTTACAACCAAAACATGAACACTAGTTTCTGCGCAGGAGTGCACCCACTGAGCAACGATCAACCCACAGACATTAAATATTTACCTCTCATTTACATAAGAATGCACCTGTGCTCTTGTCAAACATTATATTAAATATTGGTTCAAGTGATAACTTTGTTTAAAGGTTGATATCATTTAAAAATCAATTTAAGCATATCAGTGGGCAAGTTCTGAATCCGTATTCCGATTTTTTTTATTATAAAAAATTTGATATCAAGGGCCTAGTCCTTCAATAACAAGTTTTTATAAGCCATGTACCGATCAATATTATCACACACTATAAGAATTGCAATATAATCAAGCAGGCAGTCAAAATAAAATATATTTGATTAAAGCATTACAAAAATACAATAAGCTTAGTGTTTATTGTGTATTCTCCTTTTACATCATTATATTAATTAATTGAATTTCATTAATGAGTAATTTTATTTTAATCAGAGGTGGCGGGACTCTTAGGCCGTGGGGTTCAAGTGCACAGGCGCTAATTAAAGATTCAAGTTGGCGCCTGGTAGATAGTACTGGTGAGTCAGAGCTGCTGCATTTCCTCAATAAGTGTCGCTATACATCGAGGAAATTATGCAAGTAATTAGGTACTCTGCCAGGGACTAAAGTTGTTAAATTTATTTTAGATTTCTATTTCTCCATTTTCAATTATTGTAATAAATTGTATACTCTGTTAGTATGTATTAAATCAAAAATTAAATTATCTATAGAGAGTCATAAGGTCAAATCGATTCGTTAATTATGGCAAAAACAATAGCCATTGAAATGCCAATTTCAATCAAACGTTTACAAACCGAATAGAGGCAAGTGAATTAATATTAACGACGAATGAAATCCGCTCTGGCGCTACCAGCACCACTTCAATCATTGTCAATGGATAAGTTGTGACTAGGGATGTCCCTTGGTCACAAATGCGTACTTCGGTACTTGGTATAAACACGTTGTTAAGATACTATGTATCTTAGTGTTAAGGTAAGGTCATTCTGATTTGTGTGTATGGTGATCATAAAAATAGCTAAAGTTGATTGTATATCATATTTCATAGTTCTAAGAATCGTCGAATAATAATTAATCTTATCAATGAGGTTGATTAAAACCTGCACCGCGTAAAGCCGGTGTCCCGCTTTGACCCTCAAGAAAAAGCACTTTTAAATTATAATAAATGGTAATTTTATAGTATTTTTTTTAATAATAATAATTTATAACAGTTTTATCAGATAACAAGAGTTTGGTACGAGTCGAATTGAATAGCGGTAGTGTACTTTTTTATATCTATCTGCAGAAGTAGGACTTTTCGACTATATCTTTTATAACGGTATTAGTTAAAAAAACAAAGACAATTTAGAAATGTAATAATAATTTTAAAAAACTTCGAAGTTAAAATACTAGCTAGTATAAATACTCGTCACAGTTATTGACTAACTAGTCAACTGACATCTACCTGTTGTAACTGTACGATTTATGTTTCGTTGCAAAGGAAATGACATTTTGCAAGAATTTAACGCTATTAATTTTCCGGGCGCTTTAGTGATTAATTTTCCGATTAATAATCAGTTGCAGAAATAATTTCACAATCAATTTATTAAAAAGGGTTACCACAGATTAAAATTTAGGAAAAGTATCCAGGCAATACTATGTATTTAAATTAGCTTTATACATCCTTATCGTTAAATTCCCACCCTTATGCGTGTACTAAATTTCTGATCACCACTATTTGGCACATTCTAATTTAAGAGGCATCGACACAAAAGCGCCTAAGTGCGCAATTATTATACAGACACCCGCTGACAGTTTGACAGATAACCTAAAAAGGATTGAGATTTGCCGGCCATATTGGAAATTAGCAATTTGCTATTCGCGCCACGGTGCGGGCAGGACGTCTATGGATTATATCTAGGGTCATTGTTTAAAGCCTATTTAGAGGTAACATCAAGTATTTGAAACCGTTAACCAACATAAATAGACACATTATCATACGAATTGACGATAAAGGTAGTATCTTAAGGGCTTTTATGAGACAAAGTAAATTTCTAGGTGCTGACATGGGAATTTTAAAATGTCCAATTCGTGAGTAGGTGGTAACTATTTGTTTATAAATTGAGCATAAATAAACCCACGACATACCAGAGATACTTGTATTATTACACGGTATTTTACAAGAAAAATACACATATCAGCTTTCCAATCAATTATTATTATATAGCCGGAAATCGAACTCGTTCAGATTTGGATTTGGATATGTATAAAAAATAAATAAATAAATCAGTGGCGCTAAACCCTTTTTTAGGTCTGGGCCTCGGATTTCTGTATCTGTTTGATGGTCATTTGTCAATTCGGTGATCAGCCTCCTGTGCCTATCACACGCCGTCGCCTTTTGGTCTAAGGTAAGCCGGTTTCCTCGCGATGTTTTCCTTCACCGTACGAGCTACTGTTAAATGCATAGAAAGAAAGTCCATTGTTGCAAAGCCGGGGATCGAACCTACGACCTCAGGGATGAGAGTCGCACGCTGAAGCCGCTAGGCTAACACGGCTCATTTTACATTTGAATATGTACTCAGTTAATATTAATTTGGGAAAACACTTATAATGTTCGATATTAGTGGCTTCAACATTGCTACTAATATTGTGATACAAATAAAAAATATTGTAATGAAATATATCACTTAATATCAGTTAAACTGTCAGTAGTTAATTATTAGATCATACTACGTCAAAATTATAATTAATGATCGTTTGAACCCATCTTATTCTCTGTAAACATGTGTTAGCGATAAGATTGTAAGAGTTACGACTGTTAATTTCTTTACCATTTATATGACTTGGCCTGAATATTAACTTTATACAAAATATTTTACTCTAAATAAAATATAAGTTATATAAAGTATATTGATTAGTTACTTCATATATTTCTAGCGCAAAAGGCGAAGACAGCTAGACCAAGTCGAGTATTTTTTTTTAAATTTATTCCTTGACTTCTGAATAAGGTTTTTATGGAGAAAAATATAAAACATCCAAAAATTTAGTTTAATTTAGAACAAAACAGTACAGAAAAGCAAACAGTCTCTATGGTAGAAAAATATTCCATACGTTGGTATGTAGCTACTAAAAAGTTAGGCAAAGTAAAAAAATCATATTAAGATGAAACGAAGTTCGCGGGGGATGTTTGTAATAAATTAGCTATTTGAAAGTAATTTCTGTTATCTTTTTTTATTTTTATTTTAATATCAAGCAGATATCTCTTAGTACGGCGGAGTACTAAGTACCAAGTAGAACAGCGGGAAGCTCTTCTACTTCCACCGCCCACTTATTTTTTTAAACCACCACACACACCTTAGCTTAGCTTACCAAAAAAAATGGCGATTAAAAAGAGTGGCAGAGAGTTTATCGCCAGTTCTTCTCTCCCGTTCTACGCCCTTGTTTTGAGAACTGGCAGTAAATGTAAAATTAGAAGCATTAATATGTATTTCTTTACTGACAAGTCATAAGTGTACATAAACGTACACACAAGTAGTAGTATGTTTTTTTAATACCTACATTTCTTTACCGTACACACAAGTGTAATTTGCGCATAGAAAGAACGAGATACACAGCTGTAATTCAGTGTACATTATGTTACCTATGTGATTAAATGATTTTTTTTTTAGTTCCTACCCGACACTATTTCGTCTTTTTTACATTCTTGCCTCTTAAATGTCGTCTACATTTCTACCGGAAGGTAACAAATAAACGGTATCTAACAACGTGACAGCTTTCGGCTCCTAACGAAAGGCTATTTCTATTAACTGTCATATTAATTTCTTACACAGTTTTCTCTAGAGGATTAACTTTACGCTCGATTGGATCCAACTTTCTTGTTGAGCAAAAAATCTGGTCGTGTGATGAAATAATCATTTCGTATGGCGTTTGACCAGTTTTTATTTTGTCATAGAACGATTTTAGGGTTATGCGACATTAGGAGCTTGAATCTTAAATACGCATCTTAAATTGCTTCATTTGAACGTCTGTTTAAAGAGAGTTTAGGATCTAAATTTCACGAGGCATCTCTTCTACTCTTCTAGAGAGCCGGGAACCTCTACTACAAGACCTTGGAGTATGGAGGAGTAAGGCGGTATTACCTTGATATTAATATCATTGAACAAAAACATTTTCTCATAAATAAATATAAAAAAAGCCTTTAATAGCTTTTATGCTAAAAATCGACAAAGGGTTAATTATTTATTTACACATTGTCCTTCGACAAAGGCCTAAATTAATTTTTTCCCAATCTTTGCGTTCTCTAGCGGTTCAAATCCACATTGGACCCGCTACCTTTTTTACGAGTATGTCCTCCCATCTATCTACGAAGTAATCTCTCACTTCGTAGATACTCCTTTACGATGCTGTTCTATTTTTGTTTTTTCTCTCTCATAATCAAAAATAAAAACATCACTAAGGGTCGACCAATATATATATATATATTCGACCAAACTTCAATTTATACACGAGTAACTATACCAAGAATAATCTATTCCATGATTTTAATCTCGAGTAAATCCATAGTCGTTTGTCCACGTAATCGATAGTATAATTGCGCTAGGAATAACAATACGCGAATAGCAAGAGAATGGTGAACGAAAATAAAACTCGGCAAATAAATGTTGTTCTACAACGGGACAGTGTAAGAGCATACATCATGTCAACTCGATTTTGCCGTATTATAGAGTGAAAAAGTAGCTTTTAACAGGTGTCAAACGACAATAAAAAGTTTTTATTTCTTGTTTGTTTGAGGCTTTCGTCTAAAAAGGAACTTCTGTCGAGCCTAGTTGAATTTCATTCTAATATTATAGAAAATAAAAAATCTAAAAATAAATAAATTAATAATAAATTGTTTAAACGTTTCATTATACAATGCCAGACTATTAATTTAGTGCGTTGCGTTGACTTGAAATTAAAACACAGAATACATATTTGTGAAATGACAGAAATCAGCTGATTGAACTGACTGACGCCATTAAATTATTCTAGGAATAGCTGTTATTCCGTGCGAAACGGCGGTATAGTAGCAATTCCCGAATAAGCCCACTATTCTTAGAATTTGTAGTTGGTAAAACGTAAAATTGATTTACTCTCGATTAACTGACGATTTATTCTAAGATTAAGATTTACTCTTGTTTGGTCGAATTGGCCCTTAGACATACAAAACACACTACGTTAGTAGCATCAGAATTATTTTAAAATTGGAACACAGCAAGGAAATCTATGTCATGTGCAGTTACCTACATAGTTGGAAGTACGAAGAATGCATGCCCTGCATGTGATGACTGTAGCAGTTTCTATCGTAGTTTCACTATGTTGAGTGAAATTCCTTTGTCATTTAAATATAAAATGTTTTATAGAATGTAATTGGCGTTTTGCTTGTTATTCGATTTCATTGAAGACTTGCAGACAGAAAAGTGAAGACTTTATCGTGACGGTTAAATTCTGTTGTTTATGAAAAGAACAGTGGATTAATATTGCTTCGGGATTCTTTTTTTCTAATAGTCTTCATGGGTTATGTGTGCCTGACCCAAGACCCCTAGACTTTTTGGGTCTAAGGTATACCGGTTTCCTAAAAACTCGCACGCTTAAGTCACTATACGTAGACCATCACCTCTCCCTGTCATTTGGATTTAATTAATACCTGTATAATGTATATCTATTTTAATAAAACCTCACCCGGTGAACTTCGTATCACCTATAAATATTTCTGTCAAACTTAATATATTTTTTTAAAACAGACCAAAGATATCGAACCTCATACTACAGCTATGAAACACAATATCTGAAGGCTATCTCTATCTTAACTATAGATATATGACAACCAAGTGATTTTTTTTTTCTAAAAAGCCAAAATAAATAATATTTATAAAAATTTAAAGCTAGGAACACTTCAATACATTACAAAATTCAACTGTCGTCGTTTTATTTCTTTACTTATTATTTATGTTTCCCACCGTTTTAACCTTCCCTGACCTTCCAAATATTTCAAGATCATAATTAAACAAATCGCTCCAGCAATTCTCGAGTTTTAGCGAGACAAACAAAAATTAATTTATTTTTATATATAAGTAAAGAGGTGCACATTCACACAAGTCAAGTAATTTAATATTTGAATTTTAAAAAAGCCAATTCTAAGAACGAATAAAACTTGCAAATAGCAATTTCGTAGCGCCCTGCGCCATTCGCTCATATTACATTTACTATGCAACGTAATAACTCTGTTTTAAATTACCTTGAACTTTCACTATGCTACACGAGTGACCGAATAATATATAAATGGTAGATGTGTGTCATGTTTTGAAAACTATGGTCATCACCCGATCATATTTCATAACAATTTTTGAGAATGTTTACTGGTGAGTTCTGAATTCATCGAATCGACAAAGGACAATGGTGGGAAAGACATATAGTTTTTAAACGCTCTAATGCACCAAATATATGAAATATTGTTGTTTTTTTTTGTAATTTCTTCCATAGGTATATTCCATATAAAAAAAAACGTTCTTTGTACATCGGATTTCAGAAGGCCTGCTCTGTATTATACAATTAACAAATAGGACAGTATATTAGGTGATAGGTCCTTACATAATATGATATTGGCGTTTGTTTGTCCTTGGTTAGGAATTCCAAATTATTATTTTTACAGCTATTTACTCGTGCATTTGTATTTCGAAAACCATGATTAATTTCATTTGACCGTTTTATTTTTTTCCTTGCGTCACTATTTATAAAATGGAAACTATGAAATATCGCGTTATTTACGAGTTGTGAGTTCCACCGTGGCACCAGTGCTGCAGAAACAGCTCGAAGGATTAATGATGTGTATGGTTTTTGGTTCCAACATTTTCGTTTTGGAAATTTGTCTGAGAACAAGCCCGGTGCTCGAACGGTGAAGTAAAATATCGTGAGGAAACCGGCTTGCCTTAGACCCAAACCACGGCGTGTGTCAGGCTGGTCACTTGCCTATTAGATTGACAAATGATCATGAAACAGATACAGAAATCTGAGCCCCAGACCTAAAAAGATTGTAGCGCTACTGATTTATTTATTATTTATATTTCTTTTCACTACATAACACGAAGGTTATTATACAATTTTATCAAATCTTAGTTTCAAAATTCGAGGCATTAGTAATTTTTCACTTGCGTAGAAAAAATAACTACATAATTGAAATAACCAATAATTTTTCCGGTGTTCCAAAAATGTACTCTATTCATTAACTTTCTAGTGAAATTAGTTTTATATGAACTAGGTTAATCCGTCATTTAATCATGGTTATTGTGTTTTATACATCTCTAGAGTTTATCAAAAAAGCAACACGAACACAAATAACATAAATACGAGTATACACCTTATATACATTTGTATCACTAAAGTGTTTCAGGATTAGATTTTGTTTTGGATTAGTAGACAATCATTTCGGAGTATATAGTGTTAATTACCTAAACACCACCGTGGGATTATTTTAAAATATATTAAAATTACTCAAATTTTGTAATTAGGTAAGCTACGAGGCTGTTTGTTAAAATTTTATTTAGTTTGAAAAACAATACATCGGCTAGTAATGTGCACAGAGTAGAGAGTAGGGCAAAGACAAACGAGAAACAGACTTGACATAAAAGACAACTCAAGTCAATGGAGCAAAAGGCGCGAAATTTAAATATAACAACACTCTTGGCACTTGGAGTGTGTCACATGATGACGCGGCACAGCATACGTTGGAGGATTTTCCGCAGTGGTCTCAGTTACGTCATAATCTTTGTTGGTCGGCAGTGACGAGGTATGCAGTGGTTTCCTTCTGTTAGCAGGTAATGCTAAAGAAGGAAACAGCAGAACGAGAGAGGGAGCGCTTTAGGTCGAATTCTAAGGTTAGAGGACGCTGAGTAAATAGAAGAAGATATACCCATGCCCAGAGGTATGACCTCCTATGTAGTGTGTACTGGACCGGAGGTTTCTTAGTGTAACATGCCTTTGAGGTCCCGGTAGAATGCGACCCCGGAGCCTCTGCAACGCGGCTTTAAGAACTACTCGAGGTGGTTTCAGCGGGTATTGGTCACCCAGTCTCTGAATAGAAGAGATTCTGGTGTGGGTCGAGTCCCTCATACGCCTACAACTTTTAGGGGCAGGGGATGCGCAAATGCAATTACGCATATAAAAAAAAGAAAAGGAATCTATTGGCAAAAGACCAATAATTACTACTACTTTTCTTGACTCCTGCTAACGTATGTGCTGATAAATATATAGAACCACAGAAACTAATTGAGCAGTTGAATAAACAAGGTGAACAACATAACGCGTGACAGATCGACACTTATGAATAATACCTGATTAACCTACATAAGATATAACACGCTCAAAAATATCACTAAGCCTACGAGAAATGTGGTGTAGGTGGCTTACTTTACTAAACATTTTATATCAAAACAAAAAAACAATAAAAAAGCAATAACATAAGTGATATATGGCTTGTTAACAATATAAACGATATGCTTATAAAAGTTCAAAATACTGACCCTAAAAGCTTTAGGACAAGAAGGTTGTCGTCTCTGTGCTCTGACAGTTTACGTCACCATCTAAGGGAGCCACATATAATTTTTGAAGATTTTAAAACATAAGATCTCACATAAATTGAAAAACAATTTCAACCCATTGCGCCTATGTCTAGTCAGCCTAAGGACAGGGAAAGGGATCTCGTTCAAAATACACAATCGCGTATGTGGACTTCATAGCTATCACGGATAATATACACTGCAATCTAACAGCTTTGGAATATCTGTGGTGTGCATAAATCCTCTAATGACTAGGGAATTTAACATATGACATGGCTTATACACCGAAACGTGCTCTTATATTATACTATAAGGTAATGTAAAGTTACTGAAACCCCTTTTTCTAGAAGGCTACTGAGTCCGTATACATCCTCATAAGGGATGTATGATGAAGTGAACCGCATATGAACTAATTCAGTATTTAGATATAGTAATTGCTATATATTAATTTAATTGTTCACTTAGGTAATTTGTAATTAATTTTCTATTTAGTCTTTTGTGTACCAAATGTAATCTTTATTTAGTGTAATAAAACATGATAGTCGGTCTTTGGCCAATAGCATTCACCTTTAAACTCTCTGTTATTTACGACGCCTCTTTGAAGTCGCCCCACATGTTCGGAATATATTTATTGATTATTCAATAATTAATATTATGTTCGCTTTGTTTATGATCTCATTTATAATTTATGAGCCCTAACGAATCTATGTATTACATATTATGTATACATATATGACTTCACTTCTTGTTTGTAAGGAACGAGCTAGACTAAGAAAATGCTTTGTTTATTAGCGGAATAAAAAAAATCTTATATATTTTATCAATAAAGTTTTCTACCTATAAATTTTTTTTTTCTTTTTTGACCCCTTGAGGATGGGACGGGATTTAGTATGGGATGCTACTTCTGTGAACTACCATAGCCCCGTCGCAGCTCCCTCAGACAAGCACGAAAACTGGCGCGGCCGCAGAGCAGGCGGAAAATAATAAACTACTCAAGTACCTATAAGAGTCTTTCCTTCAACTTTGATTTTGTTCTCTTTGGAGTACAGACTCTAGGGCCGTGGAGTTCAAATAAACAGGCGCTATTTAAAGATAAGATTTATGTTGGCGCCTGGTAGATAGTACCGGTGACCCTGTAGCTGGTGCTTTCCTCACTCGACGAATAAGTATAGCAAAACAGAAACACAAACAGAAAGGCACACAGAGACCAAATTTTTTAGTTTGTTTAAAATTTCTATGTATCGATTTTTAATTATAAATTTTGACATGGTCAATGGTCATATCAGTCTACAATAATTAATACTCGTTGACTACTTCTTCGTGCGTTCAACCCGAGTGGTTTGGAAGAAGAGGAACCAACCCATAATGAGCAATCAACCTTAAGCTGGATGTTAGGACTTCAAATCATAACTACGTGCTATCTCAACAAAAGCACGTTGTACTAAACAAAAGCTTACTAGGTGAAAGCGGAACTGTGTCCGGGATTAGTGTAAGACTATTATGTGCTTAGAGTCCATAGAAATAAACTAAACCAGTCACAATGTCGGATCACCTTAGAATACAATAGCTGACTGGCTTATTGCAATCAACAAGTCGTTTTGACCGTTCGGTACAGCTAGTATTATTACCGAACGGATAAGATAATTTAGGTCCTATCTGTTTTGTGTCATGTCATGTCTGTTTTGGTAACATTTTAGCCCTATTTTTTATTATAAAGTTATATTTCAAGTACTTAAATAAATCTCAATTGTTTTCCTAATGAAAAGTCGAAATATTAACTCGCACCAGATTTAACAGAATTTTTATTTAGTTTTTGATAAATTTCAATTAAATTGTGATAATTAGGATTATATCACATAATATTTGTGGTGTATTTGTCACGGATAAATACAACATAAGGCGTCAGTTAAGATCGGATAGATTAAAATAACAATTAAACTTACGAGACGATTTAAGCCAGGTAACCTTTTCACAATAGGTGCATAGTTAGAATTAGCACTTTAAATAATATGAATTATTGCCGAAACCGGTCCAATTTTACTCTTCAACAACTCACCTTTGCATTTTAGTAATGCTTGACTACTTAACAATTAACCTCCTTTTGTCGACACAATAGATAACGATAATCAACAATTTTTCACTATAGACTAATGGTGGTCAATTTCCACCTAACTCCGCCTGTCCATTTGTTAGAGATAACACGACATGCTTTCTACTTTCCCAAGTGAATAACTTATCTACCTGTTGACAAGCCCTCTGCAGGTTTTATTCTGCACTAGCCGTTTGTGTCAAAGGATAAACGCCTATAGAAATTAATAACAAATTAGAAATACTCGAGCTGTTTGAAGGTGAGGGGAATAAATGTTTTGGCTAAAACTGTAGTTGTTTTTTTTTTCGAAAGTTTACAAAAAATTACAATCAAGCTTATACAATAATTATGGCTAATAAGTAATATTATGTTGACTTAATTTTCTACAGTACTAGTGAATAGCTAATGGTAATGTTTAACAGTCTAAGTGTTCTATAATATAGTTGTAGTAGATAATGATTTGGAATTATTGAAGTTTTATATAATTAGTATAAGCATACAATTCATAGAGTGTTGGCTTAGTGGCTGTAGAGCAATGGACTTTCTGTCTATGAGCGCATTTAACACTCGCTCAAACGGTGAAAGAAAACATCGTCAGGAAACCGCCTCTCCTTAGACCCAAAAAGTTGACGGCCTGTGTAACGCACAGTGGGCTGATTACCTACTAGCCCATTATTTGAGAAATGATCATAAAATAGATACAGAAATCTGAGACCTACAAAGGTTATAGACTGTTATTTACCAACAAACATTCAAAAATCAATATTCTTTTAAAATTACTTAGCTCAGTAGTCTATTAAAAAACAAATAAAAATATATGAGATACTAATTTGATAATTCGTTGTGAGATAATAAAAAGTTATAGACATTTCATGATAATTCAATTACTATATATATTTCCTTTCGGCGCCAGTTATAGTACTTTCACTTTTACTATTTTAGATTGAATTTATATTAGTTTTATCTTTATTATTTTAACTGTCGGTGCGATAACTGAGGTTTTTTGAGGTTAAGATAACTTTAAAATATAATCCATACAATTGCTAAATTATTTTTCAATGTATAAAAATGTGTCAATTTGACATTTTTAGTAAAACAAAGGCCTCCTACAAAAACGTTATACAAAATAATTTAAGTAAATAGTCATATATCACAAACACACACAAAAACATCAACACATACGTCCGCACAGACACACCAATATTTATAAGTATTATATTTTACTAGGGTAGAGAGTTCATGGCAATTCTTTGTTAATGTAAATTTTATAAAAGCCGTTGGCTACCTTAATAAATAATTAAAATAAACAAATTTCAAAGATTATATAGAAATTCATCTACAAGTACATGTTAAATAAATACTCTCGTCTATGTCTGTGAGAAATTAGTCAAACGATTTCGCTTTTTTAACAGGTTCCATCACCTTTTGAGTAGGTTCACCACTCCATGCTTCCTTAAAGCAGTTGTTAAACTGAGAATTCGAAGATAAGTTTCCGTTTGTAATTATAATTTATTAAACGCCTCTGTCAATTTGAGTATTCTAAAATAATCACTATTCAAAAATTCTTATCAATAGAGTATTATCACGTCTACACGCTACCCTCTAAGAAGGTCGCGGTCAAACAAGGTTTGAATTGAGAACTTGCTCACAAGATATACATAAACAATCCCATCTTATTATAATATCTTGCATATATTATCATAGGTTTTATGACCCTCTGAACACATTTTTACCGTGTCCATGGCTAGACCTGGACGTAGATTCAGATTATCGTCTGTAGCTTTACATTAAACAATTTCCTCTAACAAAACTAGTCAAGTTTCGAGACTGTTTGTATGTCTTAAAATACATATACAGGGTGGCCAAAAAGTCGTGGATCAAACGCAAATAGGGGATAGATGAGGTCATCAGCGGCAAAAAATTGTTCTACGGGAGGTCTCTAAGGTCAACCCCTTCAGAGTTATGATTTATTTTGGTTTTTATATGAAAATTGACTTTTTTTACTAATTCTTATTAAAATTCGAAAAAATCTACATCCTGTATCTTTTCCATAATATCCACTAGATTGGTACTGATGAGTTCTTGCGTTAGACATACTATTTATAGTTGTTTATTGTTTGTATTGAAGATAATATTAAGTTATACGATATAACATTTTTTCAAATCATAACTTTTTGTTTATTTCGGACCGCACTGTGAAAAAAAATTACTCTACCGAAAAGTGACCCTGTATTACAAGTTTTGGCGCATTTAATATGGATTCTGAAAAGGTATTACACATGGCCATGAGTCGCTCTAATATCTTTCTGGGACGAAAAAACAACAACGATTCGGACTTATGATAGATTATTTACCCACCTGTGACCAGTACACGCAGTACTGTGAATCGGACTAGATTCAAAAAATTGGACAGATGGCTGGAGGGTTACGTAGGAATTTGATTAGACGGTGCAGATTAAGTTTTATGGTCAGAGTCAAGAATTTTGAGCATATTTTATTGTAAAAAATTTTGTTTCCTACAAACAACCATTGAGAAATAATTGTTATAATACAATTATTATTTCACAATTGTTGTTTGTAATTCTTCCTAGAAAGATATTAGAGCGACTCATGGCCATGTGTAATACCTTTTCAGAATCCATATTAAATGCGCCAAAATTTGTAGTATAGGGACACTTTCCGGTGGAGTAATTTTTTTTCACAGTGGGGTCCAAAGTAAAGAAAAATTTATGATTTGAAAAAATGTTATATCGTATCACTTAATATTATCTTCAATACAAACAATAAACAACTATAAATAGTATGTCTAACGCAAGAACTCATCAGTACCAATCTAGTGGATATTATGAGAAATATACAGGATGTAGACATTTTCGAATTTTAAGAAGAATTAGTAAAAAAAAGTCAATTTTCATATAAAAACCAAAATAAATCATAACTCTGCAGGGGTTGACCTTAGAGACCTCCCGTAGAACAATTTTTTGCCGCTGATGACCTCATCTATCCCCTACTTTCGTTTGATCCACGACTTTTTGGCCACCCTGTATATAGCCTAATATCAGTACAGGAAGTCCATTGAAGTGATTAATGATAGGAGATGAGGTGTTAATCGCTTTTATAACTTAATTAATGGCTAGTATATGTGAGAAATTATGCTGAATCGCAATATCTGAATTAATATTAGGACCGTTGTATAATGTGGTTTAATACGTTGTTTTGTTTGGCACACTTAATGTAAGAGAATAATAATAAATATTTATTTATTCATTTTTTCAAACGTAAACTGATCTTTATTGACTATAATGAATCCTTTTCCAGTTTTTGATCATTTAATTGTAATTAATTATTCAATGAATTAATCAAAAACTATTTTTAATAATGCCAAAGAAGTATAATTTCTTACGCGCGTACATAAATACACGTACCCTTTTTTTTTATTGTGGACCGTGAGTGGGTAGATGTTAAACAATAATCACTGATCGTAAATCTTCACCAATGTTACTTTTCTTTCTAATATAGTTGAAAATATATTCATTTCAAAATAATATTTATCTTGCAGTAGTTAAGTTACTGTAACTGTATTTAATACAGTTTCAGCCATTGTGAAGGTTTCCTTAACCGCTGTACATTAGAAACCATGTAATCTATCGAACAGGTTTTACCGTAACTAATGCATCGCCTGCAATTCTGTTTGTGCATTCATTAAACATTTAGATAAGTTATCGCCAGCGGCCAAATATATTTTAATGAAAATATATTTGGCCGTAAAGGTACACTGCCACAAAGACCAAACTATTTAAATTCGTTTTAATTTTTTATTTATCAATTTTTAATTGTTATTATTACTTTATAAAAATGTGATACTAGTAACCAGTGGCGCTACAAACTTTTAGATCTGGGCTTCAGATGTGTGTATCTGAAGCCCATCCTCACGATGTTTTCCTTCACCGTTTGAGCAAATGTTAAATGCGCACATAGAAAGAAAGTCCATTGGTGCACAGCCGGGGATCGAACCTAGGACCTCAGGACCGAGATGTCATGTTAATCACTAAGACAAAGGTAAAGAAACTATTCAATAAATTCAAGCACGCAGACTGTGTGAATGTGCATTTAATGTAGATTTATCACCAAGATTTTCAGTGAGATTAAAATAATTTATTATTATAACATTGCAAGACCATGGAGACCTCTTGATAATAAAGAGCTGGTCCTGCGTGTTTGCTATCTTTTGCATCGTTTGTTAGATTTATTCGAGGCAAGTTTTGATAACGTTATATGTATATATATTATTATGTTAGACAAATTCTAGTTAGGTACGGCTTACCAGTCAGTGGACTGTGAGATGCGTATTTAATTTCATATATATTAAGTGCCTAGAGTATCTGTTTAGTATATGAGAATCAGTGTAAGCAAGTTGACCTATAATATAACTAAATACATATAGGTATAAGAGGACAGCGAAGAACCTAACAACCCTACGGATTTTTTTGACACTCAAATTGCCAGAAGGCTCGCAAGTGCGTTGCCGGTCTTTAAAGAATTGGTACGCTCTCGAAGGACCCTAAGTCGAATTGTCTTTAAACACAAGTAGTGAGTACATAAATAAGTACTAACCGGATGTCGGCACTAAGAGACCTAAGGAAACAGACGGAGCCCTACGGGTAGGATCATAGGTGGTGGGATGTTTTTAAAGCAGGCACCACGATAATTAAGGGCTTGAAGGAGTCATCGCTACTTTGAGAGGAAGCGGAGAAATCAATGTAAATGAATGATAAGGTGTTATAAAACAGTCGCTTTTTTCAGAAAAGAATACAACAAAAACCCAATTTTTTGCGATTGCAAAAGGCTATTTTCAATATAGATTTAGCTTTTATTAATTAAAAGTTAAAATAGATTAACTGTCAATATAATTTTAGTATTCAAACTGTTCTCTTAATTTAATAACAAATACGTTATGCATATCGATTATATTGATTAGTTTAATAACAAACTTCCTTACTAATAAAAACTAGACTTGTTCCACAACTTAACGTAAATTAAAAAAAAAAATTGTCAAATTATTTACGCTGTAATGAAAAGTGTCAAACTATACTAAAGTACAGTCCTATACTAAAACGATGCATTAATACTGAATTATTTTCTATGAGTGAAATTCTAACTTTTTTACAATTGGTTACGCCAGTTAATCAGGTTTTTGAATCTCAATAATATAGGTTATTCTAACATTGAAACCTTCGATTCAAACTAAAAACCTATGGGTGACTATGATCATGACAGTTGACTGTTCCGTGACAGTTAAGAAAGTCAATTAACCTTCCACAAACAACTATGGCTGACCCCAAGTAGACGGCGCCGAGATCAAATAATAATTTAGTATTTCCTGTCATAAGTGAAGTGATAAATTCTTCAATTGAAGAATTTAAACCAGAATACGTCAGATGTGTTAAGAAAGTATTTTTATAGAAGAAAACTATTTAAGTATTTTGTATACGTTTATTCTCTTATTTAAACTTTTCTTACTTCAATATTTCATTATCGGTTGAGGGTAGGTAATAAAAGATGCGGACGGTGATTGCCGTGTTATTGACGTTCCGGATTATAAACTTAAGTTATGTAAAATTTAGGATTATCAAAAATGGATATGGAAGTGTGTAACTATGGGTAATTTTTCTTTTTTCCTAGTAGGGTTTAGTTTTGAATTCTTGAAATCGTTTAAAACCTTTATGTAGCTTTGGGAAATGCCCTCAAATAGAGTATGATTTATTCTATAAGAAAAGAATAGTGGTGGTGGTGAAAATTACCACATAAAAAGGTTTTGTAGAATAGTCCAAAAATCCTTCCACCTTTATTTATTTAAGTTATGATTAACTTTCATTTTATTTCAAATTTTAAATGAACATAATAGCATATTCAGTATTTTCATTACTTTTTTTCAGAACAGAAGACAAACGAGCAGGAGGCTCACCTGAAGTTAAGTGATACCATCGCCCATGGATACTCAATGCCAGAGGGCTCGCGAGCGCGTTGCCGGTCTTAAAAATGGGAACGCGTGAAGGACCCTAAGTCAAATTGAATCGGAAATACTTCAGTGGGCAGCTGGTTCCACATAGTGGTCACATTCTACGAACTTATTAATTGTAGCTCTTTATAAACTATGGTTGTATATAGATAGTGTAAACGGACGGTGTGTTTGTCTGTATATAGGGGTGGCCCAGTCTGTTTGTCTGTCTACTATGTAATAATTAAAGCCTTCTTATTGAAGCTAATCCTACTGAATGTGCAGACGAAGCCATGTGGACCATTTTTATTTAATAATTATCCAATGCTAACGGTCAGTAAATCCAATGCGAATGAACGAGTACGGAACGATTGATTGACAGTTACATAATGTATAATTCATCGACTGTTTTTGTACAATTTCATTTAGACTGGTTTTAAACGTTTCCGACTGCAAGCAATTAATCTTCTTATATTTCTATTTTTTTTAAATAATTAATACTATGCAGGTTTAGAATATGTTTGGGTATTGGAAATAAATGTAGTATTTTCTTTTTAATTTGAACAGAAATATAATTTTTGTATAACAGCAGAACGATTTTAAGAGATTTATAACTTAAAATAGTTGTCTGATGTCTCATATACATTGGCGTAACTATACCATCTGGGGTCCGTGGCAAATCTCCTTTTGTGGCAAATCTGTAGTGGGCATCTAGTGGGGCTCTACCAATATAAATCGTCACGTTGTACTCATTTTAATTTTAAAAAACTTCGAGATTTCCAGCGTACGTTGTATATGTCCCACTAATGGACATAGACTCTCTTAGGCGAGAGGGAATGGTCTGTAGTCCCTATGCTAGCCCAATGCGTATTGGAGACTTCTCATTCATCCATATATTCCTCTTGGGCAGGGGCCCTCTTAGTCCCGGGCCCGTGGCATTTTGCCAGCCCTGCTACCCTATTGTTACGCCACTGCTCAAAATATATATATGTTTTGTATAGTACAATGTGTTCGTATAAAGATGTTTTCAATAAAATATAGTAACGCGTATATCAGTGCATTTGCACTTACCCATATTTCGTTTTGTATTAAAAAAATAAATGCACAGTCGTTTCCAGTATAATATAATAATAACCTGTCACTGCTAACTTCGCAGTTAATTGATCAACGTAGACACATTAACGAACGTTATCAAAAACGTTCCGTTTCCGTCTGCATCTTTTATCGAAAGTTATTTCCTAATGCTATTCGTTAGATTATCAATAAAGCACTTCTTCAAGCTATCAAATGAAATGGTAATTAATAATAAGATACCTTATCGTGTCCCGTTAAGCTCTGGATAAGTTTAGTTAAATCTTTTAGAGAATTTAATACGGCTTTGCTATCGATGTCTGCTAAAACTGGTAATAAACGTTCTCTTATAATGAAAAGACAACGCTTTATTCAATGTATGATAAATTAAAAGACCATACGTATTATTTGTGAGCTATAAAATTCTGTGGAACATCTACTATATAAAAATAAGTCGGTTTTTCCTTCCTGACGCTAGAACTCCAGAACGCACGAACCGATTTCCACGGTTTTGCATTCGTTGGAAAGGTTTCGGGCTCCGTGAGGTTTATAGCAAAGAAAGTTCAAGAAAATATTCAACAGAAAAGCGGGATCACCAAACGAAATGTTACATAAAACGAAGCCATCTGGTGGCGAAACGGAGTTCGCCGAGTTTGCTAGTATTTATATAAAAATAAATTGCTCTTCGTTCATCTCGCTAAAACTCAATAATGGTTGGACTGATTCGGCTAATGATCTGGGAATATTTGTGGAAGTTCAGGGAAGGTATTAATTAAAATTGAATTTTCCATTAAAAACTTCCAACAAAGAAATATTTGATATATTTTCTGAAATAAAAAATGGTCCCTTGGATGTCATATATTTATAGATAGAAATTTGTATTTCATAGGTATAGTATAAGGTCCGATCTCTTGAGTCTGCTTTAAAAATGTTGACACATATATGTATGTAGGTGATACGAAGTTCACCGGGTTCAGTTCATCCACTTGTTAAATATTTGAAAAATCATTTTGGCAGGAATCAAGTTTAGTGGCGGTTGTTGTATGGATATGTGAAATAAAACACTTTTTTTGAAGCTTCAGGTATCAACTGCCTTTAATTGCTCAAAGCATGAGCTACAACATTTGGGGTAGTGGGGTTGCGATGCTGGATTATCAAACTAACTTGACTTATTGAAGAGTTCGTAAATCTAAGTGACACTTATATGGACATTATCGGAAACGAGAATGTTAAATTACAATTAATGAGTGTGGTAAACACTAAAGGGCTCATATCGGCTTCAAGTGTGCGATGATTGTTTAGATTTTGTTTGCGCTTCTACTTATTAACTAAATATTTATATGTAACTGAACTAGTAGTTAGGTTACATAGAAAATAATTAATAGTTGCTTCGTGATTAAGGCACTTCCTGCCGCGACCATCCATGGCCGCGACGTTGGCCATGACCATCATGGAGGATCCAAATGAAAGAGTTTATTTCAAAACCAATAAAGGGCCTTCAAAAGAACGTACGATACCCTGGAAGGTAACAAACCCGCCCCCTTCGTTGCAGGTGTCCATGGGCGGCTATAGTAATTTATTCCATATGACCCGCCTATTCGTTTGGCTGTCCCATAAAAAAACTTTGCTTTGGTGACTCTTTGACTTATACACGTAATAGAAATATTTGATAGAAAACGGCATGTAATAAGTAGTTCCGACATTTCGTAATATTTAGAAATAATTAGAATTTAGATTGTAGTTCTATGAATATTCATTTCAAAGGTTAGAAGGCATTAATTGAGAAAATGTCAAGTAATTTGGGACAGTTGAATTGATTGTAAATTCCATAATTCATTAAACATTTATTCAGAGATTTTGATATTTTTATGTAACTATTGTATGTATATAAAATGAGCAGTGTCGGCCTAGTGGTTTCAGCGTGCTACTCTCATCCCTGAGGTCGTAGGTTCGGGTGTGCACCAATGAACTTTCTTTCTATCATTTAACATTTGCTCGAACGGTGAAGGAAACCGACAAGTCTTAAACCCAAAAAGTCGACAGCGTGTGTCACAGGAGGCTGATCACCTACTTGTCTATTGGATTGCAAAATGATCATGGAACATATTCAGAAATCTGAGGGCCAGACCTAAAAGGTTGTAGCGCCACTGATTAATATTATACGCTACAAAATAAAATAAAAATAGATAAATCGTATAATAATGACATAGGTTTTTGGGATTGTTGTTTGATTTTGTTTAATAATAGTCCAGTTATGCTAAAAATATTGTCGGGCATCAGTACTTTTCATAAGGCATAAGCATTTATTTATGTCAATTAATTATTTGTATCATAAGTTGTGTACTTGATGTCAAGTTAAGTAAATAAGTAGGTAATTTGGATATGACGCATTCATGTGTAGGAAGAAAATCGCTTCTTAGGTAAGACACAGGTGGGTGTTAATGCATATATAATACATAATTTTACATGAACTATTGTTTATAAATTGGGCGAATAAATTCCTCATCCAAACAATATGTTAATACATAGTCTTTCACTTCACATTTTGACGTAAAAAGCGTTATTTTTAGTATAAGTTTCGCCTTCTTGCACTCTTATATAATTATTTTTAAGCTCGCTGGTAGCAAGTATTTCGTTTTTAATTTTATGTCTTAGAAATTGTTATTACGTACAATAAAGAGTGCATAAATAAATATTTTAAAAAATCGAAGTTATACTTTAAAACGTAAACAACTAATTCTAATTTTAATTGGTGTTTTAATGTTATACATGGTGTGAATAGTTCAGTATTTGCTGGATCACTTTTCTTAGTAGTCTATAAATGATTCCTATTTTATTCAACATATAGTCTGAATCATACAATTCTTTTATATACGAATAATTGCAATATCCTTCGTTATGTATAAGTTGTTATCTATATTATATATAGTCACGGGAATCAGCTACTACTTGAAAGCTTAAATATATACTTAAATATACTATAAGCATTATATATTTCCTTCATGCATTGCTAATAAATAATTATTATGCATCACTCAAAGAATTATGATGATTTATTATAATTTGATTACAGAGTTGTAAAGATTATTTCATTATCAATTTTACGTTCCATTAGACACGACCAACATAATTATATACTTACGTGAATATTGCGAATTAATGTATGTGCTTATAGCGTGATTTATATATAAAGCTGCCATGAATCTTAAAACAGTTTAAGACAGCTATATGACCTATATAGTTATCTTAATAAATATATTTTATGGTATGACTATGTACATATTAATATTAATAAAATAACGAAAATTTATTTTTTATGTACCTATTGATTTACACTTCGTTACATTTAAATAGAAAAATCAATAACATAATTCATAAAAAAATTAAGGAATGCAACGGGCGGCCTTATCACTAACATGCGATCTCTTCCAGGCAACCCTAGTAAGGAAAAAAATGATGGATAAAGTGCAAGAAGCGCATAACCAAATCTTATTTATACAACCAACCTTAATCTAAAATAACACAAAAAAATAATAATAAAATAAACTAAAAAGATAAAAGTGAGATTACGATTCAATCTAACTCAATATATACCATTTTTAAGGGTTACTCTTGATTTAAAGGACTTCATTAGTTCCAAGTGCTTAACAACCAAGTTTTCGAAAAGTACAACACACTTTAATAAGAAACTTTAACTTTAATTAAGTTTACGTAAGGTGTTTTGAAGCTCAACAGAATCAATATAGTTTGTATTCATTAGTTTCTTCTTACATAATAATAATTTCTTGCAAAATGAAAGTTTGAAATTAATATAGTATTTGTTACTTATTTATTGTAACCTTTTATAGATGAAAGATGGTATTGAAATAGAAAATTAAATGATTTCTCTCTTTAATATTTTTATAGGGATATAAGTAATGATAACAATCAAATATACAGCACATATATAATTTTCTTAACCAACATAGTAATAATAAAAATAATTAAAAAGAAAATTAAAACAAATTTAAAAAGTTTGGTACATTCAACGCTGGCAGCATTTCCTCGCTGTATTGCGATACTTATGTTCGAGGAAAGCACTAGCTCTGGGGTCACCGGTACTATCTACCAGGCACCAACTTATTTTGTTAATTATCGACTGTGCTCTTGAACCCCAAGTGCACTTGAACTCTCTCTTTTTATAGGCTAGGTTTTAGATAGTGGGCAAATGGCTGTGAATATTTGATAAAATGCCTTAACACACATGTTTCGCTAAAGTAGGATTCGTGATTGATAAAATAATGAACTTTTATAATAATAGAAAAGAGCAAAAATAAAAATAGTTGTACTGTAGTTTTCTTCCGGTCTCCGTAGCTCGGTTGTCACGCCCCGATTAAATCGAATAGCACGGATGCGTAGGCTTTTTATAGAATTTGATCGGTTAAAAATGGAAAGCCTTTAAACGATTAGTGAAATAGAATGTATTTCTATTTAAGGCCAATTTTCCAAGTGTATAATGCAAAATTTCGAAACTCCAACTTCCGAATTGATTAGAGCTATATTCAATTTTACTTTGAATTATTTTAATTATATTGAAATATATAGTATTTCATTAAAATGTATTAAATTATACGCAGTAATGTTAAATCAGATATTGTACTAAATAATATTTATTGGTTAATCGTCGATTTTCTTAATCCAAGGTCAAAGTTCAAAAAATTCAGTCCAACTATAAAGAATAGACTAAAAATATGCTATCGATACACATGTTCTCTTACCGAGTAGGTTTATACGTATGAAACTATGAAGCCACACGATCGTATTACCAGCAATTTAATTGTTAGAACAATGGGCTTCGTATTCACCCGGTTAAACCTTCGTCCGGTCTAAGCTTTTATGTCTTTTATACGACGGCATCAATATACATTTAAAAAGTGGAATTATATATGTGCTGATTAGCTTGACTGCACCCTGACCTCATTAATGATTTAATTTTTTCAATTATCATGAACTTTATTGCTTGTATATCAGGGCCCAATGTATTCTATAATAAATTTCATCGTTTAATATTTATGGTATCGTACAAACTATAAATAATATCACTACTGCACTAATGGCCTTTATATTGACGCATTTTGAATTATGTTAAGAAATGACAAAAACACGTGTAAAATTATCAATTTAATAGCATAAAGTTATGGTTGAGACAATGTTTACAAGCTTTAAGGTTTGAGCCTGAGATTTGTGTTTCTTGTTTGGTGTTCATTTTTTTATTTTTTTATATATCCCTACTTAGTCTGACACAAGCCGTGGAGTTTTTTGAGTCTATATTTAGTACTGGCTCGTACGGTGAAGGAAAAAATCAGTACGCTTTAATTTTTTCCTATACAGAAAGTCCATTGGTGCACAGCCGGGTTCGACCTACGAACTCAAGAATGAGAGTCGCACACTGAAGCCAATTGGCTAACATTGCTTTTGTTATTGTTAAACAACGATACTAATAATCTAATCGTATTAAAAATTCCAAAATATTTTTGGAATTTTTTTAAACAAAATATCTTTTAACATACGTAGTACATCTTTGGATTCGGTAGAAAAAATTACACGTGTGTCATCTTAAAAACCCCCTATGTCCCTAAGCAGACATCTTAGTGCACCTAATTTACTAATTTTGTTTATACCAATTCAATTCAACACAAATTCAATTGTTTAATTCATTTTAATTTGTTACAAATGAAGGCGATAATGTAACATTGTGTTTAAATTTATACCGCAATAAGTAAGACATAACAATTAGAAATATTGCTTGTAAAGGAATGTAAATAAGTCTGCAGACTTAGTATAAACAGAAGTGAACCCGCCAGGAAGTTAAATACTAATAGATATTTAGCTATTAATAGTATGCATTAATATAATGTATGTAATTGTTCGAAAAATAACTTAAAATATTAGGGATTCCTTTACATTCTCCATCTACTTGATGTTATAATAATAAAACTTTAGACAGAAATATGGTTGTGACAACCGATATAACGCTCGTCTCTACACTATGGGTAACTGGATTGCAATTATTCCGTGGTGCATGGTGCATGATTAAAACAACTTTTTAAAGAATAAGTCTTAGTATTACATTTATATATTATATATAGATGTATTTAGTGATTTTCTTGTAACGTGCCGTGCCTCCTAGGTGAAAGGTAGTGCTGTAATAAGTATTATTTTGTACCGTAAATGTCTCTTTTGCGAGTATAACACTTACATTTAAAAAAATATTCGACAACTATACTGTTCCGAAGTTTCACGAGCTTGCAGTGACTGACAAAATTTGTCATGGCAAACACAAGACGCAAAGAGAAGAGAAGTTAACTAAAAAGTATATACCGTATTTTGAAGTATTTTTTGTAAAATAGAAGACATAAGAAAGTTAGTAAAAAACAGAGATTTTTATTACGTCTATTTACGTTACCGCCTTCCATTTTCGAATAAAATATTGTTTCTTTTATGACCAAAGTGATTCATACAAAGTTACCAACAGACCCACGTCCCATCGAATCTTGATCGTAAATCAATGATCTGTGGTAATTAAACGAACACATTGAACACTTGTACAGTTTGAATGGTTATCTATAGTAAATCGTTATTCGTTAATCGTTTGAAACGATGCAGAATAAACTCTTGCTATACTTTAATTATACTGTGTAAAGTGTCTTAAGCATACACACAAAATACCATTATGATATAACTAAAACCTGAAATAACTATCTAGTAAAAGGCTGGTAATTCTTTAGTGAAATGTAAGACACCTCTATTAAAAGCAACTTTTAGCAGCAGGGCTACCCACCAATACAAATTTAATATTTGGCAGTCCATAATACTTTTTTACCCTAAACATAGATGGTGCCATCTTGGTATTGTAGTCTCGAAATCGATATTGAAGTTACGGTGTAAGCCTGCAGGTCAAGCCTTGCAGTATTGTCAGTATTGTGGGGTAAGTTATGTGTTACCATGACAAAAGAATATTTTTTTTTTTTTTTATAAAATAGGGGGGCAAACGAGCTGCGGGACGACCAAAAAGGGCAGTCTACGCAGCCCATAGACACCCATTTTTAGTGGGTGCGTTGCCGGCCTTTGAGGGAGGAGTAGGCTCTCTTTTTAAACATTTGGAGGTCGTATCTCTGAGGGAAGACCCCCCCCGGGAGCCGATTCCACAGTTCGCTAGTTCGCAAAAGAAAATGCCTTGTGAAGCGGACCGTGGAAGACTTCCATTATGAAGAAAAAAATCTAATTGGATCCACAGAGAACATACAATATATGACTCGTACATACCCGATTTTTAAAAACTTAATCGGTTCCATTCCCATATTGGTTTGCTCTTAAGAAAAAGAGAACAAGGGAAGAGAGTCATATGTTCTTTCTCGTATACTACACTCTTCTAGTAATAGAACAAGTTCATATTAAAATCGAACTGCATTGATTCTCATAAATTCAACCACATTAAAACGACCAAAGGAAACCATTTTAATCTTAAATATTCTTTTAATGTGTTATAAAGATTAAAGGAATAAATAGAGATCTTTGTGATCATTCCCGGTTTTTTGTTTCGTAGAATTCTAGCCCTTTCTTGATCAAACTTTTTGATAAACTGAATTCGTTTCCGGCATGTGTTCATTTGTTTCACGCTTTTGATGTTTACTGCAACTTGATTGTCATCTGTCGCTTAAATTAGTAGTTTTATTTCTTATTGCAATACTTTTTACATTTGAAGTCTGACAAACAACACAAATGCATTCGAGTTATGTCACAAATTGTATTTCACAAACAGTTTTGCTTATTATGCTTGTGTTGCTAGGCAACCAGCTCGTAATTATTTATACTAGCCATTAAGGCCTGTTTTCACTTTGATTAGCGCGAGTGTAAGTGATTAGTGATTAGGAAAAAAAAGAGTGGACAGCGACTGATTAGTGCAGGTGATTACTGATAAGTAGCCTGCGTAATCACTTGCACTCGCACTAACCAAATTGAATACAGGCCTTTTAGGGATTTACACTTTCGTAACTTTACTTAACTTTCGTAATGCGTAGAATAATACTTCCTTCTTATTTATTTTAAGTGACTTCTGACAACTGAATTATTTTCATTTCCTTTACATTTTTCTTAGACGGCGCATGTATCAAAGATATTATAACGTAAATTACATAATGTTACATCTCGCTAAACGGCCGATGATAGCGTCCGTCACGAATAAAGAAAAGCGATTGATGTAAAGCAGACATTTCAAGTACTTCACACATGAAACCAATGATAATTGGGTCAAATTGGCTACCGAAGAGCCCTCCGTGGGAACGAATTTTAACTGTTAGGTGTATTCATACTAACTGCTAATCTCTCGAAAACGTTTAAATAAGTTGTGGCGAATGCTTAACAATTATGTGTGTTAAATCGTCTTGTAAATATTTAATATGATATAGAGAAGTAGGGAAGGGGATGACGGGTCTGGGCGTTACTGCATATGATTTTTTGCATATTCTGAGAAGATTTACTATGGTAATATATATATATATATTTTTACCATAGGAAAGTAGAGATTTCAACGAACTGAAAGCACACCAACTTTTTGAAAAAAGCTGAAATTTTGACGTCAGAATTTTCGATATTAATTCAAAATAAGGTGAACAAATAAATATTTTTAATCAAATAAATTACAGCGTATTTGGGACATAGAAAGGTAAGTTTTCACCAAATTTCGTTAAAAAAAAATATTTTTGTAAAAGATAAAAATTAAAAACCAAAAACTTGGTTTTATGAATTTTTCACATAAATTTTGAGGTTATGTGAAAAATTTGTGAATACAAAAGTTTTAGATCTTTTTATTACCTACAACTTTGCCATGTAACTTTCTTCGATAGGACTTTTAGTTTTGCCGGAAATCGACATAAACCGTTTTTTACCCTTAAAACTCCCCCCCCCCCCCCTAACCACTTCCCGACCTCAGATCGCCCGTAATTTATTTTTCCTTTAATTTTTATAATATTCTCCTGCTTTTCTAATGGGTTTCATCCTACTGTATTTTTTTTGGTTTCAAAAATTATCGGCACTGGTCTAATAAGGTTCAAATGCTTCAAATAATAGAAAATACAATAATACGTTAAGTTATGGACTTCTCCTCTCACTATGGAATCTTAGTACTTTTACAGTTTTGTGAATAGGTTACTCTTCCAAAGTCTAAAACTAAAAATAACACTAATTATTATAAACGAATAGTGATTCTTCGCATACGCAAGTCGCAACAACCTTTTGTCAACCCTAACTACAAATGTATTAGACACCATTAATGCAATAATGAAGGAACGCTGGGTCAGTGGGTGAGCTGCGAGTTTAGTAGCAAGGTGTTACTAGATTAAGGGCTGACACAAATAAATAATTAAAATATATTACGAATTGGGGTAGGTCTAATCTAGATCAAACGAATTCACATTAACAATATAGAGTACTGAGCCTTTTGATTTGTTGATTTGTGTAGTGGAAATTAGACGCGAAGCTTACTACTGATTACTGCGTGTAAATATTAGGTTTAAATGCTTATTAGGGTGTGTACTTTTCTTAACTTCAAAGACAGAATAAGATATTATCGTCCGCAGTTACTTCATGTGCCCGCAGCTGGGACTTTCTTATGTTTACTTGTTATTTTGTGTGTTAATTTCTTTTTGGTATGACATTCTTGTTGTTTTAAGGTCACCTGTTAGGATTTTTGTAATTAAAACATAAAACTTTAGGTAAAAGTAAGACAAAATACCCGAGAAGATCTAAGAGAATAAACTATTCGTCGAAGAAAAATTAAACGAGATATTTTTCGATTGAAGAGGAGTTGAAGTTAATATTTCAGAGTGTTTATTATTGTAATAAGTCTGTTTCATTATTGCATTGAATTCTCGTGAATCCTTAAGGCAATATTTATTTTCAGGCTTTCTTTCACGGTTTAAGTACACCACATAATTACGTTATACAGGCGCTAATTAAAGATTTTAGTTGGCGCCTGGTAGATAGTACCGGTGACCCCAGAGCTGGTGCTTTCCTCACTCAACGAATAAGTATCGCAATACAGCGAGGAAATGCTGCCAAAGGTACACTGCCACAGGGACTAAACTTTTTAAATTTGTTTTAATTTTCTATTACATTTTTTATTATTATTATTACTATGTAGGTTAAGAATATTTTAAACACTGTATATTTGTGTTGTGTAATTAAATATTTATAAAAAGGTCTATAAAAAAAGTAATGATTGACGAACATGATTTACAGTGACATTTGGTGACAGCCCTGTTAAATAAACAATTAACTGGCCATTGTTAAGAGAAACTTCTATGTATTATTGTCTGCCGTTAGTCTCCTGGCTATTAGCATGTTAGTAACGTTTGAAGTATGTGTATTTCACCGAGTGTCCGACCTTGCCCGAAATTCGAAACGGGATACGCCACTCATTAAGCACTGAACATCAGACCTCATATGTTAGTTTATTTTGAAAATATTTAATATAAAAGTGTATGTATAGTATTTTTCTATCATTATTTTTTATTTTAATTGTACAAATTTTGTTTTGCTCAGTGTATAGCTGTTCAAGTTCAACTGAAAATCAGTGTTGCCAGTGACAATAACTTGATTGGGCTTATTTTTGATTAATGTCATTGTGTTTGAATTCTTTATTTATATATATTGTATGTAACTATATATATCTGAGCGCTTCTTAAGCAGTTTTTGCCGCGTACCACCACAACGTGGAACCAGCAGCCCTCTAAAGTATTTCCGCACCAATTCGACTTAGGGTCCTTCAAGAAAAGGGCGTCCGAATTCTTAAAAGGCCGGCCGGAGCCTTCTGGCAATATCCATGGGCGGAGGTATCACTTAACATCAGGTGAGCCTCCTGTCCATTTGCCTCTGACTACGTAAAAATAAAAATATGTGTTCTATAATCTAATATATGTTTTTTTTTTCTAAACTTAAACTACCTATATGAAAAATAATAGCCAAAACTGCAAGTGATTTTGATCAACAAGATCTAATTTGAATCTAATTAGATTTAAGCCATATTTAGTGCTAAACTCTTGGACTAAAATGCAGGAAAATAACAATAAGTAATTTTATCTATTCAGGTTTGATGCTGTAACATCAATTTTACTATTATTTTGTCATAAAAACTATAAATTCGTAACTTCCGCGCCCACGTGCTATCATCGATCGTAAATCTTGATACATAAATAAAATCGCTAAGGTAATGTATAAACGAAAAAGAAAAGATTATTTTATTTGATTTTATTATATTATGTATGTTATTAAATATTATATATGATATATATTAAATGAAACCTATTTTAAAACTAGGTTCTTTAAAATGTATTATAAAAAAATAAGAGGGTAGACAATTTTTTGCAGTTTGTAAGTTAAGTTTTGTACCTTAATTTAGAATAAACGCAAGTGGAATCAAGTGGAAATATTCTGAATCTAAGTTATCAGGTGAAGCAACAATGATGCATTAATTGAAATAAGTATTCGAACAAATCTCATTTAAATCCTTTTTTTCGTATATTCTAATTTTCGTCTTGGTTTTTGTCACGTCTTTAATACAAAACGACATCTAATTGAAAATCTAAACCATTCTCGAATCCACACTCGATTGTTTTTTTATCAAAATCAGTCTACCCGTTTAGGAAGAGTTACGAACACAAACATATGTACGACGTAACCGTCTCCAAACTGCTTAAAACTTATACAAACATCCATAAAAGTCGAAAATCTAGTAATTTATAGTTGTACTATTTTAATCGCAATAAAATGGTGTCTAATGTCTATATTCCCACTTTCTGAGGATGCATTCAGAGCATAACGATTGCCAGTTATAGATAATGTTATTGCTAGAAAAAATACCCAGTCTATTTCGTGATCATTTGTTTTATTTCTAATGGGCACGTACGTGACCACACTGTAACGTACAAAATCCATTGGAGCACAGCTGGGGATCGAACCTAGGACCTCAGGGATGAGAGTCGCGCGCGGAAGCCACTAAGCTAACACTGCCCTGTTATTGCCAGAAGGGATTAAATTTCCGTAGAGGACAATTCAAACTTCATTAAACTTAATATCATATAAAATATAAAGATGAAAGAATACTTTTATATGCGGTCTTATGAAAGCTTGTACATAGTACACACACTTATATAACACACACACAATAGCTTTATAACACTAAATATGTAGATTGAGTATTTTATTTATTTATTTGCTCAACGGTATTCCTACAGCTACTTATTAAACAATATTCAAACAATTACACTGTACACAAAGGCCAAAAGCGGAATACACATTTAAACATACACAAAACACAGTTAATGTATGTTTAAATGTGGATTACACAAACACAAAAAATACAAAAAATATACAAAGAATATATGTATGTATAGTATGTTATATTCGTGTTTAAAAATAGAACTGGATTTTTTGGAAAAGTTCAAAATAGATGTAACTTTGCATACAAAACTTATGTGTCGATGTGGGTACAAGATGTTTAAGAAAACGTCAGTTATTTAAAATGTAATAAATTGAAACAATTTTAGTTATCTTAAAACATTATCTTATTTAGCAACTTAGATTAATATAAGACATAACAATAATTTAGAGCATTATTGTTTGTTTATAAATTCAAAAGTAAATAAGGTTGGAAGTGCTAAAACGTAGTGACATAACGCGGAACGTAGGGTTATCAAAATACGTCTGCGATAAAGTTCAAGGCACTGCCGATTGTTAGGGTTAACAAAAAAAAACTATATATTATAAATACGTATATGTTTATGGGGACGTGTGTGCGAATGAGTCTCAAAACAACACTAGCAATACACTGGCTGTACTTGTGGTTTTAATCAACCTTTTACGTAATTTATATACGAATTAAAATATATTTTGATTAATCATTAATTTAAAAAAAATAAAGAATTCTAACTTCGAAATATTAATTTTACACCTGTTATTAATGATTAGAATTCAATTTTGAAATTAATTATTAACCCGCGATTTTTTATTATTACACTTAGACTATCAAAATTTCGCCTCAAATGCACTCTGTATGTAAATAAACTGATCCGAATATATTTATCTTATGAGGCCAAAAAAAAAAAATATTGTTATAACTTTGAATTCATTTTAAGATTTTATTTGTAAGATAAATTTATTTAAATACTAACCTAAGAAAAACATTAAAAAGATTCGTCAAATAATCCTTCAATTATTTTTATATATTCTGTTTTAATAATTTTGTTGAGTTTTCAATATAAAAATCACTGTAGCTATTTTATCATCATGATTTCTATTTGTAGTAGATATTATACCGCTAAGTTCGCAGTAAGTAATGCTGAAATATTTGTTCGGAGGCGTAATGTAATGCAATATCTCTTACTACTATTTATCAACCCTATATGCACATTATTATGAAATAAATTAAACGGCGGACAGATTTCTGATAGCAATGTTATTCCGTATTAGTTATCACCGTCGTATATTTAATAATTAATGTTGTAATAAGTAATTAGCGCCACCAAAGATATCTTAAAAGATAATTTCGTATTGTGAATACACACTTTAGATTTGACTATAGAAATTGGGGGTTATTTATGGAAATAATAAATTATATGACCAGGTGTTAATTAAAGACTGGTAATTTTAAATAATAATTGCATGATTACGAATTATTGATTGATTATTAAAGATATTGTTTTTACTGAATTCAGCGATTTTTTCAAACCTCGGTAATTAGAAATAAAATATGGTTTTAAGATTCTAACTTTAGAAAAAACTATCTTTAGTAAAATATACCTAATATTATTATAAAATTAAAGCGTATAAAATAGTTTGCTAAGTATTATAAATTATATATAATTTTAAATTTAGATTTTTTTTTATTTTTATATACCACAAATAGTTTTCGTTTTTAAAATAATATAATATCATAATAATATAATATAACAATAACTTTAATTTACTGTTATATGATGTTCATATTATTATTTTAAATAATATTTTCTATGAAAAATGTATATTATACAGCAATAAAACTTACAAAAAATCCTAATCCTTAGTCCTTATTTCACGCGACGAGCGGCATTTTTACGCAAACAAAAACACGAAATATCACAACAAAAACAAAACTATATTTCGATCGAGTTTAAAATATTCGGATCGGTTTAATAAACTTATTCACTTAAATAACGCGGGAAATTTTTGCTTTATTTCTAAACACGCGGAGTCGGCGATCAGATACGCGAACCGGCAACGCGACCTCTGCTCTCTGCGTCAAATACTGACTGCATTGGCTCGAACGAATTCGCCGCTACTCGCCACAAAGTTACTTAAAATTGATGTTAAGTGCATTGTACACAGAAATAAACAAATAGAAATAGAAATTGTTATTTTTAATAGAGAATAAAATAACAATTTCTATTACTTGTGCTGAAATGTTTAGACTTTTGAGTAGAAAGCGGTGAAATCAACATTGAATCATCAATACATTAAAGCGATTGTAATCTTGTCAATACATTTTCTGACCAAATAATATTCACCATTATCTTGTATACAATATTATAGAATATATTAAGATTATTAAATGTTGTTGTATCGCATTGTAAGTAAGTAATTTTTTATTAAATTTGGTCTCATTCGGTTCTCTTAAACTATATTTGTATTTAAATAATTTGAATCTGTCACATTGTGAAGTGGTTTTAAACAATTACCTATAAGTTCAGTAAGTTCTCACCCACGACTTTTGTTTATGGAAAGCATCAGGTTTTAATCTGTCATCGTCATTGTGGTAAACTTAACGGTTAAATGGGCGCATGTTGAGTAAGGTTCATTCGTAATATTCCAATAGGATTTTCGATCACAGCTTGAAAATAAAATTGCCGAAACTATTAAATCTGATTTTAAATATATTTTTTTGTCTCTGATATTGGCGGGGGAATAGCCCATTCAGCATGTTCATAACTTTGTTTTTTATCTGAACCAGCCTGTATCTATTTTGAACGTTAAGAAATTATGAAATAAGCAACTTTTTTGACTAACACGTTACAAGAATTTGTGATTGTTAAATACACTTTTTTATAATAATTTCTTAAATAAGTTAATTATTCTAATGTCTTTCCTTGTTTTACAATTGCCATGTATCACAACGTGGTGTAAACCATAGTACAAATTAAAGAGGAAGGTAAAAGTTACAATACTCACGTAGAACAATGAAAGTTATACTTGAGCCCGTATTTAAATCGCCAAAAAATCTAGTTTCAAGGGCTGTCAAACCATCTTTTCTTTACGAGGTTTGACATATTTGACAACACTTTAGATATTTATTAGAACATGGACTTTAGACTTAATTAGCTTATTTAACACGTAAAATTGTGTACATAGACTATGTATAAAATAATTCCAAATTCAGGTAGACACTAAAATTGTAATATTAAGTTAATAAAGCTATTCAACAACAGGTGGCGCTTATCGTAAGATTTGTCTATCTACTACTAGGTGGCGCTTTTTGACCTATATATTGAAATATATTACAGTAAATTAATTACCAATGCAGGAAACGTCTAATTGTACATAAATAATATTAATCATTATTAGTTCGCTATATTAGTTAATTGCGACTATTTTAAGGTTATCTTGGAGCTACTGCCGGTAAGTAGACAATGTTATTATGGAAGCAAATATAAATTCAAGCTTGTTCAAATGAATTCTAGTCTGTGCTATTTTAAATTTCGTTTTATTTAATTTAATTATAAGCCTTATTACTTCATGCCTTGACGACCGGACTCTCAGTCGCTATTCGCGTTTGTAATGGAATAGTCAAAGGGCGCGAGTCAAGGTCATTTCTATACAGTAGATAGTAGAATAATATTAATTTAAAACAGGCTTGCTTGCAGAAGGAGGTTTGTAAATTGTACTCCTCCCGCATTTTGCTCTGCCGTGTACGTGGCGGGAAAAAATTTAGCCACACGATGTCATCGTAGTTCTTTTCTGAATATATATACTCATTTACCGGGAACTATGCTTAATTTAATCTATATCGACTCATAAATATATCTAATGCACCCATCTCTCACAACCGGAACGAGTTGCGTGACGGGAAGTTGCGTCACATAGTGAACTTTTTAAGCGAATTGTTACCTGAACATGAGTTATATTATAAAGAGAATTAACTCCAAAAATCACCAGCCGTTCATAGCCGGGACAGTAAAATATAATTGTGTACTATTTTAGTTAATTGGTGTAAAATAATTTGCATTTTAGTAAATAGTTTTACATTGTTGAAGAATCGTTTGGGTTGATCCCTCCTGCCTCGTTTAAACGAGCGACTGTACGAGCCGTATCAATTCCACATTTCATCAACATCACCTTGATGACTGGAAGTCTTCCACAGTCCGTTTCCAAAGGCACTTTCTTTTGCGAACTGTGGAATCGACTCCCGGTGGGGGTCTTCCCTAACAGTTGCAACCTCCAACTATTCAAAGTTAGAGTGTACTCCCCCCTCAAAGGCCGGCAATTCAGTCACTACAAATGGGTGTGTTGCCAGCCTATGAAGCTTGAGCCATGGGCTGTGATGTCTGCCCTTTTTTGGCGTTCCGTTGAATCGTTTTCCCTCCTAATATGAAAGAAAATGTTTATTTTGTACCAGAATAAATATGAAATTATAATAAATTAAATATATTGTAAAAATCAAGAGACATTAAACCATTTCGTGTTTTATAAAGATTAAAAGTGCTCACGTCTAGACTGTGACTTGAAAAAGCCTTAAAGAAAGTGATATTTCTGAAAAATTCTCTAGAAAACTCTCAAAGTAGAAACTGTATTTTTTGTTCATACATAAACAAATGGTTAGATAAAAACTGCAGTAACATAAAATTCTTTATTGAAGCCGTTACTCATTTGGACGGGCTTTTTATGTTAACCGTGTTATACCTGGCTTTTCACGACTTAGTCTTCAAAAACACACCTTAAGTAGATGAAATAGAGTCGTAATTTGTTTACACAATTATATCCACAGATTTAACATTATCTACAGTGGTACACGTGTCGTTTATACAGATTGAATGTGCGATAAAAGTGTTATTGAATTTGCAGCTTTATCACATAAGTAAATAGAGAGGAAGATCTCATTTCTGTATTAGGTGCCATTTTGGCGCCGACCTAATAGGGTATTTACAGCGAGTTATTATGATCATAAATGCAAGACTGATGCAATATTACTTTAACTTATTGCTGTCAAGTTAAAATGAGGGCAATAAAAAAAAGAAAATATGTTGGCGCACAAAATATTATGTTGGTACATATGAAGGCGCAGACCTAACCAGATCCATCCAACTTTCTCACAATAGAGTTACAGATACCGGCAAACTTCTTGAGCATTAAACAAGGGAGTGGAGGAAAGTTTGCGCATCGCGGGACACAAACGTCAACTGATTTACTGTTACTTAATGTCACTCTCACGCTGTCGCGCAGCACCGCGCGAAAAAAATTATTCCCTAAACATTCCAAAATATCAAAAATGCACGTTAATATTCAAGTTTTCACTTGTTCTGGCACTCCCGGAGTGCAACCCGTCGTTTTTTATGTATAACTTAACACAATTCGCCGTGAGCATTTTAAAATAATATTGAAACAATCTTGCAAATACTACTCGTATGACGAGCATATATTGAATAGAGAAGTTAATATTTTTATACATAATATACATACTATTTTTTTATCATAATATGCAGTTAAAGAATTAGAAACCGTACTTTTACCGGCCTGTCCTATTCCAAATAGTACACGACTGAATTCTGTAGACTATGGTAAGGCTTCATAGGAAATAACTTGAATGAGTGTACTGAGAATTCCTTTGTGATACTAAGAATATCAGCTCTTTGGAATGTGTTGCGAAATCTCGACTATTAGCATTCTATGTGACTTATAAAGAGTTTCCTTAAGCTGTTTTAAGTTGATTTAAAACATTTCTTAAGTTAAGAAATATGCGATAATAAAATAGAGGTTTTATTTTTTATTAATTGTGTATTATTCACTCTCATTGAATCGAATTTCCATACAATTTGTGTTTACTACACACATTTTATTTGGTGTATTGTATTTTCGTTTAGTTCAAAATTCGCTCCTATGCCATAGCAAATTTTATCATTACTTTTCGTTCAATTAAAAAAAAATATTGTTAATTCTATACCATACAAAGACTAATATTGTTTATAATGTGAGGGCCCTTTTAGAGTAAATACAAATTAAATAAACCAAGCTCTTCCGCAAATGATATGGTAATATTATCTCTTAGAACTTTTTACAAAAAAGGGGCAAATTAGCCTGTTGGACGGTGATTGCTACTTTTCGCTCCCTCTACGCTATTAATTTGGGAACGGATAGTAAATGTAAGATTAGGTTTTAGTTTTTTGAAATATTGACGATAGTTACCAAGAAATTTTGATTATTTTGACAAAGTCAATGGATGCGTTGCCAACCTTTTCCTTACTTAAGTATAATATAAATGTGTATTTAATTTTGCTTGATATTAATTCTTAAAATAGTGTTACGATTATATCCAGAATGAAATATTGTTGTCGCCACTTCGAGTCATAAAGATGTCGTCACTAAGAGCCTGACTGTTAGCTTTGAGGAAGACATTATCTTACACTTTAATCCTGTCTAATGTTTACGATAGGACCATTTAGACACAAATTCTATTATAGGAAAATGTTCTACTATAAAATCAAATGAAATACAAATTTATGCATTCATATTCATAACTATGAACACTTCTGAACGTCATGTTTTAAAAAATAAAGAATTCAATTTACATTTACTGCCAGTTCTCTAATCAACGTCAACAAACGACTGACGTTGAGAAACATTCCCAATTTCAAAATGGGGAAGGCACAATGTATAGTCACTATAGTTAGAAGAAAATAAAAGCACGTGGTCTTAATAGGGTTGGAACATGTTAATGTTTGAAATTATTAATAACATCACCACATACACATTTGCAACCATCACCAGTTAACGAGCACGACGCATGGTCAACTCCCTTTGCACTATTGCAGGGCGAGAGACAGAATGTGAAAAGAATTATTGTAAATTTATATTTACAAAGTAAGAACAAATGCCAAGAACGTCTCCGCGACTGTTACCAGGTAATGCATCAGGCTTTGATTTTATAGGCAAGTAGATCGGCCTGCTAAACTACGTGTTAGCGAAGTGATTGTTTCCTATAATTTAAATTGTGTTGTCTCCGTGAGCAAAAAATTAATGTATATTGTATAAGTTGTAAACGTCCGTATTCCTATTTATTGGGCTAAAAGATAGATATAAAAAAAATTAATACAAAAATCGGAGCGATATGTCATTTCAAGTTTCAACCAAATTAGATCCCAAGATCACACCATCGAATGATTTTGAGATGCCAATTATATTTACTAAGTTTTAAATCAATTTTCCGTATAATTTCTGAATCCGTTTTATATTCTAAGAAACAACGACCACATCTCTGCGTTTCGTAAGCGGCTAGGCTGTTTACCCATTTTTCAGCGGCGTGATGCGTTCTCCATCTCTTATAATCCATCCTCTTCAATCCTAAAACTCCTTTTTAACATACAAACGATTTTTAATTCATGGGAGATCATAGCTACGCTTTCTTAACGTATTCTTTAAGGTCTCTGGGGTGAGGCCATGGAATTCACATCCACTAACTAACCGCTAAGCTTCTCCTCTATCTTGAAATCTCTACTATACATTACCTGTCCACGTACTAACTAATCTCACAGAAAATATCGTCTTCATGTATCCTTTTTCGTGTGTCCTGGGTTTTATAGTTAACTATGAGAGAAAACGCACATTGATTTAGTAGACTACATTTGTTTAGTTTAACAGGAATAAATAAATTATGCCTGATATGCCTAAGTGATAAATGAAACATTGTACTCACATAATTAAATATTTTACGGTTGAATTATTATTCCTAAGTGCGGTGAAGAGATATGTCAGCTATAAATAGTTGTAATTGCATCAAGAATTATTGCGTATTTGTTATTTGTACAAGCCTCAAGTAATAATTACAAAACACTTGGCAGCTTGTGTAGATTTTGTGTATTTTTCGAGTCGACTTCGCGTGGATACGGATGCATAGTAATGTCGGTTTACGCTTTCGCTCTCGACGTGTTATGTAACTTCTAATAGCGATATCGACCCTGATTTTTGGTATTTCTGTGTAGTTATCGTAATATCCGTAGCGGTAATGTAGCGTTGGAATTGCGCGGTAAAAAACTTAACATTGATGTTAGGATCGCTATGGATAGGGGAGTTATGTGGCACGGGTCCTGATTTAGGGTAATTTTAGATTAATCAGCGCTACAAAAATTTAACCTCCTCCTTAGATTTTAAAGCTGTTTTAAATATTTAAGCGCGTATAGCCCAATCTAGGGCATTCTAAAAATATGTTTTATATTTACTACTTTTTTTATAGAAGGAGCAAGGAGGCTCATCTAATGTTAAGGGAAATTGGACACTCTCAATCAGGGCTCGCGAGTGCGTTGCCGGCCTTTAAATGAGTTGTAATTTATTGGCATAGCAGACACGTATCCCATCCTGATGTAGTAAGAAACGTATAAGCCTCTGATTTCAATGTTATATAATAATTTAAATAATTGAAAATTAATATTTTTACAATATTTTATTAAACTATTCCACATTGGTTTCAAAACCTTATATGTACTCAAAAGTCAAAGTTAAAATAAGTAAGAAACTTTGAAAGAGCTTAAATTTAAATAATAATAAACACAATAATTTGACATATTATTTTAATAAATTATCTCTTTACAAAGACGTCATTTAACATTACAATCTAGCCTAACTTAAGACTAATAAGTAACTTAATTCTAACTTATTTACTAAAAATGATATTTAACGTAAGAAAGTGTCCAATAACACTACGTACAGTCTCTATTAAGGGGAAGACACTTTGTTCCTGTTTACCACTTCTACTAACATACACTCACACTAATTCGAATGATTTTGTCCTTTTCAATCTTCTCACTTCGCCAAAAAGTTGAATAGCCTCGACATTCACGTGTTGGCGTCTTTGTTCGTGGGCTCCAGCAATCTTTTTGATAATTGTTATGGCGTTCTCTACATTAAGGTCCCGATGGAGGTCGTTATTGCGAATGTACCAGGGAGCAAAATTACGAATAGTGTCAGATAATGTTTCTGAAATGCTGAGTATCTATGTCACTATCCCAAACTAGTATATAATTATCCTAATCCTTGGGATTGATTTGCTTCATTTCAAACAATTATGACTCAAAACTTAGCGATAAAAAGAGTGGCGGCGAGTTTTTTGACAGTTCTTCTTGCCCGCTCTACACCTTGGACTTGCGAACTAGTAACTGTGAATTTAGAATCAATTTTACAAATTTTCTGTTGACGTTCATAAGTGTACTTGTTTACCTTTATGAAAAAAAAAACTATCTCAACTCTACGAAATAGTATCGCTATAATTGTAGCCCTTTTTAGGATTCGCACCGCATCGTAATCAAGAGCCGGCGACACTGCATCGTGCCAGCGTGTGTAATTGTGTATGCTATGGAGGCGCTTAATGATCAAAAACCGGCTAATTAATACTTAATTATGCGTAAGAACATAGTATAATATCTCTTGTAGTGACTCATATGTTTACTGTGGTCTACTGACTACACCCTAGACAATATGTGGAACCAAACACATATGTCGTGAGTCATCAAGTAGATATATATCAGAACTTAAGTTCTAGGGTTTAATAATAATAATAATCCAGTACTGGTATAACCCTATATGGGTTGTTCCCTTGTCCTCAGATTGCATTAGTTTCATTGATAATTTTCATTTTATAGACAAGTAGGTGATCAGCCTTCTGACTCACATATGTCGTTGTATTTTGGATTTGAGACATGCTTTCTGGCCGTGTAAGTGTCCATGGGCGGCGAGATCACTTAACATCAGATGAGGCTGCTTGTTTGCCCCCTGTTCTAAAAAAATCTAGTTTCTTCATGATTTTTCCTTCACCGTACGAGCAAGTGTAAGATACGTACATAGAGAGAAATACGTATACCTACGCATTTGCTTGCCCTTTGGATAAAGGTAAATATCGCAAGGAAACTTCTGAGTCTATTATGACTCCGCAATACAACAAATAATTAAAAACATGTTTGCACCCAAACACGCTTAGGATTTTTGACAGTTTTATCGTGCCAAAGTGCATAATCGCTATCAGTAAAAATAAGTGCTCCATGACTTAGCTAATAGCTAATACGATAGTTTCGAATAAATTATAATCGATTGGGCACTTACTGCACAATACGTGCAACAATTTAAGCGGAATTACAAATAAAAGTCATACTATTAATGAGTCCGTCGTTATTAATTATTAAACTAGTTATATGAGATCAATAAAAATTTATTTAATTTTAATTTAACAGAGAACATAGGGTAATTACGCACAAGGTCTCATTTGAACATGCAACACTACGATTCTCTTGCGCCCAATTCTTATAATAAGATCACATAATTTTTCGTAAAATTTAAAAATAAAATTTCATCGTTTTCAGTGGGTGTCACAATGCTTTTCCTGGCAATAAATTCAGAAAGAGACAACATTTTCTTTCCTACGGTATGTCATAATGACTCTTAGTTTCATTGGGCTGAAAATCTGTTTGCATAAAAAGAAAAATGGTCAAAGAAAAATCAGAGGCCAGTAGAGGATTGTACACAGATAATTATTTATATTTTTAAACATTTAGAAAACGTTATAAAATTTTGCATACGGCAATGAATTCTTTGCATTCTTGACCTTGTGCGAACTTCGTGTTAGCACTAATCCGTATTAAAATCTCACAATGCCTCACGAAATGTTGGTTTACTTATAAACAGGTTTTAGTCATCGTTTGTACTCATTTTTACTTTGAACCTGCTTCCGTTAAGCATTCATTATCCAGGATATCCATCGTGATTTTTAGAGATTTCAATTTTCGTATTTTTTTCTATTGATACAAATAAGCTTTATTCTCGTAGTACTTTAATATATATCGCGTATAGGTTCATATATGATCTATTCTGCAATTTCGAAGACGTAGGAATAGATATTCTCTATGGCAAGTAGCCTTTTGGAATAGCGGTCACCCGAACAAACTCACCATTAGACAGTATTTGCGTCGACTAAAACGTCACCATATTCTAGAGCTAGAAGACCGGCAGTAGCTCTAGACAGAAGATGAGTAGATGCTTCCAATGGGAAGTCACTCCACATGACAGCACCACAGAACAAATTCGCTCATAGCCTTAAGACTGATTGCAAATACCCGCAGAAAAAAAAAATTAAGTTACTAGTTTGAAATATTACTAATATCGACTAGTATACTACTTTATGCCATATTTATTCCCATAACATGTCTAGCCGTTCGAAACCGACACAGGTCGTTATTAATATATATAATTGCCTTGTGTTTAGTAATAATATTCATATATTCATTATTTTAATCGCATTACAAATCGAAATCGTGCTCTCAGCGATTTCTCACTAATGATTCCATAGACACGATGGTCTGTAGTCAATCATGAGATGCGTCCATCAAAACCAGTTCCTCAGCATTCACCGAGTATTTCATTGACATATACTTTTGTATGTTCTTCAACCTATAACAGAGCTATTAACGATAAATGCATTGTAATTAACAAAGTCGTTTAAGTTATTATTCATTGCTGAAGTACTCGTATTTATTTATAAAGTAGCGCTTCTCTTCTGTTTTTAAGTATTGATAAGAAATTTTGTTTGTTTACAAGTTCGCTAATCGTTATATCGCATGTATGGAGGTTTTTTAATCTTGTGTTAATCTGTAGCCTTGCTTAGGGATAGTCATTGAGATTCAACGTTTACTTAAGCTATTTAAATCTAAAATTAGCTAAGTAAACGGAAAGTAATCGGAAACTAAAAAGCACACGAAATGAAACCCAATTTTAAAGTCGGTTACAAATTTATTTCACTGACTTAGTAGTATCAATTTCGTAGCTTAATTGGGTACTTTTATATACATTAGTTTTTCACATTATTTTGTTATTTAACTTACACTTTATTATCTAAAATAGTCAAACAAGTATGCACATCAAGAGAAAACTTTTCAACATATGCATCCTACCAATTCTTACATTCGGCTATCACTTCGGCACTTACCAAAGCACAATGTGAAAGATAAAGTGTAACCCTGAGAGCCATGGAAAGAAGCATAATAAAGAAAGGAAGAATTGACCAAATTAGTAACAAGAATTTGAGAGATAAAGAAGGGTTTGCTGACGTAGTGTATAAAACAAAAGTACTAAAATGGAAATGGGCTGGACATACCATAAAAGGAGCAGATAAATGTAGCAAAATAGTAACACTATGGCAACCAAGAAGCCATAAAAGAAACAGAGGTAGGCAATTTAAAAGGTGGGCCGATGGAATCATGGAAATGGCTGGAAAGATTAAGACCTGCCCTGCGATTCTGTAACTCACTTTTTGAACTCACACAGCGGTTTTATCATCGGCGGTCGCTCTGAAATCAGTCGTGAAGCATTCATTTTATAATTTGGCATTCTGAAAAGGTGGGAGCTTGTAGTTTATTGATTATTAGAATGCCAAATCAATAAATGACTGCTTCACGACTGATTTGAGAGCGACCGCCGATCCGAAAACCGCTGTGTGAGTTCGAAAAGTGAGTTACAGAATCGCAGGGCTGGACGAGATTGGTATTCAATAAGGGAAAATGGAGGACAATGGGGGAGGCCTTTTCCCGTAGGCACACAGAATCAGTTATCGTAGATTAAGAAAAATAACAGTTATAATGTATATATTTTGTATTTCTGATATAAGGCTGTAAATAAATAAATAATAAATTAATTAATTAAAATTCCAATGCAAAATTCTCTAGACTACAAAAAGTGTTTGTCGTGCGTAAAGTTTAAAGAATTTACAACTCATAATTACAAGTGGTATTTTGAATTTGAATCCGTTACAAACAAGAACAAGTCATATTAAACTGGTGCCCAACGGTCTGAGCGCTTTTGTTCCGAAATACCACGACAAGCTCGACAAACAAGTTTTTTAGCAGGTAAGTTATCCCTTAAGATATTTTATCTGTGTGACTCTCAGCATTTTATGGAAAATTTAAGCTCGCTATATGTCTTAGATGTATCGAATATGACCATAATCTGACTTATATCATATATGTTAGACTGGATATACCGTGATGTTACATACAAAGTTTATAATAATATAATATTCTTACGAAATTTGTCTGTTACTGTTAGTATTGTTTATTGTCATTTGACAATAATTAACACGCTAGTTACACGTCTTTACCTTAGAGTAGTCAGACTTGTCTCATGTCTCAAGAGTCGTGTCTTTTTATTTTTATTATGCATTATATATATGCCTAGCGGTCTTATTAAGTGGCCGTTAGGTAAGGGGTACTGGGTTCGATTCCCGATTCGAGTGCAAGTTTTAAGTAACTTTATTAATTGTTCTCAGCCTTTGGGAGTGTTGTGCGGTACGGTCACGGTGAGAGCACGGTCGAAATTCTAAGGCAAGCTCTAGGTAGTGGCTGAGAAAATAGACTTTGTAGGTTAAGGATATAGCAATACGTTCTAGGCCAAGGATGGAAATCACAAGTGGTAATTCAAGTCCCAAGTCGTAACTTATCGTAACGTAATTATAGTCTCTAATAAAATAAGAACAATTGTTGCAATAACATTCTTATAATCTGAAACCGTGAACTTACAGCAATATCCAATGTTGATGTTGATGACATGTCAATCGTAAACACTCCTTCACCAGGTGGCGCTGGTACCACTTTAGATCGACGCGGCATTTTGAAACATCCAATCACTTTATATGTACGCACCATTTCACTCACACACTACTACACAACTATTAACAATTATCGTAAAACGTGCGCGCGCGCAAACCGAACGCAAACGAATGACAGGTTTGGGTCAACGATGAATCACTTCAGGTAATGCAATTTTTCTAAAGCTGAGATTCGCGTGGTGTCTGTCTGCAAATAAAGCCAGGCTTATCTGGTTTATTCAGTTATGCACGTGTTCAATCAGTTTCGTAATAAATTGTTGAATTGAATCTTCTAATATATAAAACTCTCGAGTCACGGTGTTTGTAATTAAACTTCTCCAAAATGGCTCGATCGATTTTCGTGAAATTTTTGTTGTCTCTTAGTTCCTCCAATCGGACAACATATATTTTTATCCCCCTAACTGTTAAGGGTTTAACCCTAATTTTTATTTTTATTTATTAGACAAAATTTTTAGATTTTATTTTTTTATGATACATCATAAAAAATACATACAAAATTTTCACCCCTCTACCATCAACCCCTATTTTTTATTGTAGTAGATAGTTATTCTTATTTAACTAAACAATGTTTCCTAGAAATCATATACATGGCAAAACAACGTTTGCCGGATCAGCAAGTGTACATATGTTTTTCAATACAGAGTTATAGGTAGAGTTATATACGTATAAACAGCTGTTAACTCCTTACTGGTAACACGATGTTTCATGGTCTTATTCCTATGAATCTATAATATTAATATCTATAGCAAACAACTAAATTAACGTTTATTATTTTGTAATAAATAAATCTGACATCAAACAAAATAAATTAAAAAGCAAGGCATTATCTACATCTACTTAAGGAACTTATGTGTTAATAATATCACACTAAGGGTGAAACTCAATACAATCGTCAGGGCTTATCTCATTCAAGACCTATATCCATGCGGGTCCTCAAATAATACTTTATAATATAAAAATATACGGGCTCTGTAACCTAAATAAAGTGACAATGACATCTCGAAGGTTATGTTAAAAAAATACACACTTGTTCTACAAACAGTTGAAAAAGAGTCAACTTTTGTTGCCGTGTGTTGAGTAAATATGTAATATGGAGTATTAATCGGGTAACTGTTTTGCTTTTTGACTTAATCACTTGAGTTTCTAATGTCTTGCTGAGATGACTTTTAAGCTGCATTGAGTAAAATTGTCTCATTGAAGTAGTCTTCATAATACACGACACCAACTACCTTGCGATTCTGTAACTCACTTTTCGAACTCTCACAGCGGTTTTCGCAGCGGCGGTCGCGCTCAAATCAGTCATGAAGCAGTCATTTTACGATTTGGCATTTTGATAAACAATAAACTACAAGCTCCCTCCGCTTGTCAAGACGTAATGTGAAATTGCTTAACAGAATACCATGAGATTCCAAAAATGACGTGAGTGACGAAGGGACCGTTGTTAGTGCGAGGTGAACTCACGGATTAAAAGAATAGCACGGCTGAACGAGTTGTGAACTTATGGCTCGTGCTGGCAGTGCTCTCGTTTCAATATTGCGTATCGGATTAGAATTTCAAATGCATTCAGTGAAAGCTGCTCTACAATTACGTACAACAACCTATCCACACAATGGAAATGTACTATTAGAAGAACTAGTTAAATAGGTTCCAAACCTACCATAACTTTCGATGCGTCGCTATTACTGTGCCATAATGGCAGTACCTATTGTATGAGCTATATTGAAGTGGTATTGTTAACTTGGATTATTTCCTTTTGTCACTACATTGGTATCAAAATTTCCGTCTAACTACATGGAATTTGTTGAAATAAAAATAACCCTATTCGTAAAACGTAAATGAATTTTATTACCTACATTACAGTAATAGTATTACCTACCTAAAAACTTCAGGGAAAGACTGTGCTGTAATAATGTGCTTTAGGACCTTTTAAAAAGAGAATTTTATCAAAACATGTTTGTTACTTGGTTCGACCTCGCTTTATCGTTACGTTAAAATTTAAGCTGATGAATACATTATCTATATTTCCGACTGCATAAGGTCGAATTATAATGAACGTTTCATCACTTTGCATACAAGTTAAAAAATTGCAAAATATAATTTCTTAAACCACTTTCTGAGCTGGAGAAAAGGAATTTCTGCCATCAGATCCATGGTAAGTAAGTTATAAGCCTTTTTTACTTGTATCACATGTCGATTTTTTGGGTGTTCACTGTCCGAACGAGTGTTAAATGCACAAAGAGAAAGCAAAGCTGTGATTTGAACGCCTGATTAGGATCTCATTGATTGTTTTATAGAACACTAGCCTCTTAGAGAAAATGGTAATGAAAAAAATATCTTTAGGGATTATATTTATTTAGTAAAAATTAAAAAAGCTGTAAATGTTCGATTCTCTCAAAGAGGTTTGCCTTCATTTTAATTACTCCAAGTAACCAGTCTGCGGGGAGGATCGTATGACGTATGTCGTGGTCTAGGCGATGTCCTTCAACCCGGAATATCATCTAAATACAAACTCGTTATAACGTGGACTAAGGATAATAGGTTACCATGGTTACCAATTCTTTTTAAAATCAAATTCTCTTCATTATCAAAAATAAATGAATGTCTAAATATTTCTATGGTATAGACGTTGAAATCTTTAAATTAATTATTGTTTCGCTTGGAACCAAACGATCGTATTTAATAAACCTAAATTATTAGATTTATATTTTTATAACTTTTAGACTATTTAGACGGCTCATTGGTCTAGTGGTTAGTACCCCTGACTGCGAATCCGTGGGTCCCGGGTTCGATATACGGCTGAGACAAACATCGATGTGATGAGCATTTGTTGTTGTGCTTAGGTCTCGGGTGTTTAAATATGTCTTTATATGTCTATCTATCTATAATATGTATGTATATCCGTTGCCTAGTACCCATAACACAAGCTTCACCAGCTTAGCATGGGACTAGGTCAATTGGTGTGAATTGTCCAATATTAAAAAAAAAAAAGACTTATTTAAATTGTAAGATTCTTACTACAGGAGCTGGTTTGTTTTCTGCTGCCTCTACGTGCTTATCTTCTATTCTGAAGAACACGGAGGCTGTCGACTGAGGAATTGGGTACGCGAGACTCGGCTGGCTAAATATCACCTGGTAAGTACAGGTACCTTATTGATCTAATTATAAAAAGGTTAACATTCTCTATCTTTTGACATACAGGGGTCATTTTTTATAGAACAAGGGGCAAACGAGCAGGAGGCTCATATGATGATAAGTGATACCGCCACCCATGGACACTCTCAATGCCAGAAGGATCGCGAGTGCGTTGCCGTCCTTTTAAGAATTCATACGCTTGAAGGACCCTTAGTCGAATTGGTTTGGAAATACTTCAGTGGGTACCACATAGTGGTGGTGCGTGACAGAAACTGCTTTTAAAAGCACATCGATGTGATACCAGTGGAATTTTGTATTATGCCCCTGTATAAAAAAACCAGGTACTCCATCTGTGCACCAATATTTTTTGAATTTATAGTATTTAATTATGATAAAAGGAATCACGTAGAATCTCTTACTTCAAAGTAATAGTACTGTGAACATTCGTCTTGAGAACCTCCTATATAAATGAGAGTATACATAAGGATCTCTGTTATCTTCCAGTCTTTTTCGATAGCATGCCTAATGAGCTCTTCACCACTCTTTACAAGAGGACATTTCAGATTCGTAGTGTGCACAATAGCTCGCGGGGAGAAATGTTCTCTTGTTTCTGAAACATACATATAAATAAATAGGTGTAATTAATTTGTTAACACGTGTTAAACAGTGTTCAAGGGTCGTGAGCTCTGCTTGGAAGTCACTGAAAGGTTATCATATATTTACATCAACACAGTAAATCAGATGCAGTGTCTGTATTTTCAAAGGTTGTCGGTTGCTACATAATGTAGGGATTACATAAAAAATATTATATGTATATTATAAAAGAGGACCTATCTGAAATTTTATTGGTACTCTAAAAATATTAATTAGAGTTGGAGTTTGATACGAGTAGGGTTAGCCTGGTTGAGTGTGCGATTTTCGGAGCTTGTGTGGTCAAACCCCGGCTGGGCACAATCTTTTCTTTACGCAAATAAAAGTTGCATCAAGATAACATACTACCTACTTATCTATAAACTATGGCCTAGGCAACAAATGCTGTAGGACCAGCCCGGGCTGTTTTGGCTGTTCTCGACCGGAGATGAGGTTCTGCAGGTGGATGCACACTATTTACTTACTAGCAAGCTGCTTTAACGTCTGTCGAATTCCTAGCAATTCTTTGGCTCTATTTATCACCGAGACTACTGTGTCTATCGCCTGCTCCTCATAAGGTTTTATCTCCGGTAAATTCATTTTGAAAAAGGCAACAAATATAAAGTCAATGTCACTGTAATTTTATCCGTCAAATTGAAGATGTTTTATCCTATACTATATTTTAACCTCTTTGGTATAAAGGACATACATGTCTATATCAGTAAATAAAGTAAAAACTTTTTAAAGCAGAGAAAAACGGCTTATTTTAGAATATATTAGAAATTATTCAAGATTTCATATATATTTTATAACGCCCAATTACTTTCATAAGTAATTTTTGCTTACAAATGTTTTCGGACCATTAACGGTTCTTGCGAATTCGTGTCCTACAATTTTAATTATTATTATGCGAAATGTATTGGATTTAACTCAATCTTAGAGTATCAACAGCCTTCGAGAATCTTAGTACTACTTTGATAACACTTGTATTGCTGGATTACAATAAAATGCGTCAAGTAGCAAATATTGTCGTTATTTAAATGACTCACTGTTGTATCAGTTGTCTATGGAATATTAATGTAAAATGTATTTATTTGTATGGCGCCAGTTAGAAATATCTATATTGAATTGTCCTTTAAGGAACGACCTGTATTCTGTATCAAAATCCAATACATTTTTAACTGACGGAAGTGGTACTATTCTTTAGTCTCTATTCTAAATCATACTCTTATTCTTTGTGAAGCATGACGAAGATTTAGCACCATCACCATACTTAAGCACTCGTTATATTACTCAATTTATTTTTAATCTGTTTCAAAAGTATGTATTAACAAGCTGCACTAAATAACTAAATATATGAGCGCTGAGAACTAAAAACCTAACAACCGGACGTATCCCTAAGCCTACCCTAAAACATAAGTAGTGAATATATAAAAAGTACGGGATGTGTGCACCAAAATACCTAAGGTAATAAATGGACCCCTATGGGAACCATTCAAGGTGGTAGGTTTTTATCAAAGCTATAGGACAGGCTCACCACGATAATAGGGGTTGAAGGAGTCTTCGCCGCAATGAGAGGAAGCGAGAAATCAATACGGCAGAGTTCAAATCTGATTTGTTGTTTATAAAACAATATCTTAAATACTATGTCACATATACATAAGATTTATCTAGTAAGCTGTCGGTATTTTGCGCACCTTCAGCTATAAACATTTGGGATCGCGTCCACCGGGTCAGCGGTTGACCAATGTTCAAAGGAATCTGAACACACGAGAAACAGGGTTTCTTCTTCTATTATCTGCACCAGTATTGTGAAAATGTAAAATAATGAATGGCCTAGACACGAATTGTTGTGTATTATGTTATATTTATTATTACATACTTTGATCTTCGGAGATAAGAGATGTCTAAATGATAGATAGTATTTTATCGTTGAGATAAAGATAATTGAAGAGTTATTTTACAGCATCAAATATAAACTACACGATTTGCTTTCACTCTTAAATTAATTTGTAAAGCGATTTAAAACATCAAATAGATTTAATATACAAAAGAAAAGAAAAATACCGCATAAAAATCACGCTAGAGTACACACAATGCTGTGAACTTAAAATTTCCACGTCTGACAATATTTGTAGGAAAATGCATATTTTTCCTTAAACAGAGATCTTATATCTAGAGATTTCCTAATTTGATTTAAATTCTGGTAATCCAGTGAGTCATAAATTTATATTTCAGCCCCATTACTTGGTAAAAAATAACTAACCGACTCCATATTACCAAATTATAGGTAATTTAGGTAGGCCTTGTAATGCTTTTAAGGGGAAGGTGATTAAATTTTTAAAAGCAAGCCTTTGCCGTGCCTTTATAGCGTGGAAGAGTATTTTTACTATAAGTTATGATTAACTTAACTGATCTTATTATGATGACATCATGATAATTAATATGACATTTGCATGCCTATATTTATTTGGCTAATTGTGCGGTATTATAATTAATCGATCTGAATGTGTCATTTTCTTTGCAAATAATCGATTTATTATTTTTATTATAAAATAGTAATTAATTTAAATTAAAGTATCCTTTACCCTTTAGATGTCCGTAGTTCGACCGGGCGGAGTGGAGCATAAAAACATAATATCACAAATGAACAATTGAATACTTAAAGTACCATTTTTACTTTTTGGTTGTTTCAAACTGTATTAAAGCAATAAACAGATAGACTAATATACAAATTAGTCAACAATTATACACAAAATGTTTGCATTTACTCAAAATGGCTATATTTTTATATTATTATTCAGATTGAAGGTAATTTTCATTATACATATATTACTATACCTGTTTTACAACATTTTTAAGTATATACCTTAACCCCATTCTTTATCTTGTATATCTTCTACAGATTGTCACACATAGCTAATGTTTTCTTATTTCCTAATATATATCATGTGAATGTCTGATAACTAAAAATGCAAACACTTAACATAAGTACTATACCGACGCATACGTACCGGTCTACTAAACGCCGACAACGAATTGTATCTATTATGTCGGCCATACAATGCGCAGAGGCGATGAGAACTTGGAGAAACTGATCGTGGTTTGTTACACAGAAGGCAATCACGTGGCCGTTCACCAGATGGACCGATCAAGTGAAAGACTCATCGTCCTCAAAACTGTCAGAAAGACGCTGGCCAGAAACCGGCGGATACAGTACGCTCCAGATGAGCTTCTGCCCCAGCTCCATGAGCTGCGGACTGAAGAGAGAGACACTGAATTAGCAAGAACTAAATACAATATGCATAGTACTGGTTAAATAAAATTTCTCTTTTTTTATCATAACATGACCCGAACGCACGCGAGATTTGTATTTCCGCTTTCATAATTGTCTTGTGTCTTGACCCACTAACGGACATGGTGTACACTGTATGACTCATCCCATAGAACTTAAACCATGGAAGAGGCTTTGTGGGTACGGAAGGCGTTTAGCCTAATAGACCAAGGCCAGGGTACCAAGTTTTTTTGGTAAATGTATATGTGTATATATAAATACTTTTATATTTTAAAAGAAACCAAAATATATAAAATATCATAAGTTGAAAATCTAACTTCTCACTTACTTAATTAATATTTAATTAAAATATATCTATAATGTATCATGATTTAGATATTAGCTTATTAGTTAATTACGCAAAGATAATTACGAAAATAATAAATGAATACTATAGTTATTCATTATACTTAATCACTTTAATTTGTGTAGATAGGTTGAAGATATTTTTAATAATTATATAAGATATACTATGACTAAATAAGCCGTATTAAGTGTGTAAAAACTATATTACTAATAAATATTAGTTTTAAAATAATATCATCATTCTTGATATATCTTGCAAATTTGTAGCTATAATTTTAAAATTTGTATGTACTTCAACAGTTTCAAACACCGTTTTCTTCCATGAAAAATTAAACAATCCGATAAACAGCTAAAATTACTTTCAACATACTTAATTAGCGCAAGCAAAAAGTCGTATCTAGATGTTTTATAAACCAAGTTACTGCGCGCCCGCACGCGAGCTCAGTCACTCCACATTATCGCGGGTAGACAGACTGCTTTTATATTAAATAATTAAGGCGTATTTGTAAGGCCATGTTTTGATTATTCAATAGTAAGTATAAGTGACATTATGGGTGCATTAGATTGTGTTGCCAGTAACAAAATTTCATCTTCAAGTACTGAAGTGTTTACAGCTACGATGAATTCACAGACTTCGTTGGATAAAGATGTAAGTTTGATTTCACTGTTTGTTTTCCCAATTAAAATACTTTACTAACTAAATATTATAGTTAAGGACTCATATAAGGTATTTCTCATTAGTATATTTAATGTAGTAGGCGTAAATTTCCCATAGGTCGTCTAGTTAGTACATGTTTGTTTATACGATGCTCACCTGTTTGAAATATGATCAGTTGTGTATAGTTCCCGCTGCAAATTGTATAAGACATCAATGACTTAGAAACTTTATTCTTTGTACATGGTTTATTGAAACCTCCATATATGGTCTATCATCAGTGCACCGTCTCGAGACCCTCATGAATAAGGGAACTGACGTTGACGTAATCATAAAACCATAAGTACAACGACTATTGACTTGAATTTGACGATAAAACTCCCATAGTTTTATCGTCAAAATTTATGTTTGAAAAGGTTAAAGTCATATTTATATATGGTTTAATAACTCAATGTTATAAATATAAAATCAAAAAAACATAATTTATTAGAAAATATTTTAAGTTACTAGACAATTTGCAAAAAAAATATATACTGTTTCGTGATTATTATTTTTCTAATAGGCAAGTAGGTGATCAATCTGTCGACGAGTGTCGGCCTGACACTTTCGGCTTAACCAGTACGCTAACACTGCTACAACCATTTATAAATTACGACTTTTGACCTTTTACCAAAGTCATAAATAATAGATTCCATCCAAGGCCGGCGTAGTTTGTATCTATTTAGAAACACTGCATGTTATGAGAGAATCGATAAAGGGGGTACAATACTTAAAAGAGACGGCATGAATGTTTTTTCTCATTCACAAACCAATTTGTAAATAAATAATACAGAGCATTTATATTCCATGTCGCACATCAGAGATTGAGCCGGAACTCAGTACTTAGATACATGACAGCATACAATATAACTATTAGTGCAGTGATTACATAACATTTGTCAGTCCCCTATGCAGGGTGCATTTAAATTATTATCTTTATAGGATTTATTCGAATTTAAAAATACAAATTAAATACGCTTATTTTATAAACACTGTTTCTGACTTCTGTCTGTATTAACGAACGCACTTTTAGTCTCTTTCTGCCTTTCTGTGATCTCGATGTCACAATCGTAGTCTAATTGCCGCGTTAATAACAAAACTGAAACTGTCCTTTGCGCTTGTAACAATTTTACTATAGTTAAATTTTAATACATATCTACTATTAAATAAATAAAAAAATAGACATAGACAATACACATTACATTTATTACAAACGAAAACACACACATAAACACACAAAATAACAAAAAAATAAGACATCAAAAACAATAAAATTTAAAAATAAAAATTAAAAATTCCCTTTTGCCATTCGGTTCGCTTCCAGTGTGCAATGTGTGTGTACTGTGGTTGTAATTGGCCCGGGCTCAGCATTATGCTGAGGAGCAAAATGTTCCACAGCGCTGGTCATTCTGCCAGAGACCACATAAGGACAATTCTATACATCACTAACGTGTCAAATAAACTAGTTATTTTAATTATAATAGATCGATCATGAAACGTCGTTTAGTTATAACTTATAAGTTATGGCCATTTTGATAACGAAGCATTTAGTTAGGCGCATTGGCTAAATTATTTATGTACCTCAGATGATTATTACAAAAGTATTATTTTAAACAAGATTTTATAATCCTTCAAATGTTGTACCCATATAAAAGATGATTTAGAAGACTTTGTTAAGTTAACATTCGCTCGTACGATGTTGCACTTTAAGATTAGAAAAAAAGTGTATGTACTTATGTACACGCGTTAGAACTTATACTTATAACTTAACAAGATAAAATATTTTACGTTTGTAGAAAAAACGACACTAACAATAGAAAAAAGGTATTTAATGTATATAAAGTTGTATTATAACGCATTATCTAGTTAAATAAAGTTTAATAAATATCCCAAAAAAAATCTACATAGTTAAAGAAATTGACATTTTTTATTTTAAAATGTTGACTGCTTACTTCAGGGTGTCGGTTTGTGACGGTGTGAGCGCGCATCATAAAAATTTACTCTCATCATTTTTCCCTAACGCGCCAAAAGAAGTATAACTTCATGAAACTGATAACGATATCTGTGGCCAAGGACAGAGAAGTACAATTTGGAAACTTTAAGAGCCTTTGAAACACCTCCATAATTAATCCACATTTCAGCGGCTGTGTAACGAATATCCTTTAAAGATTTTTCTGCGCATACAACAAAACCAAACAGCTATTATTTCAAAGTAATAAATAAAGAACTATTGGGAGTCAGTCTAATCAAAGGAGGATTGAATGTTTATTAGTATACATACATACATCACAAACATAGAGACTAAAGTATCTCAATCATATAGTCCGGAAAAGCCTAAGAAATTAATTAAAATGTAAGGTTTCGATGTTAGTAAAAAAATATATCCCAAGGTCGGCATTGAACCGTCTGAGTTGAATGTAACCTGCGTTAAAAATAACTTTAAAAAGGCATAACTTTCACATTACACATGTGTAGTGAGTACTAGTACTAAGTTACATCCGTCATGCGGTAAGCAATGACGCATCGCGTCGCGTCACGCGTCACGATCCACGACCGGCTCGCCTGGTATTAAGGAATCACCCCTTAAACGGCGCTTACGAATGACGCATAGAATTAATCTAACGCTTTTATAACAAAACTGCATCTTAATAAATTTCGGCGATATTTTGATGATACAATATTGTCTTTTATTTCCTTGATTATGTTGGCATATAGCACGTAAAACATCGAGACAATTGTATAATTTAAAAACTAAAATAAATAATTACCAAATAGTTATAATTCTACGCGTTTTAATCTAAGATAGTTTTTCTTGGTATTTTAGAATTTATACATCGCGACTGAGCAATGATATATTTTAACACAATAATTTAGCAATTGGAGTAGTCATAAATTGTTAATTTATATACAAAATGCTTATTTAAATTAATTTCAGATAATACTGACAGACAATGATTAACTGTTTTATAATTAAATTCCTCTATCGATAAACGTGAGCAGTCTCTGCTACCCGCCGATAGATGGCGCAGTATTAAAATTGTTTAATTTATATTAGAGCATAAAGAACTCTACTGGACACGAATAACAATATAAACATAATATATATGACCGTAATGGCTGAGTGTGAGACAATAAGCTTTATCTCTAAAGATGAATTTAGAACTGAGTAGTGCAAATCTATATTAATTTGTTCTTAATTTTTATTATTTTTTATTTTATTATTTGTACCAACTTGATTTCGCTGGTCATATCCGCATGTTGTAGGGACGGCACTGCTTTTCAATGTTTTGTATGTACGCTAATTTGTTTGTTTCTATTACGAGTTTGTACTACTTTTGTGGACCAAAAAAAAACTAAATAATAAATTTTAATATAAAGTGTAACAGCGTGGAAGATTGTCTGGATGGAGCTCGTTGTAAAAAGAAAGAGTTTCAAGAGTAAATGAGGCTAAATTATTATTACAATGTGTAACGAATCATTTGACGTTTACAAAATGTTTTTTACTGATAACGAGGAATCCCTGTAAGCGGTTCTAAAATTATCCAATCATTCTAAGTTACGCCTGCAACCGACGGCTATCGTGGGATGACATTATGCAAGCGTTTCAAATAATAATTATAAAATATACTACTTTGTTTTAAGTTACATTCAAATTTCAAACTCAAACTTAAAATATCTTTATTCATATAGTACACTTATGAACGTCAAAGAAGGAGTTAAATGTATTGTAAATTTACATCTACTACCAGTTCGCAAGTCAAGGGTGTAGCGCGGGCAAGAAAAACTGGCAAGAAACTTTCCGCCACTCTCTTTAATCGCTTTTGAGTCATACAAATTGTTTGAACTGGAGCAAATCAATCCCAATATAGAATACCTTAGCAATATTCTTTATTGAAGGAGCTACACAGCTAGCTATAGATTTTATTTTAATTTATTTTCTATGAGGTAGCAAAAATAAATTCGCTCCCGAAATTTGCCGCCCTTTTTTTTTTATTTTTTTTTTTTTATACGAGGTGAAAATGCGCTTACGCAGGCCCGCATCAACGATGTCGAGCTTGACGCGGGGACTGTGGGGCTGGGTCTACACTCAAAATCCTCTGCTATTCAGAGGGGTAGCGAGACCCCACCCACTAAAAACACCTCAGCCCTTCACACGCCCTTAATATGGGCCCTCGGGGTTCGCTAGGCATTCTACCCAAGGAAAATTTGCCGCCCTAGGCCAGCCTACTACAACCTGCTGGTAAACCCGCCACTGGCTCAATCTGTAAACATATGTTTTAAGAATGATGATAATATAACACACTAATATTTTAAAAAATTTATTGATTTTAATTGATCATTGAATAAACTCCAAAAGTACTACATCCTACATTATCCATCCATTGTTATTTTCCAGCATACATAGGCCAAATATTAACTAAATTAATATTAATACATTATACAATTAAAAGTGATTTTTAAACAATTACCAGAAAACCTTTTTCCTGTACATTAATATTTTCTAAATGCGTTTTAAGCGTATGGGGGGGGGTAACGCTTCACAAATAGTTCGCCAGAAAAGGGCGCTTGTTGATGCTGGACTGTACGAAACGATTACACAGGGTTATAGTGTAAAAAACATAAATAAAAATCTCTATGTAAATCCATAAACTATTGAGAATAAAGCAAAGTGTACCATAGTTACATACCATAAAAAATTGGTCACGAACTGAACGCATTATTGCATAAAGCTTTTCTCTGCGATCGTTTCTTACGGTAATCTATGATACCACGCATGCTCGCAGCGCAACTAAAATTTATTGTGTTCAATTCACTTGAAATATATTGTACATTATCTAAGGTGATCTATGAGCAGCATTTGTCATAAAATATTGAGCAATTATTTCGTTCAACTATAGGAGTAGGGTTGCACAAAGATTTAAGATTTAAATTGTATTCTTTGTATTCCCACATACCCAATATTAGTGTCTTAAAATAACACTTGTGCATAATAATGTATGTAATGTTAGAGCAAAGGAAATCGAATAGTTGACGAATGGAAGTAGGATTGCGAACGTTTCCTCCAACCTACAGGTTCCTCTAACCATAGACCTAGACCCCAGGTAATGTCGAGAAGTTGGATATCCTTAGCGGGTGGAATAGCGTTACCGCGTTTTAGTATGACGTAATCGCAGTGATTGTAGCAAAAAGCGATACCTACAGCTACTTATAAAACATTAAGAATTATAATATTTTGTACGCAAAAATTGTGCAGCGCTCCATGGGCGTAATTAGAAGTAAACTTTACTATTCTAATATGGATTTATGATAGGTATTAAGAAACAAGATAAGATACGAAACACTGTCATAAGAAGTAAGACAAAAGTCACAGACATTCTCACTAGAATAGATATGTAGTTTGAAGTGGAGATGGCCTGGGCACATGATACGTGATAAACAAGAAAAGTGGACCAACATCATAACTGACTGGTACCCTAGAGATGGGAAAAGGAACAGAGGAAGACAAAGCAAGAGATGGGAAGACGAATTAAAATTAACAGCAGGCTCAAAATGGAGAAGGGTTGCAAAAGAAAGAGTACAATTGAAATTGTTAGAGGAGGCCTTTGCCAAGAGGCACACTGAAGTCAGAGATATTTTATAAGATAAGAGTCAACCACAAAGTCAAAGAAACAGTTCAGGATAAGAGGCTTATAATTAAGAAACAGTTACCGTATTAAATACTTATTTCAAATTGTAAAACTGTCCGGTATATTACAGTATATGTGACGTGACATCGTACGTCACATATACTGTAAAGAACTTAAAACGGGTGTATCATTTCAAATAGGTAAACGATATTTAATATTAATAAATAATTATTAACCATATTTTCGGCACGTAGGCGGTTTTTTGTAATTAAATTTTAATAAAAACCAATTTGACGTAAAACTACATAAATGGTATCGCTGTACGTTTCGCGTGGTTTTTCCTTTATTAATCATAAACAAATACATTTAAATCAAAACAGGACACAATTTTCCTTAGTATTACGTTAATTGTCTTAGTGGTATATTATACGTGAAACTGTGTTTTGTGTTGGTTGTGTTGGTGATAATTCAATGACTTTAAAATGGTTATACACAATTCTGCATTTCGTAGCAGCTTGCGTGGTTTAAGAGGTATAGCGTCCTTAAGAACATCAAATGAACAGGTTATTATAATTTATTTATTTAAGCTGATCTATATTATAGTAATCTTAAACACTTAGAAAATATTCAAAACAAAACAGATTAATAAACGAAATATATGAAACAGAAAACAACAGTACCTACATTAATAAATACAAAAGAAAACTGAAATGAAATATTTAATAAACGAAAACTTAATATTTTAAAGAAAAACCTAAATTGTGTTAATTAAAAGATTGTCCTAAATATTATAAGATCAGATTAGCTTTAAGGTTTATTCAGTTATAAAAAATAATAATAAAACCACACACACCATTTTTACTTTGTACACAAAGGTATTACAGGTGTTACATTGCAACCCATGTAAGGGTAATCCAGCCTTCCCGCTATAACCGCCAGAATGCTGTCAGGGGTATCACCAGTGATACAGCTCGGGCGTAAAAACATTCTACTCCTGCTAATGGCTGTATCGTATGAAGTGCCGTAATGGAACTTCATGATTGACCTGCGTTTATTTAATTTACTATCATTCAAAGTCAAGTCCGTGTTAGCCGTTTGGGGGCACTGCAGGGTGCCCGCCAAGTCAAGCAAAAAAGCACTTTTATATTGTTTTACTGAAATATTTAATCAATTATTTGTACAACATACGCTGAAAATAGTTATAGTCAATATTAAATCTTTATATTTAATTGACAAAGCTTGCCAACGCTTGGTATACTGATACATTGGTGAAATAATCATAATATATAATGTTTATGTGACAAGCACTTATAGGCAAACATGACATAGGTACACGAAGAGATAATGCAAATATTAAACAAAACTGTTAAAATTATAAAAACTAACCGAAAATCCATTTTAAAGTGGGAGCGTTCGTTTATCAGAATGCTCAGCAAATATATCCAGACCTAGCTCGTTTATCAGAATGCTCAATCTTAAATCTAAAACGGTGATTTCGGCAAGCTACTGCCGAATTACTATACATACATGGAGCCATAAGGCGCATTACATTGGTACGTTAATACGTCTTACGTCGGTTATAATAAAAAGACTTGATGACGTACCTCGTGTTATTATTTAGTTTAAAACATAATCGAATCAAATTATTTCATTCACTTTATACAATAAAGATCCATTTAGTAAATACAATTTTGGAAATTATTTTAGTACTTTCTAAATAAATTTCTTTTTATACTTTTTATGTTTAAGTTATTTTCTTAAATCAATACTTCATCATTGTAATGTTTCCCTTATAATGTTGTGCACACTTGTTATTGATGCACATGCATGTATCTTGTTTTCTATGTCATGTGTTCTCTGTAAGTGTTTGTATGTGTTTTGTAAGTGGGCCTTTTAAAATAAAATAATAAAATAAATATAAAAAAGATAAATAAACGCGTTAGGTACGCGTTAATTACGCCCATAATAGTTAGAAAAATTTAAATATGAATATATTAATAACATGAATATGATTGTCGGAGAGAGTTTATTTTATAGAATAGGGAGAAAACGGGCAATCCCAATGCCAGAGGGCTCGCGAGTGCGTTGCCGGCCCTTTAAGAATTGGTACGCTCATTATTGATGGACCCAGTGGGCAGATGGTCTCACATAGATATGCGCGGCAATAACTAAATGAATATTATTTAATCTTTGTACGAAGCACATTAAACTCGAATTTTTTTTTCACCGGCTGAAACCTACAATTATTTTCAATATTTTTTGAATAAGTTGTTCATAAAAGGCGTTAAAACCGGATTAATAAGTAGGCCAAACCACCACAGGTGTCATACCTGCTATACCTACTCATAGTTTCATAGAAATTACTCTTGATGACCCAAATAAGTTACCATACATTTGACGTAAGTAACTACGTTCCACGACATGAATGAAGTGACGTAATCACAATAGTAACCTTCATATACAGTATCTTCTTATGGTGGTACTCAGAGATGTTAATTAATTGTGTAATGGTAGTAAAGATTACAATGAGTTCACGATAGCTTTATTCCGAACCTAAGCTATCATTCATTAGCAGATCGGGCATTAAATTAAAATATTGTAATTTGTAGGCGCTACAGCTAACCACAATACTCAGATATGAGGTACCGACCCAGAGAAAGAGAGAGAGAGAGAGAGAGAGAGAGAGAGAGATAGAGAGAGGGAGACTATATAATTACGTAATTAATAGTGTTAGTTAGCTGTTACTTTTAACAATATTTGTTTCATACATTGTCGAAAAACGAGTGCTCCTTGAATTTTATTATAGTTTAACTATTCGAATGTACGTTTAGTTCGAAAATAGTATTTCATTTCATTTCATATTTCATAAACGGTATCACGCTCGTCCAGATCTCCGAGAAAGACAAAGAATTTCTTCAGTACAAATATATTTCATCCATTATTATGATATAAAGTTCTTATTGCATGGCAACCCTATTTGAAGTGCAGAGATATTACCAGTTATATAACGATTGACGTAAATTCTCGAACAATTTCAAGTTCAGCTCGTAGGGACCCTTCAAGGTACTTGACCTTGCAAGGGCAAGCTGACCTTGTCGACTCTGACCTTCAACGCGACCCTTAAATTTACTTACACTTTTGATATACAGAGAGGAAATGAGTTCAATCTTTAAATAAATATACAAAGAGTGTGACCAGAACTGAACAGTTCACGACGCCCTCATAATCTAATTCTACCTAAGTATAGAACCAATTACGATAAAAAAACATTGAGCGTGGGAGTGCTGCGGTATACTTAACTTCCACAAAATATAAAAAGTGCACACAGCCTGGAAATATTTAAATTAGACTACGTAACATAACGTTCTCTACGTAAATGAAAGTCCAAACTCTACTTCGTTAATTCATCCTGGAATGATGATCCATTGATGATCCATTCTTCAATGACCCACGATGTGATAAATTGTATCTCTAGTATATAAGTTCTCATGTAAGTGACTATTGTCTGTTATGAGAATAAATGTCTTTAAACCAAACAACATGATGTTATTCAGTCAGTAGGTACGATCTAGATACTTCGTATGCATATTTAATAATTTACATTTATTTATTACTAGCTGGCCTGGCGAACATCGTACCGCCTAACAGTCGATTCTTTATTTTTGTAAGTACTTATTCTGCTATTCGGGACACCGGTCTAGCTAGTAAAATAAAAAAGAAGAAAGTTGATAAGACGACAAATAAATTATGTCAAAAAATAAAAAATTACCTTCCCGGAACCCTTCCACTAACACTTACACTTTATGGTATGGTATTAAAGTTTAAATTGACTTTTAAGTATTATTACTAATATTTTGTATGGGAATATATAATATATATAGAAAAGTGTTGTTTTTAAACTTTTTCACTCGATTTTTTTAAATTTTTCTCTCCGTAAGAACCATCCTCGTACTTCAAGGAATATTATAAAAAAAGAATTGCCCAAATTGGTCCAGGCGTTGTTGAGTTATGCGCTTACTAACACATTTTGCGATTCATTTTTATATTATAGATTTATACATACACAAAATAGTGGAAACACAAACTATAAAACAAACTTATTTACCAATGTTAATATTTTGTTCACGCAACATAACAGTTTATAAGGAATTTGTACTGTTGTGTAGCTTCAGCCACCAAGGTGACCCCCTGAGTGGTTTTTTTGGTGTTTTCTGTACTTTTAGTTAATATATAATATATTTAGGAATAATAAAAAATTGGGGACTCTACGAAGGTACAAATAATAGCCGATTTTAGATATATCAGATACTTAGATATATTTTAAGTAGACTTTTAGAAGTACCTATCTGAAAAATCTTTGTAATAGTATAAATATGGTACTTCATCCTTACACCTATTATAAAAGCGGGTCACTATGTTCCGTCGACAATCCTCCTTAGAAAATTTCGGAAACTTATATATATAAATTCAATACAAAATTTGGTACCATTAAATTGTCACAACTTTTCGTTCATAACCTTTTTTTATACTCGCAAATAAACAGTTTAATAATGTTGCATCCGTAAGTCCGTGCCTGCTACGTTCGATGACCTCTCCAACAATAGTTATTGTACTAAACTAATCTAGTTGGCTAAACCCGTCTGATTCAGTTAAGATTTATATGACTTTGTACCAAACAATTGCTATTACCTCTTCATCTTGTAATTTTTCATTTGTTTCAATTGTTGTGTTTATCGTCTCTTTGTTTAAACAATGTTCATGAATCTTAGAATTGGCATATTCGTAAAAGCCACAGAGGTATTATGTGATTTACAAAACTGATAATTCATTTTATTTAAATGTATAATTTCTATAATTTGTGTTACCCTAATGACTGCAATTATCAATTAAGGCTAGATTTTATCTATAGAAAAAAATCAGCATACATCGCCAGGAAACAGACATGATTTAGAATTTTCGGCGTATGGCACACATGATTGATTACCTTTTTGGTTATTTAGAAAAATAAATAAACAAATGCCAACCCATTGAACGTTGTAGCAACATTGGATTATTACAAAATGTCTACTGGTTTCTATGGTAACCGGCTATCGATACAAAATATATCGATTCACCATAACTGGGTTTACCTACCAAGGAAATTCCAATATTCCAGAACCGTACAAACTTAGGTTTAAAAAGTCTTAAACTCTTGCATTGAATACCTTATACAACACATACACACAGAACATGGCTACTAGGCTTGATTTTTGGCAAAATAATAATTTGTTATCTCTTTGCCTTATACTTATAACACAAAAATAGGCATAACCTGGAACAGTACTCGTAGAAAATAATAGCTATTTTTTTGTGGTCCCTTGACTTCTAACAAATATCATATACAAAATGGCTGAGTATAATTAATATTTAGAAAATTCCTTATTCCATTATGGAATGCGTTAATGCAGCTTCAATCAAAAACTTTTTACATGAAATAAAAACAATTATTTTCTCTTTGTTGCAGCAAAAAGAACAGGGAAACCAGTTAATCGACAGAAGTTGCGGTAACCGCTCCATCTGGTGGACACTTGCTGTAGATGTTCCACTTCTATTACTCGGTAAGATCATAATATTGTGTTTATCATATATTATGTATCATCATAATGGGTTCAAGGTCAATGTTAATATAATAAATGTTAGAAAACATTCATCTTTTTGCATTGAGTGGGAGCTTGTAGTTTATTGTTTATCAGAATGCCAAATCATAAAATGACTGCTTCACGACTGATTTGAGAGCGACCGCCGATGCGAAAACCGCTGTGTGAGTTCGAAAAGTGAGTTACAGAATCGCAGGGCAGCTATAATACACACGCATTTAATTTGTTAGATTTGACATTAAGGAAAATATTTTGGCTAAAAATAGAACTGGTTTAAACATACTTAACATAGGTATGATAAATGTCGCATGGCTGAATATAAATTATTCTCCAAAGCATATAAATATTTTTTGGAGGATAAGTTAACGGAATAGTAATTCGATAAGATCTTTTACAGTAAAGGATATTTTGGATACGTCTTAAAGTTCTTTAAGTACATCAAAGAGAGAAACTCAGAGTTGTATTACATACATACGTTGTATTATATATAATACAATACGATAAATGCTCATGCCTAAAAGAGATTAACATTATATCCGTTATTAATTATTACTAAATTAACAAATAACGCAAGTAAATTATCTCACGACTGCGAATCCATGGGTCCCGGGTTCGATCCCGGCTGAGACGACCATCGATGTTATGAGCTTTTGGTTTTGTGCTTAGGTCTTGGGTGTTTAAATATGTATTTATATGTCTATCTATCTATAATATGTATGTATATCCGTTGCCTAGTACCCCATAACACAAGCTTCACCAGCTTAGCCTGGGACTAGGTCAATTGATGTGAATTGTCTTTAAAAAAAATTGGTTAATTTAATGGGTCATTTTAATTCTGAGTGATTAAATTATGAAATAACGTATGAATTAGCAATGTCAAACAGAATAAAATATAAATACATGTTTATACACCCCCACTAAGAGCATATGGCAGAAACAACGCAATCGCAGTATTAAAAAAAGTAGCTTCGTTTTTCATTTTATTCATTTTGGTCGTTAAAAATAGATTGACAAACATGTGTGCATCGCCTTACTACGCCTAAGTGATAATTGGAGACAGTTTTGTTTAATTGTGTATTGTTTTGTTATAATACTTATAAAGCCATCCCTTCAGATGACAGCCTCTTTTAACTTCTTCGTAAGGTGTGTTTAATCAAGTCAAACAAAATCATTTGTTTTAGTAAAACATTAGTCAAAGCGAAAGTAGGTAACGATAATATATGAACCCACACCATATAGTATCCAATTTCGTGAACTATTAAAATCACTATAATTAGTTTTAGTAACATAGTGCAAGTAGTAAATAAGTTTTTAAATCATTTTGTTTATATATAATAAACGTAATGAACAAATTGTGTATAGTTATTTATTATGCAATGAAGTGTAGTGTAGTAAATGGGGAAATTGTACCAAATTATTACACGTATTGATTGATTAATTGAAATATTGTTTCAGTTTGACGTAAATTAAGCTATTCTGAATATAAGTTATAATTAGCCTATAATCAAAGACAAATTAATTAAATTGTCTTACATATAACCTTTGTTTAAATTTAACTAAGTATAGTTAAGGACTCAATTACTTAAAGGTCACCCGCTGAGTTATAAATAGCCTAATACTAATTATAATATACAGTAGAACCTCTATAAGTCGAACATCAAGGGAGACGCCAAAAAATTCGAGTTGTAGAGTTTTCAACTTATGGAGGATTTCGACTTAGGCGGATTTTGATTCGACATAAAGAGTTTGAGGTTTATTCTTATAAATTTTGAGTTAGAGAGGTAAAATAAATAAAAATTCAACTTGCAGAGGTGAAACTTGGAGGACAAACATATTTTTATTTATTATAAATCAAGATTATTTCAAATCATTTTAAAATAAAAAATATGGCATTAATAAAAGTCAGTAATTTTTTAAGCTAAATTTCAAAGGGAATCAAAATTGAACACCTGACACAAAGCAAGCAAACACGTGTTTCCATGAGTCATAAATTTATTATTGTATACTCCTAAAATGTTTTCTAAGAAACAATAGTGTATTCACATTGTCGGAAAGTTCTTAAAGTCGGTAACTTATTTTTGTTCGAACAATAGATATAATAAACTCCAAATGATCAAGTTGTAAAGGTTGTAAAATAAAACGTTCCTATGTTCGAGATACAGAGGTCAAATTTAATTTTTCGAGTTATAGAGTGAAAATATGTACCAAAATGGCTTGGAGGGACTCGGTGATCATTTCGATTAACAGAGGGTCAAGATTTCAAGTAATGGAGGTTTTGGTGTTTTAAGGGAAGGGAACAAAACATTTTTTTTTTTTTTTTTGGTTTTTGACTTATCGAGGTTCGACTTAACGAGGTTCTACTGTACTTGTTTTATGGATAAAATTCGATAGACTGTAATGGTAATTCGTTTTCCGGTAATGACTGCATAAATTATAGGCTATTAAACACAACGTTATTAGTTAAAACTTTCTATCTAGGTGTAATTATTTCGGAGTATTACGTGTAATTATATTTTATTTAAATGCTTATTACATCATAGCCGGTTAACATTTCAGATATTAATGGAAAGTAATGATTAGGGAATTTTATTTCGATGTGAATTTACTAGTGCTGCCATCTAGTATTGGATAGCAAAATCTATGCGTATTATTTTATTATGTAATATAATAATAAGAACATTCGTATGTTTTGCATGGCTTTTTTAGTATAATTAGACATTTAATAAACGATGCATCTAGCTCAGCATTGCCAGATTTTTTTATTGTCAAGGCGGGATTTTGGAACTTTTTGAGTTAAAAAAGCGGGAATCTCTCGTCAATAGCGGGACATAGTAACTAAAGGTGATATTTTAAATCAGATTTACCCTAACGTAAAACACTTGTCTTCTTAAAAAAAAAAAATAAACAAAACTAAACCAAAAAAAGTATTCATTAGACAATCATGGCGTTTCAAATAATTGTCACAACTCTGAGGAATATACATATACTCAATATGATATACCTGGTATCTTTTTTTGGTAGCTGTTAAAAGAGCTGGTGCCATTTTTGAGCATGGCAGTGGTGTCTTGAGTTAACCCCAAAAAGCGGGAAAAAGTCTGTCCCGCGCGGGGCATTTCATTTGCATTAAAAAATCGGGACGTCCCGCCAAAATCGGGACGTATGGCAACGCTGATCTAGCTACACCTTCTTGTAATGGATTATTAAAAAAGCAATCATTTGCATATTTGTTAGGTTATCTATAAATAACTACAATTTTAATGAATTTCTGAATAGTATAAGTTAAATTCAAGACCTACCTACGTTATATGCCTTGACGTCGAATTATAGCAGAGATTTTAATGTGGCCATTCGCACCCGGGTCCGCCAATTTGACAAACCCTTTCATCCGGTACTTTAGGTTCAAAGTCAATGTCATCTCAATTTGGAACCAATTGCGCAATTGGTGTGAGGGGTCAAAATTTTCCTCGTGGAAGAGGCTACTAAAATAGACAAATGTAAACATACGATTAAATACTATGCTCTTTTACCTCCATATTTGTTTCTTATATTGTTATTGGTTAATAGGAGAATAATACATCAAAAAACTTCAGGAATTACATTGTTTAACTTGACGTTCTAAGTGACACCTGATGACATTTTAAATTTGTTTATGTAAAGATACGAAGCAATAATGAAATAGTAGTTAATGGTTTATTATGAAGTCTATCTAGAGAAAATAACACAGAAAAAAGAGCATTAACAGAATCGTCATGGAGTGGTACGAAGACGGTAGGACGATATAAAAAAGGTAGCTAGTCCAATGTAGATTCGAACCGCTAGACAACGCCAAGATAACAAAAAAATTTGAGGAGGCCTTTGTCGAAGGACAAGCTCTATATAACTCCTAAGATAGGGATTTAATATTGTATTACATTAGGAACACTTGCATGTAAGCTGTCAGGAAGTCCTTAGACTTTTTTCTAATTCCATGTAAAAAAAACATCACAAATAATGAGAGGATGAGGCACGGCCTATATTTTAATAGAGATTATTAAGTACTCTTTTGTCTCTTTCTGACAGTTTGTGTTTAAGCTGCGATAAAAAGCAACATATGCGTACTTTAAAACGCAACAAGTTAGTTTTTCTAGTGTATTAACATAGAAAAACACTTTTTTACCGGATCTGAAGTAATGTTTTATTATAAACTAGCTGACCCAGCGAACTTCGTACCGCCTAACAGTCAATGAATGTCGTGTTACTTTTTAGCTGAACTAATTAAGGCTTTGATGAACGTAAAACAATGATACAAAATAATATATTTATATAGATAGAAACAAAAAAGTATTTTATTATGATGAATGATGATGAATACATACAGAATGAGAATAAAAATAAAGAAAAATCATAGACAATCATAGAATAATCATAGTCTCAGCAACCAGGCCATAAGCTTCAAAAAAAAAAATAGTTGTTACACTATTTGACAGGATTGGACAACAAATGTTTGACATGTAATAATAGACCACAAGCCCATGAACAAAAAATACCTGTGAAATGACCCAACGTGAATTACGCTTAGAAGGCTGTTACTATATCTGAAAATAGCTCTGAGCACTATGCCGTCATTTCTGAGCGGTACATGTGAGTACGTGAGTGAATGGACTTTCTCCTGTACAATGGGGGAATTTCGACTAATTATTAATGTACGGCTTTGTTATAAGTGTATAGATGATTAAAAATAAATGTCGAAAAACCTAGTGCCCTACAAAAGTGATGGTGCCGGAAGTCGGTGCAAATTTTTAATTCGACGACAGTTGCAGAAGCAATATAGGTCATTTATAACTGTACGGCATTTGTGTGATTCCTTTTGGACACATATACAGATACTTTACCCGTAAACGCCGTACATATTCCCAGCGGAGCGGTCGAAAGCCAAGGGTCGCAACATATGTCTGATTAGCATATAGGTGATGATGATATGAAACAACATAAAATTAAATGATCTTGAGAGTACTTCACAAATTGATAACATTTTCCAGCATGCCGTACATTTTTTGTGGAACACTTAGGTGTATGGGGTAAATTACTTTCCTCAGAAAAGAGTCATTTTCCGGTGACTTTTATCTGTACGGCAATAACACAGGTTATTAATACTTTAGACAATCTTCAATAAAAGATAAATGCCGTACACTTTCGATAGTCCGCTACCACCGCCTACCAATACAGGGCGTCCCAAAGTTATGGGAAATGAAGGGAAAGTACCTTAAATATCGTAGATAGGGTATTTTACTAAAAGAAGACTTTATGTTATTTTTAAAAGTTATTAATTCTGCATTCAAAGATTTTTTTAAAATTACTTGCCTCGTCTGGGAATCGAACTGACTTAAATGTAAAAAAAACACCCCTACTTTTATGATGCCAATCGAAAGAATGGCCAAAAACTAATAACTCTTCTTAAGTAACATAGTATTTTAAAAGAAAGGAACAGCGTGAATATATCTTTTTAATCAAATTAAAAACATTATCTATCGTATTCGGCCTAAAAAAATCCCCTACGAGTCTGTTACTTTAGAAAAGTTATTAGGTTTTGGCCATTCTTTCGATTGGCATCATAAAAGTAGGAGAGTTTTTTTTTTTTAATTTAAGCCGGTTCGATTTCCAGACGAGGCAAGTAGTTTTTAAAAAATCTTTGAATGCAGAATTACTAACTTTTAAAAATAACATAAAGTCTTCTTTTAGTAAAATACCCTATCTGCGATATTTAAGGTACTTTCCCATCATGGCTCATAACTTTGGGACGACCTGTATTATATTTTTATTTTTGTTAAAAATATTTTTCCTTTACCTCTCTCTGCTGGTACGATAAGGCTGTAAATATACTTTACAGCCTTATGGTAGTATACTCAGATATGTACAGTTATTAATGACCTTAAGGGACACCTCAAACGTCGTCGAAGTTTTTATCAGCTGTAAAGAATAATCTGGAGTAAAATGTACGGCATCTGGTTTTTTTTGTTTATTTATATTTGTTACATATAAAATAACAATAATCTTTGAAAATATTACTCCCCATATTACCCTAAGAGCATTTGAAAAGTCATCTAAATTTCGGAAATTTCATATATTTTTTATCATAATATTTTTATTTGTTACCATTTATAATGAACGGCTATAAGGTACAACGGTAATATTTAGTAACATTATGTAAAAAAACAAGTTGCCGTACATTATTCTCTGATCTTACAGCAGTAAGAACTTGGTAAATCCTGAAATTTCGATAAATATTTAATTACACAAATATTAACTATAATATTTGGACGGCATAATTATAAAACATTATTGTCCGTGTTAAATAATATTTTGAACATGTTGCCGTACATTTTACAATGACCTTAGGGTATATGGGTGTAGGGGTAGAGTTCCGACCCTTGGCTTTCGACCGCTCCTCTGGAAATATGTACGGCGTTTACGGGTAAAGTATCTGTATATGTGTCCAAAAGGAATGACACAAATGCCGTACAGTAATAAATGACCTATATTGCTTCTGCAACTGTCGTCGAATTAAAAATTTGCACCGACTTCCGGCACCATCACTTTTGTACGGCACTAGGTTTTTCGACATTTATTTTTAATCATCTATACACTTATAACAAAGCCGTACATTAATAATTAGTCGAAATTCCCCCATTGTACATGAGATAGTCCATTCACTCACGTACTCACATGTACCGCTCAGAAATAACGGATATATAGTGCTCAGAGCTATTTTCAGATATAGTAACAGCCTTCTAAGCATAATTCAGGTTGGGTCATTTAACAGGTATTTTTTGTTCATGGGCTTGTGGTCTATAAAAAAATCAGTATATATTGAAATGATTAAGTATTCGTTACACATATCGAGTTTTCATTGTTTTTATGATGTATTCTGCTATTCGGGACGGAAACAAATCCAACAAATCAAAAACCATGGCAATCGGTCCAGCCGTTCTCGAGTCATAAGTGTTGTAACAAACACGACTTTCTTTTATATATATAGATTTACAATTATTTTAAATAATTTTAAATGTATCCGAAGTTTCGCGTGCTTTACAGCGTGCGTGGTCACGGTTAAAACAACAACAACAAAATTATGTAAAATAATTGTAAATTTATATACCCATATAAACATAACTTCAATTACGGTAAAAAAAAATGTTTTTCTATGTCTAAAAGTTATGTCAATAAAAGACAATAGTGTATTAACATATTAAATTTTGTCAACAGTGTGTCTAATAGTGGGGCTGTTCGAGCTAGGCGTTATCCCGCACCATAAAAACGGTTTTTTCTGCAATGATCCGGCTCTTTCGTTCCCGTTTACGAAAGACACTGTCTCCTTTGCAGTTATCGTTTCTTCTATTATTTTTCCTCCTTTTATTTTGGTAAGTACAGATAGATAATATAGAACTCGTGATTCATATTCACATATTCCCAAGCAATAAAGATACATATGAAGAAGGTATGGTTCTGTATCTATTTCATTGGTAATTATTATTTGTCTAACATGCCGGTATCAAGTTTTGGTGAACAGCCGTGTTCGATCGCATTTATAAAGTTGCCACCCACGCTTAATCACCTAAGCTCATGTATTATTTGACTGCGAATGCATAACTCCCGGGCTCGATCCCCGGCTGAGACAAACATCGGTGTGATGAGCATTTGGTGTTGTGCTTAGGTCTTGGGTGTTTAGATATGTATTTATATGTCTATCTATCTATAATATATGTATATCCGTTGCCTAGTACCCCTAACACAAGCTTCACCAGCTTAGCATGGGACCAGGTTAATTGGTGTGAACTGTCCAATAATTAATTATTAAACCATTGATTTATTATTACAGATATTCATCACTGAGTATATCTTCCACAAGTCAACATATAACACGCAAACAAAACTTCGTCATGTTGCCAGAAATACTTTGTATATGTACAGAAGTTATTCCTACGGACTGTTCTTTAATCTGGGACTAGTGGAGGTGATGAAAGGGTTGAGTGGCAGCCCTCGACCCACCTTTTTTGACATCTGCGAACCGGATACCGCGAAAACTTGTAATGGGTAAGTTATACGAGTATTTCAATGTATTTCAAAGCTGTATTACATGTTGGTGTAGTTCGTTCTTATATTTATGATTGCTTTACGTTTGCCTGGAAACAGGAAAGCATAATAACGATCAAAGCAATCGTCGATCGGGCAAAGCGTTTTATTTTACATCGAGACTGTGTAGAAACTATTATAGATAATTAAATTTCCTTGAGGTTCTATCGATCTATTCTATGGAATACGTCATCAATTTGATGCCAAGTATTTGATGTTTAAAATATAGTAAGCAAACATGGAACATAGGATGTAGGAATGTTCATTACCAAATTGGAAATAAATCTACAAAGAGAATAAATTATTATTAAACATTACTTTTTTAGGTCAGAGTACGTTGCAACATTCCAATGTACATCAAAGAAGTTTTCATCTTGGTATCAAACGGATTCCTACCACAGCTTTCCTTCAGGACACACATCGCTATCTATCTATTGTGGACTATTTATGGCGGTAAGGGTTCATTCATAATTAGAATACACTTTTAAACGTATCGTGTCGCCGATCTAGCAATCAATCACATAACAAATTTTGTCGTTTAATTTTTCAAAAGTGTTACCCACAGTTTCTCAATATCTAAGAAACTAAAATGGAATTGGTTAACATGTCTTAATCACGGGACGATTTGTTTGATCATATAAACTAAAACACACTCGCAACGTTTCGTCTTTTGTTTTATATTCTCATCCTCTTGGATAAGTTAGTAACTAAGAGTTTTCTCAGAATTCAACCAAATTAGAGTTCTTATTTTTAACATGCATATTTCCTTTTTTATATTTTAGTGGTACTTACAAAAACGTGCATTTGACTGGCGCCACCGCACTGTATTCTTCGTGCCTGTACTGCAAATGACTTGTGTTGCATATGCCGCCATTTGCTCACTCACCAGAATCACTGATCACAGGCATCACTGGTGGGACGTGCTTACGGGAGCCGTTATAGGTGTAGCCACATTGTATTATACGGTAAGGTTTTTACTAAATTCTTAACCAAACACTTGCGTATTATGACGCAGAATATCGTGAGGAAAGCGGCATGACTTATACCCAAAAATGTGTTAGACACGGAAGGCTGATCTAGGGGATCCTTGCCTATAATGTACGCGGGTGAATGAAACAGAAATAATATTGTCTGCTCTTGGTTTATGGGACATACAAGTAACTACTATATGGGGTTAATAATGTTTTCATTGTTTGTAAAATAAATTTAGTGTGGAGAAGATATTGGTGACCTCGACCATATTTTCTTTTCTTGTTTCCAATATGACCGCACCTAACTCCTAACAATTACTTCATGTTCCGTTTCCAACTAAAATCTCCTGCCTTTTGCTTTATTGTATTATAAATTATAATGTATTATCTTCTTTCATAATCAATAATAATATTAAAATGTAATATGTTTTTGTCCGTATTTTGTTTTAAACTAGCTTATTCTTTTATTTCCTTTTGAAGTCTTTGTTTATTTTTTTCGCGTGTAGTGTCCCCTTTTACTTGAAACTGGCATAAAGTTGAAACTATTGCTATAATATAAAAAAAAAATTACTACCCAAAAGATTTCTTTAGAATGTAAATTTTGAAATTAATTTATTATATTGTTACAGGTGATTGTTTTATGCAAAAACTTTAAAACTTCAAATTTGGAAGATAAAGCCATGACGGAAAGTCAGAATACAGTGCAAACCGCTTTATTTGTGTGAGATTTTAACACTTGGAACATAATCAACAGGACCAAGACTCGTACGAGCTCAACCTCGTGGTTTCAATTAAGCGTTGCATTTAGTTAAATATAATTTATGTAAATATAGAAGTTTTTTAAATTATAGTTATATGGGATGATGTATAATTGGTTTCCTAAATTAGACTATTTGTTGGTAGAATAGAATTTGCCTTTATGTTACTAGAATGACTGAATAATGTTTGTGAACCCATAGAAAGGCATACTGGATATATTGTAATATATAGTATCCATTGACTAATGACAAACGAGACGGAACAAAGACTATCTTTAAAATTTTTCATTAAGTATTCAATTTAAATCAGATTTATAAATTTATCTAAAGATCGCCTTTAACACTTATCATGACAGTGTAGATATATTTTGACTGTAATAATATTTAGACATGTAAATTTAATTTTTTCAATAAGTAATTTTTTGTTGATTTGTTTGCACTTGTTGCACTTTAGAATTTTTTATTTAGTTTTTTTCTTGCTTTGCCTGAGATCGCTTGTAAGCGATAAGACCGCCCGTTTCATTTCTAATATTTCATGTTATTTGTTTTAATCTTAATGTAACAAAGTTTAAATAAAACTTATTTTATAATATTTAACTGCCATCTAGTGGGTGACAGCACAAGTAGTCCACACACAATTGGTATTTCAGCTATTAATATGAATTATTTCTTTAGATATAAGATGACTGTAAATAAAAATGTGATACTATCGTAAAATTAGTTAAATAAGTTTGTTAAAAAAAATATAAATTATAACTTTTGCATATATAGTTTTATTTTTATTATTGAATGAGTGTAGTCTGTTATTTGTGTCCGTTTACGCATTTATCGCAGAATTGATGGGTTTTAAGGTAGTACTAAAGATACGTCTTTACATACAATTTACAAATAGGAACAGTTACGGCCACTACTACTACAATTATGGCACTAACCTTATAAGAATGTTCTTATCACAATAATTTAGGTATTTTTAAGATAAATGACTTTTCACCAACGCTTCTTCTTAAATCGGTTAGAATTTCCTTCATTTTATCAAACAGAAGACGGCATGCCTCTGGTTTAGAAAACTCTTAAATCGTAATTTTTTCAAGCTCATTTCGTAGACATATCGTATTTAATTTATTTTAAATTATAGTTCTGATTAATGGCAGATCGAGTAAAATTATGTCTATTATGTAGAGGACATTGGTTTAGTATAGTGCAAAGCAATGGCGATATATTAGAGTTTGTGTATACTTATAATGAAAACTAATTCGATTTAATAATATCGAGATAACATGTATCAGTTACAAAGGGCTCATCAGACACAGACAAATGTAAGATACTCGTAAACAGTTCCATATTATCATTACAATGAAGAAAACATAATGTTGGAACCCTCGGAAGGACCTCACAACGTAATAGGGATTGCTCAAGCAAAGATTATCATTTAAATAAGGATGTTGTATTCGATTCCCGTGTGATGCAATTTGTTAAGATGATACCAATTTAAATAATGGACGGAGTGACGAAGGAATTATTTGAATAAATCGCGTATTTATTAGTGTTATTCATTTATTTATAGAGTTCAATACACTCGTATGACGGAAATGATCAATTCAGACACAAAAGTGTGTTTTATTGTGAATTATTAGATTTTTTTTGTAAAGAAATAAATTGCAATTTGATTTAGCCGGGTTTAAATAAGGATATTCTGTGTGGTTGAGCAGTGTTGGTTGGCTTCCGCGTGGCGACTCTCATCCCTGAGGTCGTAGGTTCGATAGCCGGCTGTGCACCAATGGACTTTCTTTCTATGTGCGCATTTAAGGTTCCGGTTCCGGCTGTCTAGACGTAAATACATAGTGTAACGAAGCTCCGTATTTCTACGAATAAACTGTGAATATACTGTGAACTCCGGTGTAAAAACATTTAAATTTCATACATATTGTGATAAACTATACTGCAACTAAAACATCCAAGTGCAAACTGTGTTATCAAGATAATTATTCAGTGGTTAAAAAGTGGAAAAAACTTTTGAGGTTACCTGCCAAACAAACCGAGTATAGACTATAGACACAATTTCAACAAAACTAAGGCGGGTCAGTACTACCAACATAATAGTCCTATTAAGCTGCGTTCACAATAATACGTTTCATTTCACGTAAGCGACAGCGGCAAAAATGGATAACCTTCAATCTTTTTTTGAACAAATGAAAATAGAAATGTCAAAACAAACCGATGACATTATGGCACGGATTGATGAAAAACTAGTTCCTTTTAGACTTGAAATGCAGGAATTAAAATCAGAAAATGAGAAATTAAAGGAAAAAATAAACAATCTTGAAAAATATAGAAGATACAACAACCTAATTTTATATGGAGTAAAAGAAACCGAAACATCGACTATCGACCTAATCGAAATAATCAAAAGGAAATTTGAACATGATTTAAACATTACTTTTGAAGATAGGGATGTGAACACGATCTATAGAATTGGCAAAAATAACACAAAAAACGGAAAAGAAAGGCCTATCCTCCTAACATTCGTGAACGCCTGGAAGAAAAACGAGATAGTGGTAAATAAAAAGAAATTGAAAAACTTGTATTTATCTGAAGACTACCCGAAAGAAATATTGGACATGAGAAAGAAACTACAACCAAAATTGGAAGAGGAAAGGAAGAAGGGCAATTATGCATACATAAACTACGACAAGCTAATTATTAAACAGGGCAAACCAGGTAACGAAAAACGCAAAAGGGAAACATCAACCTCGCCTAACGCAATAGAGCACCCTCACAAACAACAACTGTCAACAAAAACAGCTCGGTTAAATGCATTCGACATAATGAGGAATAGAAGTAATTCCTTACCTTCTGCCAATGTGCCAACCGTTCAGAATCTATAGGATATTGCCATCAGCCACCGGAACAAAACATTAAACAGACGAGAACTAATAGATAAAAGAAACAAAACATTCCCCAATCCGACTTGTCATCGTGGGGAATCAGACTACAACCCTCCACCAAATAGAGAAATAGATCATGGTATGAAACAAACACTCAAAATCTGCAATTATAATGTAAAATCGCTAGGATCAATAGAACGATTCCTTGAATTGACTAATGCTCTAAAAAATATTAACTGGGACATTATAGGCCTTGCAGAAGTCCGAAAAATGGGATGTAAGATAGAAGAGCACAGCGACCTTATATTTTGCTATATTGGCGAAACTAAAGGACTATATGGAGTGGGATTCCTTATCAAGAAAATGTATAAAAATAACATCATCAACTTTATAGGAATCTCTGAAAGAGTAGCACTTCTACAAATGAAGTTTGATTGCTTCTCTTTTTCAATAATCCAAGCATATGCACCGACAGAGAGATCAACAGAAGAAGAAATTGAAAATTTTTACAAAGACATTGAATTTGCTCACACAAAGACAGAAGGGAAGGTCATTGTCATGGGAGATTTCAACGCGAAAATAGGATGTCCAAAAACAAACTACTATCCAGTAATGGGAAAATATGGTTACGGAGTGCGGAATGATAGAGGGGAACGGCTCTTAATTTATGCTCATCAATACAAACTATCCATAATGAACTCATTTTTCAAAAAGAAAGCAAGCTCTAGATGGACATGGCTATCACCCGACCACAAAACTAAAAATGAAATAGATTTTATTATGATAACCCACAACAAACTTATAACTAATATTGAAGTACTTAACAAAGTTGAATTCTCTTCCGATCATAGATTAGTGAGAGCAACATTACTTTTGAGTAGTCCAGTAAAGAGCAGAAAAACCTATACAACACCAGCTAATATCCCCAAGACAGAAACAGAAATAAAGTGCTACATCGGAAATCTACAAAAACATACAGAAAATATAAAAACAGACAGCATTGATATCCAAACATACTACAATATCCTGGAAAAAGGCATAACAGAGAGCTTAAAATACAAAACCAATATGTATCCCCACCAACACAATATCTTCTCAAAAGACACAATGGAACTTTTAAAAAGGCGCACGGAACTACTACACACAAAGAACAAAACTAAAGATATGAAAACAGAACTAAGCAGAATATACAAAGAGACTAATAGATCAATCCGTAAGGACTACAACAACCACAGATACGAGATTATTACAAGGAACATTAAACATTTTAGAAGTGCCAAAAAAGCATACAAAGAATTAACTACACACAAGTCCTGGATTCAAAAACTTGAAAATAACTCACTAAAAACAAAATCCAGAAAAGATGTAATAAATCACGCTACTAACTTCTACAAAAACTTATATAGTAAACAAAATAACCCCGATATCATATCGCAAACAACCCATACGAACACGACAGATCACATCAGACAAATTGAATACTCCGAAGTTTATGATCATATGAAAAAGCTGAAAGCCGAGAAGAGTCCCGGACCAGACGGAATATGCAATGAGGCACTTAAAATAGGAGCACCCATTTTAACATATCATTTTACGCGATTGTTCAATAAGATACTAGATGAAGAAAAGGTACCAAAACAGTGGTGTACATCGGATATAATCCTTCTCTTCAAGAAAGGAAATCCCTTAGATATAGGGAATTACAGGCCCATAAGTCTGCTGGCAAGTATTTATAAACTATTTTCATCCATAATCTTAAAGAGAATATCTGACGATATTGATAAGCAGCAACCAAAAGAACAGGCAGGATTCAGATCAAGCTTCAGCACAATGGACCACATACAGACATTAGAACAAGTCATAGAAAAATACAGAGAATACAATAGACCTCTGTATGTGGCGTTCATTGACTATAGCAAAGCTTTTGATAGCATTAGTCACTGTGCAATCTGGAACGCTTTACAATATTCAAATATCAACCAGAAATACATCAATGTTTTGAAATATATCTATACAAAAAGCACGAGCAGAGTTAAATTAGAAACTAGAGGTGACGAAATAAACATAGAACGCGGAGTTAGACAAGGTGATCCTCTTTCCCCGAAGCTGTTTATAGCAGTCCTTGAAACTATCTTCCAAAAACTAGACTGGAAGAACAGCGGAGTGTACATAAACGGACAATACTTAAACAATCTGAGGTTCGCAGATGATATTGCTGTTATTGCTGAGACTGCAAAAGACTTAGACGAAATGATGAGATCACTGGACTGCGAAAGTTCCAAAATCGGCCTTGAAATGAATGTAAATAAAACGAAGATACTAACGAACAATCGGGAGCGCCAGATAGTGATAAAAGGTAATAATATAGAATACGTCAGGCAATACATATACTTGGGCAAACAAATTTCCTTCAAAACTTCAAATAACGAAGAAGAAGTGACAAGGAGAATCAACACAACTTGGAAGAAATTCTGGGCATTAAAAGAAATCTTAAAAGGCAATTACAGCTCACACATGAAAAGGACAATATTTGATACATGCCTGTTACCTTGCTTGCTGTATGGCTGCCAAACTTGGACCTTTACAAATAAAATAAAACAAAAAATTAAAAGTAACCAAACAGCAATGGAAAGGAGTATGCTGAAAATTAGGAGAATACACAAAATTAGGAGCGAAGAAATTCGTCAAAAAACCAAATTAACTGATGCTCTCAGGCACGCACTCTTACTCAAATGGAGATGGGCTGGACACATCTCACGATACCGAGACAGAAGATGGACCATTGAAACCACACGATGGAAAGGACCCATGGGGAAGAGAAATGTTGGTCGACAATTAAGACGGTGGGCTGATGATATAACACACGTCGCAGGAAACGACTGGATACAAATAGGCAGAGACAGGGAGTCATGGAAAAGGATGGAGGAGGCCTTTACCCAACAGGGATCCAAACCTTGTACATAAATAATAATACTAACGGTAATTATAAGTAACCATTTTAAATTTAAGCAATTAAGTACTAACAACATTGTAAAACATAAGCAAGTTTTGGAATAAATGGCTTTATTATTATTATTATTATTATTATTATTATTTAACATTCGCTCGAACGGTGAAGGAAAACATCGTGAGGAAACCGGCTTGCCTTAGACCCAAAAAGTGGAGAAACTCTGTCTCAAACTATAAATATGGCGACGGTACCACAACTTTGATGGTGTTTTCCAAAGTTTCATGAAAAACAACAAGTACAATGGAAGAGTGTAGTGACAATAATTATGTGAATTTAGCTGTGACTAACTCAAGCAATTTAATTTTTAAAGAAATATATTTTTTGTCATGTTTTATTTCTGATGGTCACTCTATCGTACGACTGGCCTAAGCATTAGCCAGTTTATAAAATGTTATAACAAACGGCTGAATATTTTTCAGGCCGCTAGTTAAACGGCGCAGTTTAGTAAAAAGTCTATTGTGTTAATTGAACGGCTTATTTAAGCTAGTTGGATGCCACATAGACCTACAATCAAACAATCAAGGTTTTATAGAAAGTTTAATTTATGTTACTACCTATATATAATATTAGTTAGTATTGTATGAGAATTACACCATTTCGTGCCTTGACAGTATAATCGTAGTAAACAAGGCGATAGGATTATTAACTCTGACTCAGTGCATTGTTGCACGTAGAGGGTGCATAATTATATGGGGTTTCCCTACGCTAGTCACCCTGAAGTACCTGCATTTTGCACCACCTTCCTGGCTTTGTTGTGAACCCGGAAGTTCTTGAAAGGAAGTGTTGGACGAATAATCAACTTTATTGCCACAGCTTACCAGTTTTGGAAACATCAATAATACAGACAGAAAAATGTTTGTGTCCCATGTCCTTTTGTGTTTTACTTTAATGTTTTTAAGACGAATTCAATACCTTCAGACTATTTTTCAGCTTAGGAACAAACGAGCCACGTAGACACCACCGCTCATAGTGCATACTTATGTATACGTCAAGCTGTCCAGGCATCAAGATGGTGCGATCGTGTAATAAATAATAAAAAGGTCTATCATCATCTTTCTATCTTTGTGATTTTATTTAGTATATATAAAATAAACCTATTATAATTCAATGTATTTATCTGTAGGATAACTGTACTAGGTAGTAGGTTAGTATACATTGCAAAGAGCTATCACTTTGTACTGATGTCAAAGTTGAATGACCTTACGACCCGAAATCGTGTTAAAATAATCAAGTGAATTGCGCATAATCAGCACATCCATTGGCGCCATTTCATTGACAACTCTAATAATTGTGGATCATTTCCATGCGTAAAACTCTATTTTCAAACACACATTTCTGTATGTATATTGTAAAATAGATTACTTATGTGTCGTAACATAGGTAATAGTTGTTTAAAGAGATTAGTTAAGGTTGTGATATAAACATACCAGTGTTCACACGTAGTTATGTACAATGCATTCATTTTTTGTAATCTCTTATATTTCTTACTTATTTTGTAAATAAATAAGTAAGGACTTCTAGTTACTACATAATCTAACTATAAATTTTATTTCCCTACTAACTTCCACATGCCTCCTCTATCTATGATTGGAAAGTACGCCTACCATACAGATGACAATATACTAATTCAAAATACCGTTTGTTGCTCTAAATATAAATCCTTGTTATCGAATAACGGACCATCTGTTTGTCATACTTTTATTTAATTATACAAGGTTTATACATTCAAATGTCAATCAACTTGTGCCTCTTTTGAAGATTGTTATATATATTATGTTAGTAACTGTGCGCCAGCAAATCAAAGGCCGGCCACGCACTCGCGCGCCTGTCACTTACGAGTGTCCATGGGCGGCGGTATCACTTAACATCAGGTAAGCCTCCTGCCCATTTCCAATTGTTCTATAAAATTAAAATAAATAGTAACGCAAATTATAACATTAGTTACCAATATCTTTAAAATAATTTTATAATCAGACAAAATCCTGATTTTCGCTATTCACAGCATTGTAAATGCATGCATTTGATGTCCGTTTGAAAGTCCGTTTATAAAGTCTTAACAGTTTCAAGCGAAACATAAGGACTGTCAACATATACTTAAAATACATACAAATACAAAATACATATACATAGATGAAACAAAATAAAAAATCTTTATATAAATAGAGTGCGCTGTCAAAAACTTAACACGGCGTCGACAGGTTGAAAATGGAAGACGCGTATTTTTATTTCGACGAAACATTAATTGATTTTAACTTGAAATGAAATTCGTTTTTTCCAAATGACATTAAACAGATACTTTATCGAAACACGTTAATAATGAATATCCGAAAAGAAAATGCGTTCATTTGTGGGTAACTTAAAATCATGAGCAGTGATGGCCTTGTGGCTTCTGCGCTAATTGCGCATTTAAGATTCGCACGAAGGGTGAAGGAAAACATCACAAAGAGATCCGGCTTGCCTTAGACCAAGAACTCGAATCCGTGTTCCGGCATTCGGCACAAGAGGCTGATCACCTACTTGCCTATTAGATTGATAAATCATTGAAACAGATACAGAAATATGAGGCCCACACCTCAAAACGTTGTAGTGCCACTGGTTTATTTAACTTAAATCATATTTCTTTGATATTTATACAAATTTGAAAGTAAGACACAGAGTTATTGCACCACAGAAAATATTCTTATCGTGGCCCATAGTTATTTACCCAATAAAATACAGTACAGTATAAATAATTTGCAAATGCGTAATCTTGTTTCACGGAATGTTCAATATGCAAATCTTAGTATTAGACTAAACAAAAAGAACACGATGTTCTTACTAAAAATAAAATATGTAATAAACAAATTATTCAAACTCTAGACCATCTGGAGAGTGTCCGGGATTACTTAGTCGAAAATTTCAAAGATTCTCTATATTGAGATCTTAGAAGATAAATTTAAAATTCTTATAACGTAGTTTCCTTATAGTTAGCAGGAATTAACTGATAAAGTATGTATTTCTAGGTATAGTTGGCAGGAATATCTTAGGACTTTTGCTGCTATGAGTATTTTATTTTTATAATTTAAAATATAAACACACTTTGATGTTCGGTATATAATTAAAAAAATATTAATATTATAATAATAGTTTCTTACAATTGATAAATGCTAATCCCTGATTCTACGTGCTATTCCAAAATACAATCAACTAGGCTCCGGTGTTACCGCGCCCCGTGTGTCGGTGGCGTCGTGTAATAGTGGGCCAATACAAAATAGAAATAATAAGATAGTGTCGGCCCATTTAAGAATAGTGTTGCTGTCAGCAACTTAAAGCTGTGTTTTGTTTTTTGTTTATGAAACATTTATAAATATTTTTTTTTAATATTTCTCAACACGTCAATCATATTGAAACATAAATACCGCGACCATATTTTCTTTTCGTATTCCCAATATGACCGCACCTTTCTGAATTCCTTACAATTACTAGATACATGATCCGTTTCCGATTAAAACTTCTGCCTTTTGCTTTATCCTTTGCTGTATTAAAATTTATTATAATCTTTCATAATCAATATAATATGTACTAAGATTTAATATGTTTATGTCCATATTTTGTTTTTAACTAGCTTATCCCTTTGTTTACTTTTGATGTCTTTGTTGTTTTTTTTTCTACCTCTTGAAACTGGCATAAAGTTAAAACTCTTGCCATTAAAAAAACATTATAAATTAGTCTGCTGTATAAGAGTGTTCTATACTTTTCTAACTTTTCTAATTAGAGCCCTGTTTAAATTATATATGAGCCGTACAGTTTTGCATGATTACCACTAAGCATCTCTAATGGATAAACAAAGTTAGCTGTACATGTTAATGGTGTTTAGACAAGTCACTTGATGGAGGTTGAAGGCAGACACGAGTGTACAAACACAAAAATAAACTCATTTGATCTTCACTCTTGGTTCTTGAGGTCGGGCTATGCGTGGGCTTATCTTAATAGACATGCAGCGGTATTTTCTGTTATTTTAAATAGTTAGGGCAATTCAATATCAAAATACTATACTAAACTAAATAAACGCTACAGCCCTGTGTAATTAATACTTAATTTATTTTGTCAATAGCCTTATGTTTGCTATGAACGGTGATTGATATGATTCAGTTCCTAGAAATAAAGCTAGCTGGCGAAAACAAATGGTTTCGGATTCCAAAAATAAATAAATTAATAGATAAATTTTCATACAAATTTACTTTTCGACTTTCTACATACACTACTGTTAAGGCATCTTGACTAAGTCCCCTGAACTTTTCTATAGACGCAGAATGCACCCATACCATTTACCTAAACATATTGCTTTACGATCCTTCAAGAGAAGAGACAAATGAATACGACGGTCGAGGTTTTTGTTCCAGGGATCCAAGGAAATAATAATCTTATATCAAACAAAACCCACCGAGCAACATATATATAATAAGTTGTGTTTCACAAAAAAAAAGAAAAAGTACCAGGCTCTCATGATATTATGACAAGGTTCAAGGGTTCTATTGACACAAAACGTGGACTGTCCAAGACACTTCAACAAGCCATTGACACGCTTAAACCATAGTAGTAAGGGCGTTTATTGGCTGAATTTTACATTGTGTGGCTTCAATTGTTTTTCTAGCGACGACATAGTAAAGGATGCTCAACGTAGCCTACTTCCTACATACGATTATGCTTCAAAACTGTTTTCATTGCATTTTTATTACATTGTACAATGTACACACTACATTAATTGATTGTTCTATAATATTACGCTTGTTTAAATGCCTAATACACCCGTTGACAGTGTAGCTACATGTACTACATCGGCTACAATCACTGCGATGACGTACAGATACCGGCAAATATCTTGAACATTAAACAAGGGAGTGGGGGAAAGTTTGCGCTGCGCGGGATACATACATCAGCTGATTTACCAATCACGCAATCGACACGTCACTCTCCCGCCGCCCAATCAGAAGTCAATCACAACTATTGCTCTGCTGTTTTATTCGCTTTAGTTTCGTGTATGTATATGTTATACATATAGCCTGCGATTGAATACAGTTAATCTGTATAAGACTGGCCGTAATTTTATACTTTACTATCATCTAGATAAGTCGGATTATCTGTGCATATCAAAACTAACACGTAAATTGATTTAAAAATAACTTCTGTTCAAAATTATATAATGGAAACAAACTCATCCAAGGAAAATCTCAAACCTCAGCGGGTTTTGTGACCGGTAGTCAAAAGCTTTCAATAGGCTGTTAACCCACCCACTGAATTATTAAAAGTCTACAGGGCAAGGCCCTTTACAGTAGAGAGGAGTGGGTACATAAAAATATGTATATGGGAACTAAAAAAATGGGTACAGTTTATTCAGATTCACTGATTAGGCTATTCTTGATATTGGGTAATATAGTAGTAATGTATTAATGTATGTATTGAAAATAAAATTAAAGAAAAATTAAGCACTATTTTTCGTAATTTGTTTACAAAACAAATTGCCGAAAATTTAGTTTTTGTCTTTTTTTGGTAAAAGCGGACATGACATTTCAGTGATTCACTGCCTTATTTCTGCTAAAATTAATAACGTGTGAAATATCTAAAATAACATGTTTTGTACCATATTTCCCTTAAAACAACTATATGGATAGTCGTTATATTTCGAAACTGTAATAAAATTAGTCAAATTAAATCATTATGCAGGTATTATTTCAGACAGCTGACCTTGAACTTAAAGCAGGTTCAAGTGCGAGGATATGCCAAAACAGAGGGGGCTCTTAAATTGGCTAAACGGCCAATTCGTTGCTCTTCCTCCATTCTTTATGTCAACTTCAATTAAATGATTTACAGTCCTTTGAACATTTAATATCAAGCTAAGACAAAAGCGCTACAAGGTACCTAAACATTAATAAATTTATTACAAAATAAAAAAAAGATTTATAAAAAAACTTTATATTAATTGTTCTACCACTATTTGACTTTTTGTTGACTTAAACAATATATTGCTACATTGTGTATTTGGTTACGTCTAATTAGATCAACGCCATGTTTGGTTTGGAAATATAATATTAACTAAAGTTATTTCAAACTGCTAAAAAAATAAATATAAGTATGGATGAAGGTATAAATAGTTACTTTTTTATATTCCACATTTAAAATATGAATACAATTTTATTTTAAAATTCGGATCTGTAAACAAATTTATTTTACAGGATTAGCGCACTCTGCTGATGCATTTGAAAACTAATTCACGTTCCAATTAAGCTTCAGCATTATGCGGCATTGTGCGGCACTGAGTCGCATTATGCTCTGTAATTGGAAAACGCACAAAGTTACACTGTGTCAACCATCAACAGTGAACTGTCAAACATCAATACTGTTGTTATGTGTGCTGTGTGGTTTTGTTATGAATATTCACAATTGAATTTAACGGCCACTGAAAATTTTAAGTTTTTGAGTATATTATATGTTCAAAATTATAATTAATTATATTTCATAATAAAATATACAATGAATCAGCCGAGCGATATAACTGATGAAGAATACATACCTTTTTTGAAAAGTCTAGGTGTTGAAACTTATAACAAGTCCTTTGAATGGATGCTAAACGATCCAGAGATTTCTGGAGTTTTGCGATGGATTTATGAGAACATAGATGCGAATAATGCTTTGACAGATCGAGAAGAATGCAGGTAATCTTTAAGTATTTTGTTTTTGTACTCACTAATCCAACTTAGTACCAGATTATTAATGTCAATAATTCTTGTACCTAAATGTAATCTAATAAAATTTATTATAATAAAAAAGAAATCCCAGAATTGTTTTTATTGTGATTCTTTTAAGGTATGCCGAATTAGAAAGAACTGGTCGACTTCTATCTTCAGAGGAATTAGAAAAGGCTGTATTAGATCTTCAAAATGAATTTGAAGGCATATGTTTACCAGGAGAGCAGGAGGCCTTAGAGGATATGAAAATGGATATTAAGATGGAAAAAGAGAGATTAGATATGCTCGAAAAACAAGAAGTGATTTTGGAAGACATGATGCAAAGAAACAAGTAGGTTACGCAAATAATCTTTTTCATTAGAACACCTATATGAGTAGTACACTGGCTAATAGATGGGCCCATCTGCCTTTGTTACTTAATTAAAATAAAACTGGATTATAGTTCTAAGCAATAGCTAATCACACTTCTACAGGATGCTTATATAAATATATAATAGTATGTTTATTTAGTAATTAAACTTACAGGGACATAAAGAAAGAATTAAATGTTGAAATTACAAAGCTACAAGCAGCTGAGTTACAATGTACAGAAGATGAAGCCAATTTAGGAAAAGATTGTTTGACGCTTGCTAAAGAAGTTGAATCTATAACAAGTGATGTCATGGCTATAGTTGGAGATACACTTGACATATTATCAAACTGTCAAGAGAATAAGGTAATGGTTTTTTTAATTAATCTACTGCAAAGTACCTTTTCATACCTCTCACTTTAATGTAAAATATTAAGGAACAGGCCCATACATTTTTTTGTTAATGGTAACTTGTTTATGGATTTAACATTATTGTGTTTGTTAACAACAGCTGCCATTAGCCGTTGTTTACTTTAATTATTTTTTTCTTTATAATGTTGTTTTATTTCTCCAATAATCTTAACCAGGGCATTCTAAGGTTGTAAAGATAGTTTTATGTACACAACAATATCATAGAGGCATCTCTAATTAGAAGGTAACTTGTAGTTAAACATCCATTGTGGTATGCATATTACTTTTTATTCTTTCAATAGTGTTGGAGTTCTTAACATTATAAATTGAATTGATGAGAAAACTGGCAACTCTCCTCTCCTTTTATCTCAAACTATTTTAAATTACAAGTCATCTACATGTAGAAAGCTGCAACCATAACAATAGTTGTAGCTTGAGTATGGACTCAACCTGATAATATGTTGAAATAATTAATTATAATAATAAATAATTAAATAATAACCAAACAAGACTTAAACTTCTATTTCCTTTAATCATTATTCTATTACTTAAATCCAAGTACATATTAATTAAAACTTTCAGGATTCTGCAAAAAGGTTCCTCGCGTTTGGCCCAATAGATCAATATCACAAATCACAAGCCCTATTTAGGTCTCACTTTGATCTGTATTGTACAAAAATATTAAAAAATCCAGAAATCCATATTAAAGAGGAAGAAATCATAAGAGCTATTATTAAAGCAAAAAATGTAGAAAGCAGGTTTGTACATGTATTCTTAACATATAGCCTTTAAAGTTGAACTCCCTAAAAAACCTTCTATATAATTACTGTATTTTTGAAATACCTTAACTTCATATTGAATTCGTATTTTAACTTAGGGGACGTCCATAAATTATGTGAGGTGTTTAAGGGGGGGAGGGCGTCGAGTCAAATCTCATTTTATCTTACGTTGAAGAGAGGGGGGACTCGGCAAATATCACGCAATTTTTTTCCTATTGAAAAAAAAAATAGTAAAACGGTTGACCCTAAAGGCCATCTCTGCAACTGCAGCTATTTTGAGTTCTCCGATCTCAAAGAGTTAGCTTCTTACGCGTTTACGTAAGAAACCCACATTTTGAAAAATCTCACGTGAGATGGGGATAGGGTTGAATAAAATCTCACGACGTCTCACCAGGTTTTGTTACCGACAATTTTAAAAAAACACCTCACGTAATTTATGGACGCCCCCTTACTTTCGTTCATACAAATGGTGATCAGCTTAACCCAACAAACCCATAATAATTAATATTTTATGTGAACCCAAGTTAAAATCAAGTATAACAGTTATTATTATAAATGTATGTAATATCATGTCTGGCAATTATTTTTGTAAACTGAAATGTGTACATAATAACTCTTACATCATTTAAAGTTTTTTTTAAAAACTGCAGGTTATTGGATGCCATATCTGCATATATTGATAGTACAGTGGACCTAAGCGGGGAAAGGGCGAAACTGGTTCTATTGGCTAACTATACCCACCCTCATGCTAATGATGTTGCGTAAGAATTAATTTTGTTTTTACTGGGCTTTTTAAATTAATTGTAATACAATACATGTTCTGTTTCATTATTGTTGTTCACAAAACAAAAAATACAAGTACAACATACAACAAACTCATAAAGTTTTGTCTGAGCTATTATTTTAAAGGTGAAGCGGGCTGCAATAATTTTTGATTTAAATTTGAAGCATTTGTAAATGGCAAACATAAAATACTAGTAGTGGCAAATACACTACGATATCTTCAGAAATTGTCTCTTGACTAAGAAATTATGAAAATTACAAATCTTTTATGTAGCCAAACTAATTCCTTATAAGGACATTATTATTCTTATAAGAAGTTATTTTAAATGTTTATTAAAGTTCAAAAAGTCAATTTAAATAATATGTGACTGTAAATTCTGATCATGGTTTTTTATTATAGAATTCAAGTTTTATAATATAATAATATTAATTTATAACTTTATTCAGACGATGACAACTGTCTATTAATTAATGAAGTAATAATAATTTCATAAAATATATGTTAGTAGAATTAATAATATATTTGTGTACCTTACAGAACATACACAATGGAAGTGATGAGCAATATAGAGATGTTGGAGCAAGAGGAGTTGATAATAGAGGAGCAGATTAAAGACGCGGTTAAACAATTTGTGCGTAGGCGCACAACGTTAGTAGAAGAATCAGCAGCTAAGATCGCCCTTAATGTTCGACTGTGAGTGACTGTAGTGCTATTTCTTATGAATTTTTACAACTTATTCAGCTTTAATGTAAGGCATAATAAACAAACTTTTTAATGTTTTTGGGTATATTATACGCATTTTCCTTACAACAATTGATATTTAAACACTGCAAAATACTTCCTATAACAGAAAAAGTAAATAAATGTCTTCTAGTCGAGCACTTTTTTGGAGATGACTTAAAAAACGAGTCGAGCATGACGTACAGACCCGAGCGGTAACGCAAGTTCGGCTCTGTACATTGACTGTTTGCTACCAAGGTTAATAAATGGACTACCCAGTCAGTTATTAGATAGTCTAACGTTAACCAACATAAAAAGTAAACTGAAAAACTTAAATTTTTATGAATTTGTCCAGTGGTAATGTAACATATCATGATCTTATTTTATTACTAGCGACCCGTGATGGCTTTGCACGGTATTTAATTGGATAAGGATTAATGCTGTATTGGTTAAAATCGCTTCGAAAATTAGCAATTATTTGTCGTAAAAAGTAAATGACAAAAAAAATGTTATTGTGGGATATCCATAAGAGATAGACATATACTTTCGCGGAGTTTTCTGTAGACCTTTTCAGTATGTACAATACTTAGTACATTATTTTGATAAATATCGACATCACATTTGAAACCTCAAAAATAACAGTATTTCTCCACTATTTATTGGATGTTATTATATATATAAACCTTTCTCTTCAATCACTCTATCTATTAAAAAAAAATGGTGTGTGTACTTATGTACGCGCGTAAGAAGTTATACTTCTTTGGCTTTCTTTATTTTTTTTAAATATTAAATAACTAATAATAGATATTTAGCGTTAATAATTTAACAATATTTAATATTTAGTATATTGTTCAATTATTAATTAATATTAATAACAATTATTATTTATTATTATTATTAATTTAATTTAATAACTAGGTATGTTTCATAACCTTTTAACTAAGTAACAATAGGTCTTTGTGAAAAAGCATTGCTAAATTTCTTTGAAAAAATAATTAAAACTGCTTTATTTGTTTAAAAGGTCAAATAATTAAATTAATATTTGTTTAAAGTACAAATGTCATTATGGTCAAACGTCACGCATATTCTATTTCCTTTTTCGGCACCCATACTGAATTTTGTGTCACGGTGCGCGCGCATTGTAAAATTTCACTCTCATAAATTTTTCATAACGCGCCTAAAGAAGTATAACTTCAAAAACCGCATCAAAATCTGTTGCGTAGTTTTAAAGATTTAAGCGTTCATAGGGATATAGGGACAGAAAAAGCGAATTTGTTTTATACTATGTAGTGATTCTGTAATATAAATAAAAAAAAAAAATTAGGTTAGTTCCAAATGTTACACAGCCCTGCTTAAGTGACAATAGAGAGACAAAGTGAGTGTAATATTCTGGGTTTTTTTTATTGTTACGTAAACATAACTCCTAAGGGCAACCTCGGTGCCTGGTGTGATAAAAAACTATAGTAAATTATGAATAGGAAATACACATTCACACAAACTCAGTGAAAGTTTAGGCAATAATATATTATTAGGTTGGATGTACATAATGTTCTGAAACTTGGACAAAAATCCATATGGTGTTTTTATATTTTCAGGCAAATTCAGAGCGATTTAAAATTGCTATTGGCCAAAACGCGAGAAGCGTTAACGCTGGATAGACTCTTGTACTACGCGTTACGACGCGAACTTGCCTCTTTGGAGGAGGTTTTGCATTTCGCTTCCCATTTACGAAGCTATGTTATACAAGAGGAAGATGCTGTGTCTAGCAGGATCGTAAGTTATTGAATAAAACTTAAGTTATTGACTAAAACTTAAGTTATTGACTAAAACTTAAGTTATTGACTAAAACTTAAGTTATTGACGAAAACTTAAGTTATTGACTAAAACTTAAGTTATTGACTAAAACTTAAATTAATGACTAAAACTTAAGTTATTGACTTAAATAGTGCCCGAGATTTTGTGGAATGAATGGTGGGAGGAAGTAACTAATTATTAAAAATGCTTTTGCAAAATGCAAAATGATAGGCCAAATGCTTTTTACTCTGAAACTATTATTGAATAATCTATACTTATGTCAAAAATCATTTTTATTCATATAGATAACACAATGTACACCTATGAACATCAAAAACTAAATATATGTGCATTAAATGCTTTTAACTTTACATTTACTGTCAGTTCTCAAATCAAGGTCGTAAAACGGAAGAGAACTGGCAAAAAACTCTGTGCCATTTTTTAATCGCCAAGAATTGGTTTTATAATATTAACATTTATTAATATCTCAGGAACTGTTGGTTACAATTGAAAATTTCTCTTTGTATTGGAGAGTTGAAGCAGTGTTTGCTTTAAGCGCGTGGCTCTTATCCTCTGAGGTCGTAGGTTCGTTCCCCAGGTGTGCACCAATAGTCTGTCTATGCACGCTAATAATTAAGTGAAGGAAAAATCGTGAGGAAATCGGCCTGCCTTATACCGACTTTGAGTTGAATCGCCTTTGTATTTTTATTACTACTCCAGTTAAGTAAGAAATTCGGAATTAGGGCATAATTGATGATTAATTTTTTTAAAAAAAAGTGAAAAATTATATCCACGGATATCCACATATAAAGTCACGTATTATGATACTGTTCTTTAAAAGCCAAAAATATATCTCTATTTAAAATATAACTTTTTAAATTTCAGCAATCAATGAAGGAGATAACAGACGAACTGGATCGGTCGGATTCGACAAATAATATAATGCTGTCGTCTTTATGCAAAATATTGTCTGTTACTGACTTTAAGTCTGTCGTACCAGAATATAAAGAAGTGAAGCAAAAAGCAAAAAGACTGAGAGAAGAAATTGTAGAAGCGATTTGCGAAAAGGAAAAGGATTTAGATAAAATGTAAGAATAAGTTAATACCGTTTAAGGAGTATATTATGTTTTTATGTCACTTGGTAAGTGGCATATTATGGCAAACATTGGGTTTTTACAATTTTTTAAATAGACCAGTGTCTAGAACTTGACACATATGTGTCATATTTGGGCATTTGCACCTTAACAAAAGGTATCAGCTGTTGGTTTTTGTTTTTTAAATTGTATGTTATTAAATTATTCTCATTTTTTTTTAATGTGCTTGTAAAATTTGTCGTTAGTCATTAACAATAAATCAATCTGGGATAGTACTAGTTTTGAAAATAGTTAACTTATAAATAAATATTAAAAGTAAAAAAGCTAAAGTATCCATCTGTCCCTTTTCATCACAGCGTGAACACAAATGAAAGAAAGAGACGAAAGACGTAGTGCAATTACACTATTTCGAACTGCACATTAAGCATATAACTTTAATTTTACAGAAGGCGCTCCCAAGCAATTCTCTATCCTTACGTATGGGGCGGATGTACGCGCGCCGCTGCCTGTCACAGCCCGGAAGTGTCTGCCATGACACATGCGCTTGCGCATCAAATAAACAGCGTTGATGAGACTATCAAAAACATTGGCATGCAATTTACCATTGTCAAGGTAAATATATAAATAGTAATAATTAATCTTCATGCGTTTAAGAAATAAATGGTTTATAGTCACTGATAGGAAACTAAATTATAATTATAATACACATAAAATGCTATGTGTGTGTTATTTGTCACACACACAAATCCTGTGTCAAAGTCGAATTGTTTATTTCAATTAGTCCTATTTAAAAGGCACTTTTTCAATATAATTAGTAATTATAAATTTTATAATTACTTATTTTAGTTAAAATGTTTTCATATATAAGTTGTATAAATGAATAATTCCGAATTTCAGCATGGCGAAAAACATCACCTAAGGAAGTTTTGGCAGTGGTTTTTAACTGATCCAGTTAAGTGTATCGCAGCCATTAGGAGAGTTTATTGAAGTGGTGAGTTAGTAACGAAATAACTTTGTTAGTAGATTTACAGAATTTGAAAAAAAATATATTACGGGTAATTTGGCTAACAAATTTTAGATCCGATTTTTACTGCGTTGAACTAGTCTATATACTACACTGATTTCAAATACCAATAATAAATGTTAATGACAACGTAATAGACAAAGAAAAAAATTTTTTTTTCTATGATGTGTAGTGAATGAATTATGAAAAATATTTTGTCACTCTTTTGTCCCTGAATGGTTGTTTTATAATAAGCCGTTGCAATGTGCCATTCGCGTGGAAATAAAAAAAATGTAGCTTTAAAGATCTATGACGAGTATCATATATAAAAATTCATAAGTGAAAATCACATTAAAATCCAATTTAATTAAAAATAACGTTTATTATCTTAATAGGAAAATAACATAAATATAAATAACATCACAATAATTGTACAGTCTATGTGTGACTATATCATACACAACACAATAGCACCAAAATAATATTTTTGTAAAATCAATCGCATTTTCTTCAAACTGATATTCAGAAACAAGACACAACTAATTCGGACTCAAAAATTTCAAAAATGTTAGTTTTGACATACGAGAGTCATAGATCCATATTCTAATTCGTATCTCAAGTCATAATCTCGTCTTGACAGCGCGTCAAATGTGTCAAACTTCATACAGAACAATGGTTTGACAACTCTTGAAAATTGATTTAAGCGTGCCTAAGCACTGTGTACTTAATTTCTATGACAACACATTGAATGTCACATTTATAAGTTATGTAACTATAATCTATACTTAAACCCGGAATTGCAAATGTATAAAAATATAAGTCAGATATGGTCAAATATCTGTGAAATTTGCTGGACTTCCATTCTGGAACCTCAATCAAATCTACTTAAAAATTTTCTGTGTGAGGTTTGACATGTTTGACGGCGTTCAAGACGATACTGGGACGTTCTAAAACAACATGCATGCTTAAAACAGACAAGATAGTATGACGTTACAGTTTTTACACATGTACACATCCATAACTGGAGAACAAAATACCAAAAAAAAACACAGACAGACAGGAAAATTTATTCACAATTTTTTTTTAAGTATTAAGACTACAGTCGCACTATAATGACGTAACAGTGTTGTCAAGATACAAAAACTTAGCACTGTAGTTCAAATAGCGCGGCAGTTTTCTTTCCGACTAACTCTTTTCGATGCAGAATCTGAACATTCCTTTAACTTTTAGTACGAAAGTGTCCATTATAGTATACTAAATTTCTTTGGAAGTAATTAAAATGTTCAGAAGTCAATCCCAAGTTGGTCGCGCAACTTTATTGATCAAAGTCTGTTCCGGTGCGATATGTATGGGATTGTTGAAGTCGAGCTGAATATTTTCTGGTATCGTGTCCATGTATGAGAGATGTTCGTTGACTTTATCTGTAAAATTATTTAAAAATACAGGTGTACTTGTTACGTTACTTGGCCAGAATCTGTAGTGGGGCAGAAAGTTTGTGCTTGTACTTTTAGTAGCAAAAAAAAACAATTTTTGAAGTGAAAACTTCTTTAGTATTGTTGTGATTTGAATGTCGATAAAACGAAAAAGAGACAGACACATAAATTTATAAGATTTAGCGTGCGAGAAAATGAGATAGGAAGTATTATACAGTGTATAAACTATAAATAAGTGTAGTAAGAAGTTTTCACTTTTCAGGTTTGAAATAGATAAAACATCCGTTCTATTTCGATGGGTGGAGTGTTTGATACTCCTCAAATATTATATAATACTCCGTAGTTTCTTACCTGATTTTTCCGTAGAACCGAAAGGGTTTTTTAATAATTAATTTTTTGGTTTATACTTTTCGAGGTATTTCTAAACCAATGTCTTAGGCCCTTTCTCCACTGCTCCAGTCCGGCAAACGTTAATTACCGATCCGATTTTGAAACTCACAACACGTTACGTACGTTACGTACATCTCCACTACTCCGGAATCCAGTTTTTAACGATCCGATAATTTGCTAGATCGGAACGCGGTATTTTATCGGTCCGAAATGATTGACAGTGATGCCTCTTTTTCTTCGAACGCAGGACTCATTGTAAAGCCGAGGAATTTTTATAAAGCACTGCGTTACGTCCGTTGCGATGGGGTGACTTATTTTTACTGATCGATTATTGTCGGATAAAGTGGAGAAGCATAATCCGGCCTTCCGATATCTTTTTCATGATTCCGACTCAGTGGAGAAAGGGCGTTAGGGTCCTTCAAGTAACTTCTGGCTTTAAGTGTCCATGGGCGGTGGCATCACTTCAGGTGTGCCTACTGCCCATTTGCCCAGTGTTCTATAATAAACTTACTTGTAAAGTTGAGTCTGGCAATAATATCTTCGATTTGTTTTCTATCGAGTGTGGCTTTGACTGTGATGCGATCTCTGATGACGCTGCGCTTGTGTCGCGAAGAGCGTCGCGTTGCATTTCGACTTAGCAGTGGAAGAGTGAATACTGACTCTGATAAAGGAGTGTTGTCTGGTCCGAACTCCTATAATGTAATGTTCAAATGTCAATTGTCAACATCAGCTGTCATAGAGTTAATAAATCAAAGAAGAATTTGGTAAATTTAAGATAAAGCATATTTTCTCATGCTCTAAAATCTATGCAGTCTTGGTATTTTTTTTGTACTAGTTTGTACTGTATTATGTACATGACGGATTTATTATTAATTCGAATTATTTTAAAGTCATGGCACAATGTTATAATAAAAAGTAATGCTGTAGCTGTCTTACTTAAATTATCTGATGATTACAACAGTTGAATTTTTAAAGTAAGTAAAGTAATAAATATATCCGATAAATAATTATGAGTTTATAATTAATGTTAATCCAATAATCCGCTATATATAATCACACATAAAATGTTGTTTTAATTGTCATTGTTCATTTGTTTATTGAACAGTTGGCACTTTTATTAGCCGCCCTCGCGAACTTTTTGTTGCTACATATTAAACATATGGAACCTTTTGCTACCTACCCCTTGCTACGAAATAAAACGATTTTTTTTTTCAATTTTGTTCTCTATATATACCTTCCTCAGTGATGTAAAAAAAATACTCGAACATATTTTGTGATTATTTTTTATAGATACTAGCTGACCGGGCAAACGTCGTTTTGCCATATCATTTATAATAAAAAAATAGGGGTTGATCGTAGAGGGGTGAAAGTTAGGGGTTGTATGTATTTTTGTATGTTGTATCATAAAAAAATAGAAATTAAAAATTTTGTCTAAAAAATAAAAAAAAAATTTAGGGGTGGACTACCCCTAACATTTAGGGGGATGAAAAATAGATGTTGGCCGATTCTCATAGATACCGGATAAGCACAAAAATTTCATCAAAATCGGTCAAGCCGTTTCGGAGGAGTATGGCAACGAAAACTGTGACACGAGAATTTTATATATTAGATAGACTTCGCTAAACTAAAATACTTTGAAAGTATAGTCACGTTAAAACCTGTATAAGATAAATAATAATAATAATCTTGATACTCGTGTTACTCACCAAGCATTTTCCACTGACGCAGTAGGAGGCATTGTTCTTCCCGCACCTGGTGCCGAGAGGGAACCAACCTTCTTGTCCGTTCACGAGATAGAACCTGTGGCTAACTCTTTCGTCTTGACATGCGATTCGACATGGACGGTCTGGATCCTCTGCGAGAAATCAATTAATGTTTATGAATTAAATAAATTGTGTTAATAGGATTTTTATTTCAAATTAATTTCACGACTAATAAATTTATTAAACAATTTTAATTATTCAATTGTAATTAATTAATAAAAATTACAAAGGGCTATTTTTAGAGATACAAATTTCTGTATAGTAATCCCCCCAATAACGCGTGTTCATATAACGCGATTTCCGTCCCCCAAATAGTACGGTGATTCTTCAAGTTTTATTTCTATAGTGTGATGTTTATACAGAATAATTTTTCAAGTCCATTGGTTTCACGTACCTTTGCACATTTCAATTGTGTTGTTATAAAATTAAACTAAATAACTTTATTAAATTCGTGTTTTTGGTTTTTGAATTGTAAAAAAGAACGTGATTACCTATAACGCGGTCCTAGTCTACCGCGTTATATAGGGGATTACTGTATTTGTGTCTAATTAATTAAGTTTTAACAATGCTCAGTAAATATCTTATGAATAGATAATAGAGAGAGATAAGAGAGATAGATATTCATACCTAATGCAGGAGATATTTGCATCCCCAAACCAGATAGTCGTCTCACTCTCTCCTTGTATTTGCTGCATACTATTGTTGCATATTGATATGGGCTCATTCGTTGGCTGCACCCCTGGTCATTTATGTCTTTTATTTAATAAATTCTAACTTACTACAACATAGTTTCACTTTCATATGACAAAGGAAACGTCATTTCATAAAATGATTATATCCTGCTAAGATTAATGACATCCTTGAATCGTTATCGTTAAACGATACTGCAGTCATGTCGTCCGTAAATGTTGAATCTAGTATCAGTTTGATGTACATTGTCATCAGGAAATAATAGAATTTCATTGCCTTCTAAGCCTTTATCATTTTCTGGTGCATCTTTGTCACAATTATGCATCAGTAAAAAAAGTCTTAAACAGTGAATAATATAAATAATAAATAGTATACGTTTAGCTATTCATTTACGATTTATGAACATTCATTGGAATGGCCTGAGGGAGCGTTCAAGTATTACGTCACGCAATTTTTGGAGATTATTGACCCCCCCCCCGCCCCTATGTAACGCGCAGTAACGTTTTTCTGTACCCAAGTATAGTAAAACGTTTTTGGCCATCTAGTGACTCTTTATACCTAAAAGATACCATTATGTGGTGTAAAGTACTGGATAGTCGAAAATAATATTAATAATAACGCGTAATTCAATCCCCGCCCCGCATCGTATCTTTTTACATAAGGAACCAAAAATCGATCCTCTCTGATCAGACACATAACATATAATGTGTTCTAACAATAAGAAAACAAAATTTAAAAAGAAATCTGGTATGAGTCGAAAGCAACCCAATTAATTGCCATAAAAATTGTATTTAGATAAGCGTTCCAAAGTAAACTTACCGACAGCGGTCGCCCGACATCCGGTTGGCAAATCTGAATATTGTCCCTATGTGTAGTAGCGGACTGTACTAGACGCAACCCGGTTCCTCCCGCGATGCATCTATAGTGACAGCCGCTGGTTGCCCTCCATTGCGAACCTACCGCACGTCGCCATGTGCCTGACGTTTTGGTTCTGAGGATTTTATCTCTTAATTATAGCTTTAATAATGATGTCTAATTTTTAAAGCTAACATCAGGGTTATCTATGCAATATTAAGTATTGGCTGTTTTTTTTATATAATATCTGTAATGCTTTGGCAAAATGATTTGATTTGGTTCTAGCAAGGACCGATTCGAAGAATGTTTTGGAATTACAGCCAAAAACAAAATCAAATTTCATCGTAGTAGATGTAGAATACATTTATTTATATCATCACGCCTTTTTCCCCAAAACAGAGAGCTTGCTAGTTGCTACGGTCCCGACATACCTCTCGCATCATCCACATTCATGACATGCATGTTTGTCGGTTGTGGGTAATTATAACTGGTCTCTTCTCTAGTATTTGGTCCAGGTTTGTACGAGACGGCCCACCTAACCCGATTTCACCAACCACTGTTGATATGATACATGGCCAATGGTAAATGTCCATGATAATGAGTGTGACCACGTGAGTACGTACTCAGGCCAAATTTACTGCGCACTTCAATGTTCTTTGATTTTATATATAAATCCATAGAGAATTTTAATTCTAAAAATAAGTTAGATTTAGAATAACCACAATATCTTATTAAAAGTAAACAGTATCACAATTTTTTACTTACGAAGTGGTATGAGGCGTAGCGGTTTGCAGTTGTAAAGCCTCCCATTCGCAATCTGATGCACGCTGTGAAAACTCCGTATCGGAACCGGTCCCGCATGTGAATTTCTATAAGAAAGATTGCGAAAAATATTTACAATTCTGTATATCGTCAACGGAAGTGAACTGTCTAAGTGACAGATGGCGTCATGTGCGTCACGTGATATGACTTATGAGTAAGTAAGATTTTAAACTAATCGCTAAGTGTGACACAAACGTCAAATTTAATACTCAATCAGCCTTATTATAAAACTTAGGAGTTAGTTCGTAACGTGTTACCATGGCTACCAGCTTTTTATATGGAAATAATATCGTAACCATAGGAACGCCTGGGCTAATGCCCATAGTTATTTTCTGAATTCCTCAAATAGTGAGAAGTTTATGTTTTATTTTGGAAATAAGAAATTGTGAAAGGCATAGGTAAGTAAACCAGTCTTACCCTACAAACTCCAGATATGCAGAACATGGGCGAGAGCGTGGAACATGCAGTGCCATCTGGTAGAGTCCACCCGCGAGACTTGTAACCGCCACCTCGGGTGTCGCACCATACTGCGCACGCGCTGCTTACATCTATTACAGGATTATTTATTATAGCTTTCTATACAAATACTGAACCAACGTAAAAAAGCTACGTTATTAGCGTGTAATGTTGCAAGATGGGAGAATTTATGTTCTTTTAAAAGCTCTTCTCGATTTGGTTGAACGCGCTATTGAGGTACACTACAATAAATATTTTTGTGCTGAATAATTAATCAATGCAGGAATTAACGATGGCTATTAGAATCATCATACGATGAAATCGCAGGTCATGCTTAAACATGTAATAAATTTGAATTTTAATACGTAAAAACATTCAGAAGGTTTTAATGCGCCTTCTATTAATGTTATATCAAAAACACATTTAACTCAATGATAAATCACATTAAAGATGTTAGAAATATGGGATTTAAAATGTTGCAATTTGAATCTTACCGTCATCATCCAATCTCTGAAGACCTGTTCCGATCAAGTCTGGGTCTACTTCGCGTGCGCGTGAGCATATTTGGTCGGTGAACTCTCGAACTGTCATTCTGGGAACATTGTTGCACTGGAACAGAAATTTATTCTCATTCACCTCTCTTTCATATATATCTATAGACTATAGACACTACGCTATGGCTTTTATAAGATTTTAAAATGCATTTTTGGTCGAGTTCAAATTTTAGAAGGAACTAAAAATCTTTTCTTGGTACTTTAAAATATGCAATAATACAGTTCAGTTGTAGAATTCATCGGGGCTGAATGCTTTATAAACTCGCGATGCCACACCCGATCGAATGCTTTTCATATATCCAAACTAAACGCCGCCCCATTGGACTCAATTGCCTCTGCAATGTATAGAAGAAGGCCATGAATGAAAAGAAGGATATGATATCAACTGTATAATTATTTTCAATTTTGACGAATCAAGGCGTTAGTCGTTACCTAACCTCAGCGCTGTCTGTGATTAATAAGTCCTTAAAATTTAAGTAGATAAAATCTTGACATACCTGGTGCGCGTCACATGATTGATACTTTTTGTCGTGTCCATGGCAATAGCTTTTGCCGTTTTCATATCTATAAGAACGAAAAGCACATTAATTTGATGTTTTATATTAATATTTAAACTAAAATTTAAGTATAAATATTAATATCAAACATCAAATTAATAAAATCTACTCGTAACCACTAGGGGCGCTGTAAGATTTTTCATACAAATATTTGACAGCCGATTTGTTACTGCGTAAATAAAATATGATCATGGGAGCTAAAAAAAATAATTTATGTATAGATCAGTCTAGAGGGATAATAAATAATTTGAAACCCGCTTTTAAGACAAATATGAATATTTTCTATTATTTAAGCGATTATAACAGATTTAAAAGAAAATTGTGATAAGTTTTTATATATGCAATTTTATATAAATAATGTAAATTGCTAATTATAAAATACAAATTATTTTCTATAAACGAGAAAAAAGCGATCTAACGAACCTGCCTCTATTACAGCGTCGAGTCGCAAACGCAACGCCGCTAGCAGCCGGCGCGTGCGCATCATCCAACAAACACGCAGACGCACAATCAGACCAACGCGACCACCGACCCCAACGCCCTTCGCTATGGGAGACACCGCTCCAGCGATCTACACATTCTCCGCCACGACAATACTGAAATAACATTAATAAATATTTTTTTATATCATTTCTTTTTAATATAACGATGAACCAGTGGCACTACCCTTTATTTAATAGACAAGAAGGTAAACTGTGAAAAACTTGATCGATTTCTGGGTCTAAAAAATACCGGTTGGTTTCCTTATTCTGTTTTGCGGTACAACCAAATGGTAATGCCCACATAAAATCGTGTATTGCTGGGATTTGAACGCACGGTTGGGACTCGCACACTTTACCCACTAGACTACGCTTGTGATTGGTCAGCAGCGCCTTTAGTTTTATCACAGACTGACCAATCACGATCAAGCAAATCCAAGATTATCAATTTTAATAGTATCTTAGTCCGATGCGATAAGTAAGAATATTATAATGTAGTTTATAGATAAGTATAGGATTAGTAAAGAAAATAAAATGTCGCAATATTATTTCGGAGTAGGTACATAAATATAAGCATGATACTTGTATTTCTTGTCAAAGTTTAATTTAAAGACATGAATATTATTTCGTAACATCATGTTGTCTTAGGTTCTATTTCTAAATACAAATTACGGGTCGTAATTACGTAATGTAGTTTTTTTTTATAAAGAACGCATTTGACACATTTTCCTTGTCATAGGGTTGGAAAAAACGACTCCTCTCGACATCCTATTAAATGTAATAATCAAATTAAGATGCAGTTGAGAATAAATAAAAATAATTCGGTGAAGGCAAATAATAAAAAAGTTTTGTCAGAAGTGGGATTCGAACCCACGCCCTCAGAGAGGACCAGAACAGCTCAACCTGTTTAACAGGTAAGATTACTCTTGAGTCTGGCGCCTTAGACCGCTCGGCCATCCTGACTTTTCTGTTGTGGTTCAAATTATCGAACACAATTATTTAAATTTAGAATTACTATTTTTAATCGCCGATTTTATTCGATATTGAAAATATGTATATTTTACTTTTAAATAAATCATTTTAGTCCGGTCAATTTAGACATCCAAGGTTACAGTAATTCGCACTTGGCTGAATATTGGTAGGATTGCTCAATACACTCTTATAAAGGAAATGTGAAAATACTTTTTTCCTAAGAGCCACCGTTTTTGAGATATAACGATTTGTTGTCTAATTTGACCGGATTATTTGTTTTGACTGAATCTTGTACATGGTTCCGTGTTTCTTATTTTGTAGCGGCTAAATTGCTGCGTAAATTTTTTTCTCTATAACTTTAGGTATGTAGGTAAATCGGTTTAGTGTAGTATTTATAATGTAAGGTATGTCAGAGTTGGAGAAGAGATATAACCGGCCGGATATAATAGGCCTTCAAATCTTACCATGTCTTCCCCGCACCGTGTTCCCTCAAGTGCTGGATGTGACGTCCAGGTGTATCGCTCCCGTTGGCAATGCAGATCCCTACAAATGTCTTCCAAGTTCTGGGATCCGGAATGACGACTGCCTCGACCGTATTTCAGCATACCTGAAAGGTGTTTTAATTGAACAATATCTAGTCAAACATCCACAGGATCGCAGAGTCACCTCATATTGAGTATGGTATTCATAGACATAAATGATTATTACTAACAATTATTGTGTGTTTAATATATTTCGTCTGGCTCACTCATGTCTTATCGTAATATTTATAATTCTACTGTACGGGTGTATGTCACTGAACTCCTCTTAAACAGCTGAACCGATTTGAATGAATTTTTTGTATGCGTTTAGGTGGCGGTCTGGATGGTTTAGATTCACAAAACAGCCCAGCAGATGTCGCTGCAGTCGGAAACTAGGATATTTATCTTAACAGCTGGTATATATAAATCTTCTGCGCATGTGTTTGTTATTAAACTCCGAAACGGCTGGACAGATTTTGATGAATTTTTTTGTGCGTTCAAGTGGAGTCGAGAATGATTTACATTATTAGATTTCTTTGGTATATAAGACGTATTTACAGGACAACGTCTGTTGGATCCGCTAGTGTTAGTATAGTAAATAAAATGATTTATTCAAGAATGATCGATGTTAAACAAGTCTTCAGAAAATCTCTAAAATTATTAAAATTTAAAATACAATTTTTTTTACATACATCATATTCGGTGCTAACACAACCTTTTTATCGTCGTACACGAGTATTTAAAGAGATTGTGAACGCAATTGTTTATAATATGAATTCCTAAAAGTTTAAATAAGCAAATTAATGAAAAATGTTTAGTTCTACAAAGAAACTCTTAAAACGTAACATCAGCTGGCACTCGAACAAAACTGACGAATGTTATGCGCACGACCTTGGCCTTGAACCGTTGACCGAATAAACTGAATTCAAGGTCATTATCTGCTAAATGAAATGAAGCATTTATAAAGGTCTGCCAACGGACCTTACTAATTCATACTTTAGTGAGGCTAGACTGCATTGAAACTAAGGTATGCTATTTGAAGATTTATCATGATGACGAAGGAATTAGTGTCAGTATTTTGTATGTAAGTAGTAGTTAGAACCATGTCTAGATTTATTTTCCAATACGTGGGGCGTTTTTGAGCATATAATTTCGTAGCGCGGGTTAAGTTCGGTGGCGGTTGTTGTATGGATATGTTTAGATATAGGTACCTATGTTAAATGAAACACTTTGTTTGAAGCTGGGTTACAACTGGCTTTTATTGTTTCAAAACATGAGCTAGCTAAGATAAAAATTAGGGGTTGCAACGGGGGGCTGGATAAACAAAAAACTAACTTGACTTATTGAAGAGTACGTAAATCTAAGTTACACTTATGTTATTGGACATTATCGGAAACGAGAATGTAAATTATAACTGTGGTAAAGACTCATATTGGCTTTAATGTGCAATGATTGCTTACGTTGTGTTACGCTTTAAATTATTAAGTAAAATAACTGATGTTTGGTTACATAACTAGCGCCTGCAATTGTTAACCCTGGAAGTGCACTTACGATTATTATAAAAAAAATAATGGACAAGAATATTTCTTAATTAAAGAAAACGACGCGTCCGATATTTATTTTACTTTAGAATAAAAGGTCATCGTAAAATTGTAATTGTAAGCTCTAACGCAATTTTTACCATCCATGTGTTCCGTAACAATGCACATAAAAAAATCAGTGGCGCTACAACCTCTTTTAATTTTAGATTTCTAAATCTGAGGCCTAGAACTCATGATCATTTTTTCAATCTAATAGGCAAGTAGGTGATCCGCCTCCTGTGCCTGACACACGCCGTCCACTTTTTGGGTCACATGTCGGTTTCCTCACGATTTTTCTTTCACCGCTCGAGGGAATGTTAAATGCGCACATAGAAAGAAAGTCCATTGGTACGTAGTGCACCAACCTACGACCGGGGATCCAACCTACGACCTCAAGGATGAGAGTCACACGCTAAAGCCATTAGGTCAACACTGTTCAGTACACATAGGCTTGCCTTTGATAGACCATTATTATAGATATAATATATATTTACATTGTTGGTCAGCGTCAAATCGTTCCCCTGGAAGTAGACCTTCAGCACTGTGGTCCAATTGTCCAGCCGAGTTTCCATGGTCGAGTAGACATCGCGATTGGGATGAGCTGCAAAATCCCAAATTAGTAATGTTATGGTCTTTCGATGCAACACACTTGCATTGAATAGTACACAAAACGTACTCTAAGCTCTGGTTTAATTATTTGTGAAAAATTTCTTTTATTCAGAAGCAGAAAGAAGCACGTAGAAATGTCTGCCTTAACAGACATTTGATTATTCATGTTTCTTATTGGGAAAGTAGGTTCCATACCTACCATACCAATATCATTCCTTTGAGAATTTAACAAGCCGGGTTCAATACTCAAAGGAATGATATCGTTTAGCGTATATAAATATTTGAGACGCATTGAATAACCAGACTAAATAAACTTTCTCTACATATGCAATAAAATATAGTTGATAAATGGGAGTCAGCAAGATTTATTATTTTTGCACGCTATTCTTAATGGAGGATCTATAGACCCTACTTGCGGATTCATTAAGAATCCCTGCTCCCTATGCGACAAGTGCCACGTACGAACACGAATTATCTTCGTAATTCGCCAATGTTTCGGGTTTTACTACAATACAATTTGTGGAGATGTTGATATGAGCAATAAGCCTAGGGGATGCCCAAAAAACCCCATTTTAGTGGGTGTGTTGGCGGCTTTGGATGGAGAAGTATGGATGAAGTATGTATGCGTAGTGTGCATCCAATTGTTTAAAAAAGATCCAGGGAAGATTCCCACCAGGAGTTGATTCCACAGTTCGCAAAAGAAAATGTCTAGTAAAGCGGACCGTGGAAGACGTCCAACCCGCTATGAATTTGTCCATAAAAGTAATAAAATTGAAATTGTTAAAAGTGGATTCATCGTATCCTTTACCATTTTTACCTATGTGAATCGTAGTTCGTTTTAATACTCGTTTCTGGAACGTACCCTAAAAGAAATTTGCAAAAAAACATATTTTTAATTAAAAAGTTAAAATTAGTTAAGTTATAATTAACTAATTACTATATAAAATAAATAAGTTAAGGAGCTCCGATTATTTTGGTCTTTGCACAATATTAAGTGAAATTGCATATACAATTTAAAATTCACATCACAAGAAGGCAATTTATTGCACTAATATATTTTCTGTGGTTGCGTCTTTAGAAAGTATGGTTTTTCTTTGGAATATCAATGATTTTGTTCGATGTTGAAATAACACGTAGAATGGAGAAATAAAAGTAAGATCATTGTTTTAATAAGAACGAGCTGACCCCGCTAACTCGTTCCCATTAAAAATTATAGACTCATTGTGCTAGAAAGTTTATGATATTATTTTTATTATGAATAGAAACAAATTAAAAAAATCTTTTAAAAATGAATTTTTTAATATCGTATTTTATCCTACCTACCTATCGGATTGTTCTTGGCGTTAAAACAGAAGACTACAAGATATGTCTACAGGTCTAGTGGTATTTTATGTATTATAAAAGCTCAAATTTTATTTAAACATTACAAAGGGAATCTACATTTCTCTTCTATTAAATGTAGCTTTTAGAATATTTTGACATGTTAGCAATAATAACATCTCTTCACAGAGATAATAATTAAACAGCTTATTTGTAAACAAACGAAATTATCTTGCTTCAGAGGTCATGGGACCGTAACCGATCAGCGGTTCGATAGTATTTTTACATAAAAATATGAAATAAGTCATCAAAAAGTTATACTTACTCCAAAAATTTATCCAAATAGTTTTTACTGCACTGTGACCAAGTTATTTTTCCGCTTCCTAATGTTGGGCTCATTATGTAAGCGCTTGGATCGCAACCGTTATCAGCTAAGGGGCCATCATGTCGCATTCCTAAACTGAAAGAATATATATTATAAGTGCTATTTTACATTAAAATTTACTTCCTTTATGGAGTAGAAACGTGGACTATCTTGGCTCGAGAAAGGCAAAGGATCGATGCTCAGAATACCGTGGACTGCGAAGCGCACCAATACATCGATCCTGACCCATCTCCGCATACGGACTCGCCTTTCTACATATGCTTACAGCGAATTGTATCTTATTTAGGCCTTACAATGCAAAGGCGGTGAGAACTTGCAGAAATTGTGGTTGGTAACACAGAAGGCAAAGATCACGTGGCCGTTCACCAACCAGATGGATTGATCAAGTGAAAGATTCATCTTCCTCAAAACTGTACACTGTCATAAGAGACGCGCGAAACAGGTGGAAGCAGATAATTCCGCTCCAGACGCTTTCTTGCTGACCAAGACGCTCAGATATGAGCTGCCGATTAAAGAGAGACATTAAAATATGTAATGCCCCAAAACCATTGTTTAGAACACGAATATGAATAGAATCCAAATAGTTTAGAAATATCTTACTTATGTCCGATTTCGTGGGCGACCACATAGACGCTTTCAAAATGCCTTCCTTCGTTGACAGTACAACTACTGGTGACTGTGCACATACCAGCAACGGGAGCTAAACCTGAAATATTATTTAGACTTAATTCTTCTGAATTTTTCCTTTAGTTGCGATTGATAATTCCATAGACAATATAAAATATTATGTTGCAAGATCATAAATGCAACGTGCGTTAGTAGGTCAGTTTGCTCATACTTTAATAAATTAATAGTTTCTGATTTTGGTATGAAAATAAATATAGTGGGTATTTTAGATTTTACGTTTTTAAACTTAAAATGTATCTGATACTTTACCCTAGAATTTTTTTTAAATTTCCTAAATCCATAGACTGTCATAATATGTCTGTTTTACTAATCAATAATATTTATAAGCGATAAGTAATAGATTTCTGTTTCTTTCTGTTTATGTGCTTTAAGCCGAAATGTTTTGTCGTCGAGAATTAATTCCAAAACTAAACCAAAAAGCAGAGCATGTTTGTCATACCTTGTTAGTAAAGTTGCAGTTTAATAAAATAGATCGATTTCTACTAAAATTTTTGCATGTAAATGGACGTGTTTTGGTTACGATATAATGACATGAGTTTCGATACTGTCGATTAATCTTGCAAAACCGTTAAAAATCGTAGTAAAATGACAAATATGTATTGCACTTACCAACAACTTGACTGCTTACTTTCCCATTCTTATTGACGACATACAAGTCTAATCCAGTTAAAATCAGGGCGTGATCCCAATGCAATGGGTCATTATCTCCTGGTGGGTTCTCAAGTCTTTGCCACGTACAGAAGTTACTTAGAAACCTATCAATATCATGTGGTCGCTTCAAATTAGAAGGATCTTCATGAAGAATTTCGAGTCTCTTTAGGATAAAATTCACTGGTCTTCCTAAACTGGGATCATGGTAAATTAATTGTACTGCGTTTATCATAGCTAATACAAATCTAACTAACTCTCTCTCTGTTTCCTTTGGAAAATTAACAGTCATATGTTTGTACAAATCTCTGTCAACAAAAACTGCTGTTTCCACAAAAATCGCTGGCAAAACAGCTCTTTTCTGCCTTCTTTCTTCTGTTTTAAGTTTATCAATAAACGCTCCTATAGTCTTATTTCTATGTATTAAATCTAACTTAAACTTATCTAGATTATTATAGTTGGTCTCAATGTTCCGTTTTCGTCGATGTTTCGACCAAATTTTAGTTATTTCAGGGGAATCTTCAAATTGTTCTTTTATATAACGTCTCTCTATGCAATTGTCTTCAGTATTTGCATTTGTATCATCCATTTGGCGTTTAATAATAACGTGTGCTTTTGTATTTCCGTGGTGAAATCTTTCTGGCAGTGGGTGTATAGAATAATAACTGTCGTTAGATTTAATCAGTCCTCGCTGTAAGGTAACCATATAATTAATGATAAGATCGGTTACATAATGCACATATCATTTTAAAGAAGCTGTGTACTTAATACCATTAAGATTCTAACGGTCATTATCAAAACCTATATAGGATTTCATTTATAAAAAAATCTATCCTTTTGCATTAAATGGCCGGATTGATGGTGAGAAATTCTGAACTGAAATACCTATTGATGCGGTAATCAGTAGTTTTAAATAATATATATGTTTTCCATATTAAACGGGTAGGAGACTCATCTGATGTTAAGTGACACCGCCGCCCATGGGCACTCAATGCTAGAGACCTTTTAAGAATTTAAAAATTTCGAATTTCGGAAATACTTTACTGGGTAGCTGGTTCCACATAGTGGCGCGCGGCAAAACTGCCTTAAAAAAGCTCAGTTGTGGTAAATATTTATTACGACGAAGGTTATATAGATAACCTGGTTTCTTTATTACTTACCACTCCATCACAAACAAACAACGCTGCACTTTCACTTTTATAATAACAAGCATCTAACTCCTCATCTGTATGGTGGTCTAATATAACTTCAGTACCATTGGACCATCTTTTCATTAGCAGGAACTGCGGATCGAGAAAGCTGCTTTTTGGGCTAAGTTTCAGGTCTAAGCGTTGTTTTATCGTAATAAGATCTTGATTCTCATAGGACAAAGACCGTTTGCGACGTTTCTGGTGTCTTATGTGTGCAATCTCGAATTGGGGATCTGTAAATGATATAATTGTTACAGTATTGCATAACATCTCGTTAAAACCTTTTAATTGTTTCCTTATACTCGCTAGTAAATTCTTAATATACTTTTCTAAACACTACATTCTAAAAGTAATGTATTAAACAGTCTAACTTGATTTTATTAAACTGTTAATTATATAGTTACTGTATTTTAGTATGAAAGTGTCCGTTGAGGCTTATTGAAATTCCACCCGTATAGGTCTGTATGTATCGATGTATTTTACTAAGTGTTCAAAGGATAACTTACGTTGATCACTTGCTCCAAACAAGAACACTTTTTCAGCTTCTGTGAGATAATTAAGTAACTCTTCATGACCCTGTAACAAATAAAAAACCTATATTTATTATTGTTTTAAAATCTTAAACAATTTGAAGTCTTAAACCTGATTTCAACTAGGAAGCGATAAACGATTTCCTTAAAAACGTGGAAACCTCTGATTAACCTCGCATTTGAACAAATCGGCAAATAATGTATTGTTTTATCTTGCTAGAAAATAGCCTCGACATTTTTGACAATGGCTACTTTTCACACGGATCGTGGGCCTTAATTGATGTATTTTTCAAGTTATGAACAGAAGCGATAATTGAAGTGTATGAAAATAAATACGTACAACGGACAAATTTTTAACAAATTAAGAACTTCCTAATGTAAAGTATTACATATATTGAAACCATAAAATTTTGAAATTAAAGTACATATATGTATAATATAATATATGTAAAATCTTAATTCACAATATAATAAAAATGAACGAAGAGTTTTAAAGTATCGTGAAGAATTATTATTACTCCATTTAGTATAATATATACGAGTATAACTTCTTTTCAAAGGCTTATCTACGGAAAAACATCATTGATCTACACAAAATGCAGTATTTCTTGATCCTTCCTTAGGGGGCCTTTGCCAAACTATTGTGACAAATAAATGACGAACATTAATCTAAGAAAAGAAAAGAAAAATATATCTAAAATCGTGACGCGATAGTGAAATATTTGTTGTTATTAAAAGTAATATCAACATTTATTACAGAAACGCAGAAGTTTGCGTCTTACCAAATTTTTACTGTATATGGCGTGAAGAATTCCGTTTTAGATGTAACTGATTAACAGTTTTGTCTGTATAGTGATTCAAAGATTCATAACATATTTTTAAAAATATTCAGAAGGTAATTAAAATTTTGAATTACATTTTCGACCTCAAAGTTATTTTCACTTTTATTTGACCGTCGATTTGCCGAGTTTCTTTAGGTTTGCGGTTTTGTAACTAAATTGAGCTTTCGTGTTATTTAATATTAAATTATTAAATGTAATGAAAAGAGTTTTTAACTTTTCTATGTATATTGATAGACGCCCTTGATTTGAGAACTGGCAGTAAATGTAAAATTAGAAGCATTAATATTTATTTCTTTAATGACGAATCACAAGTGTACATTGTGTTACCTACGTGAATAAATGATTTTTGAATTTGAATTTGAATTATCATTAATTGTAAATTAAATACGCTGAAGCCAAGGTATAATAACTCCACTATATAAACTATTATTAAGCAGTGTTGGCCTAGTGGCTTCAGCGTGCGACTCTCACACTTAAGGTCGTAGGTTCGATCCCCGGGACTTTCTTTCTATGTGCGCATTTAACATTTGCTCGAACGCTGAAGGAAAACATCGTGAGGAAACCGACATGTCTTAAACCCAAAAACTCGACGGCGTGTGTCAGGCACTGGAGGCTGATTACCTACTTGCCTATTAGATTTCAAAATCATCATGAAAGAAATTCAGAAATCTGAGGTCAAGACCTAAAGAGGTTGTAGCGCCACTGATTTATTATTTATTGAACAAAAACAATTGTTTACCCAGTTATTCTATACGGGTATTTCGTAAAAGCTATTTTAATAAAATCAACACAATTGGATTTTTAATCCATAGGATGTAATAATACAAGAGTTAAAATATTTGTTACTACTTATGAATCGTTTTTTATACTTTCTTCCATAAGTAACATACATAAAAGCTTCATAGCTTTATAAAATATACACTAAACCTCTGCATGTTAAGATAGTGTATGTACAATAATTAAGACCAAAAGCCATAACTTCCTTTTCTGTAACCGTCGTAGATTCATCATGTGTACTTTCGTCTACTTTCTCCACAAAATTATCCAAATTACGCGGTTTTGTAGAATGACCTGAGACGCGAAAGCAAATAATTGTTTCGTTATAATTGCGTCAAAGTACGGTTGTTCAATAATTACCTCACTCGTAGCGTGAGAAACTGGATTAACTCTATTTTGATGGATTTTTATCGTGCTACGTAACTTTCGAAATAATACTTTTATTCAATAAGTAATTATGACATATATATAAAATGTGTATATGATCATGAAACAGATACAGAAATCTGAGGGCCAGACCTAAAAAGGTTGTAGCATCATTGATTTATTTAATTTAAAAAATCTTGTCTACGTAAAATTGTTTTCCTACAATAAAGTTCACAAAAAAGATTGCGACTTTACATGAATTACAATCTAGCCTATGCGTTAATTATGAATAATATGTAATATTATGTTGACTTACTACAATACTGATGAATAGCTAAAACTAAGGTAATGTTCATTATCAAGTCTTAGTGTTCTATAATGTTTTGACACTATGTTCGTGTGTCCGTGAAACGTACGTAAATATAATGTTATTATATTATCTTAATGGGTTAAAGTAGTTTTATAGCTTAAAGGCAGCTTGCCTAATGTTTAGTAATGACCACAATAGACCAAGCTATAGCATATACCGGTATATAATTAAAGCTAACATATAAATAAGAAAGGATTGATTGCACATTTTCAGTTTATGTTAAAAACGTTTTATGAAACTGAGCAGATTGTTATTATTTCTGTGACTAAATTGTTATTTGCAAGGCAAGTTAAGTATAGTATAACCGCCCGTTGCCTTATAACTCTTGTTATTTTTTTTTATGTGTACGTTTTTTAACAAAGTATAAATAAATATTAGTTGTTAATAAATCGCGAAATATTGTTACAGATATGTTTTGTTTTATATAAGCGCTTATGGTAAAAAAGCACTTAATAGAATGCAACTGCAAAGAAATTTACTTATATTATGTTCTAATATTATTGACGTATAAAATTTGTATTGCTATCTATATTTTCAGCAGTTGCCTGTGGGTTCTCAAACTTCTAAAATTTAAATATTAAAGAAGTGGGTACCCCAATACAAGATTTTTATTGTTATACATGAAACCTATTTGTGATTTGATTTAAACTTAATAAAATGAAATATTATTTAGAACGTGGAAATACCTTGGCACATTTTTGATTGTAGCAAATTGATTCCACGCAGACGTCAATCATCTATCACGATTCTAATAGGTCATGAATTTGCAATATAGTATTGTCATTTGCACTATAGTATATATGTCTTACTTATAAAGAGTGCTTCAGGGTTTCTGATAAGAAGGAATTTAAAATTGGCTAATTACTTTTATATTAATATTACAATAAATTAGTTACAAGACAGGACTTACAGCTGGCAGCAGCTACTATCTATTTAAACTCTCGCGGGGGGTTTTTCAAGAACTCAGGTTCTTTGTACGAAGGCCAAGGGCAGAACCAGTCAGAATAATACTCTATTCGAATTATTATTTAGTTGATAATCTTCACTCAGATTCCTCCAACCTAAAGGGAGGATCCTCCCCGAGTGTGGTGGAGAGTTTATTGCCACTTCTTCTCTTCCGTTCTACGTCCTTGATTGGAGAACTGGCAGTAAATGTAAAATTAGAATGTATAATGTAAAAAGAAATTTTTTTGACGTTCATAAGTGTACATTGTGTTACCTATATGAATAAATGATTTTGACTTTTGACTTTGACTTTTTTGACGACCAGTATAACCACTGAATGGCCGGCCCAAAGGCTAAGGAACAAATTCGTTTATGCGTTTACGCTACTACGCATTTTAAAACTTATCGAAAATTCATTACATTGTCATAACTTAATGCCTGCCTGTCCAGCAATCGTGGACAGCGAGAATCCAAAGAAACATTCAAGCAAAGACTAAGCTACCTACGGCAGACTACTTAGTTTATAATGAAGTACAACATTTTCATAGTTGAGCTTGTAAGAACATTTTCATAATTTCAGTTATTGTAAACAATAGATTGTATTTCGGTGTTACATGAATGCGATCAGCTGAGCATAACGGACTTTCATTGATGTGCTATCTTTGCTCTACATTCAAGACTTCTAAATGACCTAATATCAGGAAATGCTCCATGAATTATTATTCAATAGGATATTATTTAATAGGATGCAATCTCCTAAAACTCTGCCACCTTTAGGTAGTACATAGTTATAGAGCGTTTGGATTTTAAAGGAATTTATACAACAATGATAAAGCCTTAGAAATATCATTACACAATTCTATTTAAAACAAATTATCTTCCATTTACCGTTAAACTCTTGTGAGTTAATGTGATAATGTAAATTTCTTTGTTGTTAGTAAAATTAATTAACAGGTGCATGCATACAAACAATTGTTATTTACCATTTTTTTATTGGATTGTAAAGTAATAAAAATTTACAAGACATAATAAGACTTTACTAATTTGTTCTTATTATCGACATTATTCATAGAATCTAAATCAGTAAAATTTCACAATTTTAGCTTAAGTATTCTATCTCTTTTCAACAATTCAAAAAACAATTGGAAATAAGACAGCAATAACAAAAAAATTAACTGCAAGCATAGTCCAGATCAATCATAAAATGGTAATAACGCGTTTTTGTCTGATAAAGCGAATTCCGCTTTAAAAAAAACATCCAAAACTTACACGCAGTAATAATAATAATATAATAAGACAAATAATCCAAACAAAGCTTTTGTGTTTGTGCGATATATCCTACAGTTATAATTTTGTATAACAGAGGTATTTAATATTATAAATATAGGATTTACGAATTAAAAATAAACTCTTGTGAAGATGTAACGCACAGGGTCGCAGTAAATTGATACTACATAACCGTGACTGTAATTTAGTGTGATTATTTTAAGCGCATCTTAGGAATATTCACATAAGATCCAGAAACGCTATCTAATGCATTTCCGGCGCGATTTAAATACTCTATAGTCTTAGGTCTAATTGCCAGACTATTTTGGTAAGCCTAGATTTCATAAAGTTTGGCGATATTCTTTCTATCTATGTAATTAATGCATGACAACATAGTGACGAATGCCTTTGTACCAATTATATTTGTCACAAAATGAAGACTGAAAAAAAAAGTGAAATGTCACAAAACATTCAAAGTTGTTTTGAACATAAAATATGTAACATATTCTGTGTGTAAATAAATAAATCAGTAGCGCCTTTCAGTAGGACCTTTTTAGGTCTGGGCCTGAGATTTCTGAATCTGTTTCATGATAATCTTTCAATCTAATAGGCAAGTAGGTGATCAGCCTTCTGTGCCTGACACACGCCGTATAAATCAACAGACTATGTTACTATTTGACGACTCGTGTTTGAATTATCATTCCTAGAAGAAATTAAGAGATTTAATAAAATTCCTTTTCGAATATCATTCGAACATGACAATTTTATAATTGTCTCTTCTTGTTCATTAGTAAATCGAAATAATTCGAATAATAACTATGTACTTAGAGATTTATTTTATTAGAAAAAGATTTTATTCACCATAGGTCCTTGACCGTAAGAACGCAATTGATGTAGTCGCACCTTTACAATAGCAAACATTGTTTGTAAACGTATCTTGGCAATCTTGATATTTTTTGCATTATGACCTTATGTTTTTAAGATTATCCTTTGTCTTTGAATGAGTTCCGCATATAGACTTTGTTTTATATTATACAGAGATTCATTTGAAACTAAGTAATGAATTATATCACTATAACATCCCTGGAAGCCGGGGAAACAAGTAAACACTAGTGGCGCTAACCCTAGGTTTTGGTAGTAGGGGGGGATCAGCCTTCTGTTATACAAGCACAGAAAGTTCATTGGTGCATTGCTGGGGTTTCGTACGACCTCAGGGATGAGAGTTGCTAAGCCACTAGTGCTAATTTATATACAAAAGTCAAGAATAAAGACCGTGGCGGATTAACAAATTTTGAAGGTATAGGCTGTGAAGTTAAGTTGTGTCGAAGAATATTTTTCAATACAATTCGTTGAAAACGCACTAATTTTTGGGTTTGATTTTAGCACAAAATTATACAAAAAACCATCCAGCCTTGCGATTCTGTAACTCACTTTTTGAACTCTCACAGCGGTAAAGAGTGAGTTACAGAATCGTAAGGCTGTTCCCAACCTCCAAAAAGTAGTAGGACTGACATGTATCTTTTGATAGGGTCAACAGGGTAGTGAGAAAAACATTTTTCACCTACCTTCCCCAGGTTCCAGCCTGCTGGTAAATCCGCCACTGAAGACGACTTAAACTTTTGCGAAATAGTGTAAAATGATTATACAAAATGCAATTTTAGTTCACTACACAAACTATGATATTGGTTGTACCAAACACAATGATATTTGATCCTATAAGTTTTTGATTTATGGTAACAGAAGAAGAGGTCAAAAATATTCCTTGAATTTTATACAAATTGATTTATAGTGTCTCTGACCTGTTCCTTTAAGATACGCTTAGCAACGAGGCTCTGAGACCTCCATGATTTGAGTCACTATTTCTGTTAATTATTTACGCTATCTAGACTGAATTCAAATGAAGATACTAATTAACCACTTTCGTTAGTTTCAAATTTAAATTATTTACACAATAAAGCATTTAGAGCGTGTATGTTGCTACAATTTCGCGCTGACCTTCGCGTGTGAAATAGTGTTTTATTAAATTAACGAGATAGCTTAGTCCGTCCTCAGTAGCGACTCTGTGCATCTAAGTAATCGTCTCTTTCACAAGAACTTTTTCATTGCAATCAATCCCATAATCTCCCGGGTCATTAAAAAAATGTTTAACATATTATAAGGAATAGAATACTACTACAGATACCAATAGATAAAATAATTATTATTTTTCTACCTATTACAACTTTATTATTGAGCTTTAATAGTTTATTTTAGTGACAGTCATTGACAAGATAGAAATCATTTCGAATTTGGCGTCTAAGTAGACGTGACTTCCAACCTAACAAGTACTTTTTATTGGAATCGAACCCATAACCTCCGAGTCATAATAAATATTTTTTTATAAAAATAAACATTAATATAGGAAGAGAATACTAGACAGACAATACCAATGGATACTTAATATTTCTCTAATATAACTTTATTCTAGAGCTTTAAGCGTTTATTAGGAGACAAGTCCACATTTAGTAACCTCTGTCATTGACATGAAAAAATTGAATTCGAATTTGGCACTGAAATGAGATTGGCTAATTAATATTTCACACAATTGGGGTCTAGGCGCGGCCAGCAGGGCCACATGCCAAGCTTAAGCACAGCTTTTGTGAAAGGGTTAGGAAATTATACGTGCATTAATCGCTTGGTTATTGCAGGTGCATTGATGATGGAATCAGTCAATTTTAGTCTGTATTTCTCCTCAGTTATAATATTTTGATGTTATAAGATATTGGAATATCGGAGATATTTTAATTCCTTGCTTTTGTGTGGTATTTGGTTTCGGAAGATTTTTAAAAGCATCATATCTCTTAAGTTATTTACTAAAATTAAATGAAATAGTTGTGATGAATATTTGTGTGTATAAGTATTAATATAGTGTTTATAAAATATACCTTTGCAAATTATGCATTTTAGCTTGCGAAACAAAAATACTGATTTTGGATTTTTTTCTTCGATCAATAAATTATGGGGAAACTCAATTAATTGGTTATTTTATGATGTAGGTATGTTTATTATTCAGCAAAAGTCATGAACACCAAATCTAACTGCCGTCTTGAAGAAGATAGCTCTAATGACAAAAGTACTCCAGTTAAAATTGTGAAATTATACTGATTTATTGTTTGAAGCGTCTAGAAAGTTAAAAATCACCCATTGACGCTCACTAACTCTATTAGCTTCCCCACTATCGATGCATTGCTTATTTGTAATATTTTTTGTGTTTCGTGAAACAATTGATATCGTAACTATGTCGCAAACAAGTTGAATATAACTGAAGGCTAGGCTTGTTGATTGTCTTTTTTATTTCTTATTAATCTTACCTAATTAAGCTAATACACAGTTGTGTTCTAACATAGACAGAGTAGTAGTCTAATGTTTCAAAATCAAAAGTCCATTTAGAGTTTAGACATTACTTTTAGGCAATAATACGCGACCACGCGATGCAGTAGTTTTGGTGGTATCTTTACAATATCTTTAATTTTTGATAATATATTATATTTTTAAAGTCAAACGTATAGTTTCTATACTTTTAATATAATACAACAATTAATGGTGAATGAAAAGACACCATTTATCCATTAAATATGGATGGAGAAATCCTGTTATTTCTGAGATTTCTAATGTGATGTCGTAAATAATAAAAAAAAATCCTCTTACATTGCAATCGCAGGCTGAACCCTACGAGTTTTATCAAAATAATGTTCTAAGTATTGTACACATTGAAAAGGTCTACAGAAACTCCGCGATGGTATATGTCTATCTCTCATGGATATCCCACAATAATTTTTTTTTGTCATTTACTTTTTACGACAAATAATGACTAATTTTCGACGCGATTTTAACTAATACAGGATTAATCCTTTTCCAATTAAATACCTTAAATACATTGTTGATTTAATATAGACCTATATGGCACTTTACAGCATATGATTTAAATGAATAATTTCGAAGATATTACAAATTTAAAAATTGCGGGACGCAGCGAGTCGGAGGCCGCGGTTCTCCCTATACTCTATAGAACTTTGAATTTAGTATCAGCATTGCATCCGTGCGAAGCCGGGGCGGGTCGCTAGTATATAATAAAATAATAATAATAAAGATCCCGTTAAAAATAATAATATACAGCCTAGTTTTTTTTTCCATTATATACATTATGTTTACCTTGTAATCCTTATATCCTAGCTACTTCAGTACCGTCGATGAAAACTCGAGTCATCCAGGCCTCCTCTAGCTTTCAATATAATCTATAGTTTAATATTTTAAACTGTCAATTAAACTACCGAGGGCCAGTTCACTTGTCCAATCTAAACTATGCAAATTAAATGTTACCAAACCGGGTCAGTTACTGCGTGGTTTAAACCCATTAATAACCGAAAAATAAATACCTTGTAAGGTATTTGCTCTAGATTTGAACATAGATTGTTTGGAGATATTACGAATATATTTTGACATTGGTAATATTACAATAACTACGGTTTACGTTTTTTAATAAGATTTTGAATTTCATACCAAAAGTTAATCTTTTTAATAGATGCCTGATAGACACAATTACGGGTTTTGAACGCATTTAAAGTTGCCATGATAAATGCACTTTAATTCGATCTATGGATTACGAAAGACAGTAGAACGATTCAATTAAAAAAATATATTTAAAATATGTATAGTAACTTCGTTCATTATTTCTGATTCATATGTTATCGGGTTTATCTAAATATATTTTCATGTTTCGCCACTTAATATTTCAATGTTGCAAACGTGAAGATTCTTGAAGTTGCGACACCGCTCAAGGCTGGCGTAGTTCCTGCGATAAGGATCCTAAAATTTCGAATTAAATTCTAAATTCCAAACTAAAATACACGCTACTAACAGTAATAATATGAAGTAACAAAGATCAAAATGTGAAGAAACGCTCATAAAATACTGTTTCTCATTTGATCTCTTATTAAAATTACAGTTAATTGTGTAGTAAAGTGGTAGAAATATGAAAGAGCGGTTCTCTGAGTAAAACTCATAAATTAACTAAAACTCATAAACTACCTTTTTTTTCTGTAAAAAAAAGGTTTTAAACCAGTGACGCCTTGATCATCCAATTCGGTCCACAGTCAGAGGGATCAGACGAGATATGCCTGAACATATGAAATATACAGATTTTTATGGACCTCCTCTTTTGGACTTTTGAAGTCGGTTAAAAGCGTGAGTAAACATTACAACACATGTGTTATGAACATAGATAATTCAATTCAAGAAAGCTGGTCACGAAATGAAACTAACATTTAGAACCGGTAACACCACTCATTGTCATGCTAAACTTGAACAAGAATATTGTAATTACATCACAAATTCGCCCTTTTGGTCTGTTACTATTGTCATTGTGGCCTACGCTTTCATCTTTCAACCAGCTGACGCAAGTATTAGTAAGTGCATAAGGGCATAAGGAGTTCAATTATTTATTTATATATACTCAAAATAACTTTATTCATATAGGTAAACAAGTTAAATTCATTGTAAATTTACATTTACGTAAGACAAGGGCGTAGAGCGGGCAAGAAGAACTGGAAAGAAACTTTCCGCAACTCTTTTTAATCGCTAAGTTTTGCGTCATACAAATTGTTTGAACTGGAGCAAATCAATCCCAAGGATTAGGATGATTTAAATATTCGTCAAATTTATAAAAAGCTTTATTGATTAATTTACGTGTAACGAGGGCTTTATAATTTATTTTTTATTTAATTTAAAAAAATACCAATTAATACAAGTACGAATGTCGACGCTTCGGAAAAATTGTGACCAATTTGTGTTCCACTATTATTTTCATAATTCAATTAATTATTACAACGCGAAGTGAGATACTAAAAATATAAAGAATTTGTAGCGACTTTTTTAATAAAGAAGTTTTGCAAAGTCAAATAAGTGCTCCAATTTTCGTGTTTCCTAACCAGTGTTTACTAGTACGCACCAATTCGTCTAAATATTTCGTAAAACCATTGTCAGAGTTTACATGCGAAAGAATCGTTAGCGATCACAATATGGTCTTCATTGTGTAATATTCAATAGCTGTCAAAATGTGTTTATTACGCTAGTTTTATATTTATAATATTTTTATTAAAAAGAGGAAAGATTTTTATATTTAAAAGCTGTTTACACCATTGGTATTATTTTTTTTTTTTTTATTTTATTTTAAAAGGCACACTAACGAAACACATACAAACACTTACAGAGAACACATAACACAGAAAACAAGATACATGCATGTGCATCAATCACAAATGTGCACAACATTTAAAGGGAAACATTACAATGAAGAAAAGAAAATAACTTAACATTAAGAGTAAAAAAAAAACAATCTAGATTAAAAAAAAACATGCAATTTACAATTATGTATATATATATAAAAAAAAACAATAATTTTTTTTTTCTCTTTGCAATAATCACTATTGGTCACGGTTCAACAGTGGCTGCAGCATCTTACGCCTGAACACATGGAGACTGTCATTAAATGGATTTGCTTGGCATGTACTCAGAGCGTCGTTTAATGTTGATAGAGATCTGTGTAGAGGAGCATTACAACCCACGTTGGTCCTCACTGCCCGAACGTAAAAAAGGGTTGAAGTGTTTCTTGTGTTCCTCTTTAAGAGGAAGTTTACTTGACTTAAAACATTAGGTAAATCTACCAAGTTATTTAACATTTTGTACACAAATATGATGTCAATAAGGCGGCGTCTATCGGTATATTTATGTCAGACTTATACTAGGATGGCGGCTGGAATAACGCTAGTAAGAACAGTTACACCGACATTATACTAGGTTTAAGTTATTCCGGGTTTATTAGTTGACATTTTGCTTATTCTTGGTACAACATTTTACAATGAGATTCTTGGTATGCAAGTAAAATACAAGAGCAGTGTTGGCCTAGTGGCTTCAGCGTGCGACTCTCATACCTGAGGTCGTAGGTTCGATCCCCGGCTGTGCACCAATGGACTTTCTTTCTATGTGCGCATTTAACATTTGCTCGAACGGTGAAGGAAAACATCGTGAGGAAACCGACATGTCTTAGACCCAAAAGTCGACGGCGTGTGTCAGGAGGCTGATCACCTTTTTGCCTATTAGATTTAAAAGTGATCATGAAACAGATTCAGAAATCTAAGGCCAAGACCTAAAGAGGTTGTAGCGCCACTGATTTATTTTTATTTATTTATTATAACATTTTACACCACGTTTATTTGTACCACTGTTAGAATGCTTTATTATCCTTGAATTGGTAATATATTTCTTTATATATACCTACCTAATAACAAAAAATGTTCAGCAGTGCTAACCGCGACCGCGTATGAGTTCTCTTGAGTTACAATGATAAGTAGATATATAAATATCATTTGAATGAACGTATAATGTAGCATAATCAGGAAAACTTATATTCTAGCCTTCTTTTTCTAATCATTAGCAATGCCATTTCTAAACCTGTACACTTCCTTTATCAAAAACTTTACTACCTGTTAATACTTGACTATTTCTATTTTCACGGACTAGGAAAATTCCACTGAGTTTTCCGGCTTTCCAAATACCTGTTATGATAAGTTATACCATATAAATGTCAGTTTTGTTGAAATAAATCACTTTCAATTATTTGTAAAAAAAACTGAACAGTTTTTCCGGAGTGAAAATTTCACATCCATTTTCGTAATAATGTAGGCAATACATCGATAGACATTTATTACGTAATATTTATATATAAAAGGTTTTATTTTTTTATTTACACAAATATTAAAATTTACGAGTAGATTTCCGTAAAGTCATTCCGACCATGCTTTCTATAAAGAACAAATTTTTCATTTTTTAATTCAATTTATAGTTTATCTAGTCTTTGGTTTAGGAGAATAATATCATTAAAACTAAAACTCGTTAACGTTATTACATTCTCTTACTGTTTGTATCGAGTAATGTACAAAATGAAGGTAAATAAACTTTTTAATTGATATTGCGAGGTGCGATCTATAATTACATAACATGAGGACAGGTTTCCATATGAAGTTACGGTCACTGACTCTACGGATGCACTGTTAAGGTTAGCTTACTGTTTATAATAAAGGTTTAATAATAAAGAAATACTGGAAAGCTTTTCAAGCTGTTTGCTTGACAAAAGTTCAGTTTTACCGTTAAGGTATTACGAAATGATGAAATCATGTTTGCATTTTAAAAAATGTTAAATATTCCATGGGTCCAAATATAATAACATTTTGTGTGATAAAGAGATAGATAAAATAGGGAACTTATTGAATGCGTAGAGTAATACAAGGCAACGATAGATAGAGTATAAAAAATGTAACAAAATCTTCGTTAAAATAATTACGTTCTAATACGGTAAAAGTTATTTTTTTTAACCGAACAATGAAGATATTGAACATTCTTTATGGTCATATAAATATACCAAAGTCGAGGAATGTGACGTTTCCTCGCTCTTCCGATCACACGATATCATGATACGGATGGCGGTGCACGCGCAAGAAACGGTAACTTCAATTAACTTTAACACCTGTGTAAAGATTGTAACCGATACTTCGTAGGCTAAGGTCTAGATAAAAATTTAAATACAGTGCTTATGTATATTTTTATTATAAATAAATCATAGTCTACAGTTTTAACCGAAATACTCATCTCAGTTCATCACAGCGTAAACACAATTTAACATCTGGATTGACAGATTGAAGAAGGACCTGGTACAGAAAGGCAGCTAACGGTGCAAAGAAAGAAAGAAAGTAGAAACTTTATTATAGGTCAGGTGGGGTAAATGCGAGTACCATAACTAGATTGACTTGTTATTTTGTGGTCTTTTACAATTTACAAATAATTTTTACTGTGAATATTAAACATGTTTTAGGCTTTTGTTTGATGTAATTACTTATATTTAATTATGGATGATTACAGATTAACTCTCCATTGCATTTTCCCGGTGTAAAGGGGTAAATGTAAAAAATATGTTAAAATTCTAATAGTGTAGATAGTTACTAATCTGGGGTAATAGCAATAAAATACGCAAATTGAAATATACTTTGGTTTTTATAGCAACGAGATTGGTGAAAATCTGTCAATCCATCAGATTCAATAAGTTGTCAGAGTGTAGTGCAAGAAGTACTTTACGTGTATAATAGATGCCAGCACTAGTTTATTTTGTGTGTAAACAGTTAAAGTTATAGTACATATTACATTTGCCCCGTTCATGCATTTACCCCACCTGACTATATATAGGTACAATATACAAGATATTTAGATTAAGTAAGTGCACTAGGATTCAGCAAGCAGCCAGTCTCTTCCTTTTGACATGTAAACAGTATTTTATATTATTATATTAATGACTTCTACACGTTTATATTTAAACTATTTATGCACAGTAATAATGTTTTCAGTATCAGCATATGACATTTTAACAAGATATTGTTTGAGTTGTTTAGTAAATGTAATGTGATTTTTGAAAAAAAAAGGAAGAACAGGGAGCGGTGGAAATTTCTCGTTTCAGATCGAGGCAGGGCAGATGGGTGGCAGACCGAGGTGATAAATATGGGGAAAATCGTAGTATAATATAAGACATAATATAGTAGATATTAAAATATACTATCTCTCTTCTGTCGGTAGCTCATGTCTGATCGTCATGGTCAGGAGGGAAACATCTGGAGCGGTCAATCTGTTTCCACCGGTTTCTATCCAGCGCCTCTCTTATTACAGTGTACAGTTTTGAGGACGATGAGTCTTTCACTTGGTCGGTCCATCTGGGTGGTGAACGTTATCTTTTGCCTTAAGTTTGCGATCAGTTTCTTCAAGTTCTTATCGCCTCTGCGCATTGTATAACCGAAATATAAGATAATTCGTTATCGGCATACGGTAGACAGGCAAAACTGAATGCGAAGTTCATTGTAGTAGAATGAATGTAGAAAATACGTAAACAAATAATTTATCTTAATTGAAATTAAATGAAAAAAATTTCGATAATCGAATTACCCAATGCTTAAAAAGTAGTCGATTCTCATTACATTTACCGCTTTTGAGCGTAATAATTTGTCAGCACATTGCGTACAGTGAACCGTAACTGATCGATAACGGTTATCGGTTTTGCAACGCGGAAGCTTTCCGGTTGATATATTTGTTGTATTTTAAGGAATTGAGATTTCGTCATTTGTTTTTTCAACGTTATACATTGCGCCCGTCTATCTAGCCGCGTCTAGCAGTGGTTCACGCTGTTTGAGAAATAACAGACGAGTCGTAAAGGGATATTCAGAAACGAGACTTAGCGCTTAGCATGACTCCTGAATGTCAAAAACGTATTGTATTCTGATACGAGGAGAACATAGTACGAATTTTACCCGAAGAGTTACGTTGCCAATGGCAAAACAAAGATTAAACAGGAAGACGGTTTAAACAGATTTTTTCAAGGAACTCATTTAGATTATATATTTTGTAGGTTAATAATATTAGTCTCATGTAATTTTTTTATAAGTACAAGATTTTACTTTGGTTTAATTTTACGCAAATTTATCTAGAACTTGATGTTACAATTGAAAAACTATGTTGGCTAATCGGGTAGAACCCAGTCTAAAATCATTCATCAGGCATGAAAATATTTCATTGGCATTATTTTCATTGATTTCATGTGTATAAAAATGTTATATATTATTTTATTACGATAAAAATATAAACATTCTCATACAAAACGTAGAAAAACTTTGCTCTTTACGTATATGGATTGACTTCTATATCACTTTCTCTATATTTCTATATTAGCTGGAGTATTAAATAATGCAATTAAGCTAGCTTAGGCGACAAATCTGGTTTGTTGACCTGACAATATTTTTCAGTATTGTCTTTAGTCTGCGTGAGTTTATTTACAAAGAAAATTTACACATACATAATTTGAGAATTCATATTTTACTTCCAACTTCATTTGTCAAGTTTTAATTATAATCGAAAATATCATAAGTAAATTGTAAAGCCTAAGAAATACAAAGTGAAGAAATCTCATGTTGATTAGATTAGAAATTATAAACGACCACTTTCGACGATACGCAACGTTTGTTCCGAGATGAGGTGTTCAGATTATTTGCATCGCTTCCTATTTCCGTTAGAATAAACATTGGCCACATACAACTCAGCCATAATAAAATTCCATTTTATTGCGCTCAATTCAATCTTTGAAAATTTATATTAAACAATATATGTATATGTCTAAGTCGGATTTTCCGCAGATAGTTTCTGCCCCATTGTATATTAGAAACATGCGTTTATTGTATGTGTAAAAAAGAAGCATAAAATGTAAGGAAGGAAGGAAACATAGGAGAAACATGTAATTTTTTGGTTAGAGGTTTTATTTTGAGTCTATTAGCAGAAGCTGGGGTTCAAACACACGACCCCAGGGCTTAGTATCACACTTAACCAATAAGCTTAGTAAATTTTGCATTTATTTATTTATTAGAACAGCGACAATCGGGCAGGAGGCTGATGTTAAGTGATATGCCAGCCTTTTGAAGTTTGGTACGCTCTGGCATGCAAATAGTGCTGGTGTATTACTATGGGGTATTAATTCAAACTCTCTTCATGGTAAATGTGGCAGAAGATGCAGTTTGAAAAATAATATTAAAAATATCTCCCTAAGTATCTGCAGAATAAGACAATAATAATTTTACAATGAAGCAAATCTATGCGTTATGTAAATTATTGTTAGAAATTGAAGTTTTAATTTGCCCGCGAGTCTTTAGCTACTGCACATTGGAAGTGTAGTCTATTAGCGAAAGCCGTCGCATGTATGCTCAGAGCTGAGTATCGCACACTTAACCACTAAGCTAGTACTGCATATTAAGATTTTATAATAATTAGAGGCCTGTCTTACTAGATATGCTATACCCTTCAAGCCCTGACCCAGAAGACATATAGTAAACATCGAATGATGGTTAATTAATTAAACACTGTAAACTATAATTTAAGATACGAATCTAGTGAGTTATAATTTACCATTCCATAGTGTCATGGACGTATGCAAAATATATGAATAAGATTGAATATATTTATAGTAACAATTTATTGATGATTTTAATAGTACTTAATATTTTTGTAATATTGTATTAGATTTTTGAAGCTATACTTCTTTAGGCGCGTTATGAAAAATTGATGAGAGTAAATTTTACGATGCGCGCGCACCGTGACTCAAAATTAACAGAATGAAGTTGCCCACGGAAGATGCTACGGGATTGGACATAATTTAAAAACAACATTCGAATAATAATAGAATTTATGTTACACTTAATGTAAGAGAATAATAATAAATATTTATTTATTAAATTTTTCAAATGTAAACTGAACTTTATTGACTATAATGACTCCTTTTCCAGTCTTTGATTATTTAATTGTAATTAATTATTTTCATGCATTAAAAAACTATTTTTAATAATGCCAAAGAAGTATAACTTCTTACGCGCGTACATAAGTACACACACCCTTTTTTATTTATATTTTGCCTCACTTATAAGGGATAAGGATACCGTTATGTAATAAAACTTATTTTATACAGATGCATATAGTAAGAAAATTTTGTCAATCAGCTATTGAGAAAATATACATTTTTTATTCCAAAATGCCAGATGCATTAATTTTTTTTAATTTTAAGCAGTAACATCCTAACCGCTTGGTCTCAGGTCTCTTATCTATTTCGTGATTTTTGTCATGTCATGCTAACATACAACCAGATATTTGCGACTTATATACTCGTATTATATTCTCAACATTTTCAGATATGTTCGTGCATTTAAATATATTTTTAATGGATTAAATAAAGGAAATTGTTTTAAATCCGTATAAGATGTATAGAGGTAAACTAGACTGCATGGGCCTTCTTCTGGAATTGCCTGAACAGTATTTCAGATCCCGGAGCCATGCCCTGCTGTCTGAGTGGAGCTCACGAACTGTACTCCGCTAGCAGCCACAGATTCCTCTTATGATCTCCCTGCCTAAGCGTTTCCACAGTTTTGCACCAGAACTGGATATATTTTTGACAGGTTTGGGAAGACAGAGATTTTTATTTTTAAGTAGATTTTTTTTTATTGTCTCTGCACAAAGACATCATTTAACATTACTGTCTAGTCTAACTGAAGAATAATAAGTAATTTAAAACTAACGTAATTTACTAAAAAGAATATATTATTACATAAGGTGTCCAAAAACACTACTTATAGTCTCTATTAAGGGGAAGACACTCTGTTCTTGTATACTATTTTTTTTTCACTTATTTTTTAACACTTAAGACTAACGTGCACTCACACTAATTCACTAATTTGTCCTTTATCTACTAACTAGGCCCGTGGTGTAAAGAAGAATATCCTAGACATTTACGTATATAATAATAATAAATAGATAAAGATGCGCCATACTTGCTACTTAAAATACTTTATAGCGAAAGAAGCCTAAAGTTATCTATAAAAGTTGTCGTGTAACACCTATATAGTTATAATTATATCCGACATCGTGACTTGAATGTGAATGTCTCAAAGCGTGGCTTTGTCTATACGAGATCGTGTCTTATGCAGGCTTATGAAAGCAAGGTTCAAAGTTTTGCATAAGATGTACCTAAGAGTTGTGGTGGATAATCTTCCACGTCCCTTTGTTGGCTGGTAAATGCGGCCTATGGATACAGTAGATTATAGATCTCGTCAAGTTAGTAAATGTTTCTGTTGTTGTTGTTATATACGTATATTGATTTGCTATTTTAAAAGATTACCGAGAGTTTTTTACGCCGGCTTTTTCTCTCGGCCTACCCTCTGTCTTCTTTGCCGATGAGTAGGGATCCCTACCGATTTAATGATTTAACGGAATAAGTGATTTTTTTCAATATAACAATTATTTATTTTAAATAGTAATATTGTCTAGAAATAGGTAATAGGTTGACGGGATGGCAAAACGTTGAAAGCGTTATATTATTAAAGATGAATAAAAAACGTCCCGTTATTCGTAACATTACATTAGTACAGAGGTCCCTGAGTGTCAGGTTAAATTACTCATGGTTCGATGAATAAGATAAGGCTGCGCGATAAAATTGCTCTCGGTGACAAACAGTATTTCTTTAATTCATTATACAGTTATTTTTTTGAGATCCCGTAACTGACATTCAATTGTTTGGTAGATTTGATATAAAGCCACGTTTGTTTAAAATCGTTTGGCTAAACGCATGCATTCATTGAAGGACTTTTGACACACGTGTCGCTACATTCTTTATTGGAGGCTCCAAGCGGTTGACACTTGACACCAAAATAAATAATAATAACATTAAACAACTATTCTATAGAAAATATAAGTGGATGGTCGTACTGCAAGAGCAGTTTGCTTGAGACAAAGGACATATTGGCTAAGACGAAATAAGATACTGTAAAGTCATTATTTATATATGACCGTGGACTTCGATAAAATAGCAAATATACATAATGTATGTAAGTTCTATGTTAAATTTCTTTTAAGATTAATTTGCACACCATTATATGCGAAGTTAAGATTTAAGATTTAAGACACGATTGCACTATATTCTTGCAAATTATAATTATTATATTACAGGAAATATTTATGGTAAATATTTAAGTTTTAATCCAGTAGGTAACTTGAGATACCATTATTTTTCTATTTCGTTCTTCCGAATGTTGTTATTTCTGCAGTAATGAGAAAATATGTAGGCGTTATACAATTATGATGATTGAATTCAAAAGGTTTATTCTATAACCTTTCGCATTCTCGACCTAATTCCTCTTGCGTAATAAAATTGTGTAAGGTTGAAAACAGACTTTTCAATGCATAATAAGGGTCACAATAGTATTACTATTTAGTCTTTTTTTGTATTGACAAGCAGAATTTTAGAATTCTTGTAAAAATTTATTGTAGCTAAATCTTTTGTATATTTTTTAGGAAGATATTCATATCATAGAACATCTCTCCATATCGTTGACAATGCAGCTTCGTTTTATCAAAAACCGATTTCAAATGTTATGAATTATACTATTCTGTTCTTCTATTATATAATTGTCTTTTGTTCGAATAATAATTTATTTATTAGATTTCGACTTCTTTGCCAAGAGAGCCGCAATGGCCTGATTTTTCGTAATATGATTAATTCATAATATAATTTTTATTATTATTTTTATATAAGTAAAGTATTATAACATAAAACTATAACTGTCCTTAAAATAAAAATAAAACGGCTAAAATAGTAATAAGTCTTTGTTCCCTTTGGAGTAGACACTCTTGGGACCTGGGATACACAGTCTAATTAAAGATTTAAGTTGGCGCTCGGTAGATAGCTCAGCGAATATCGAAACACAGCAAGGAAATAAAATAAAAATAAAATATATTTATTATGGAACATAAGATACAGGTATCACTTTTTCCACGTCATTAAATTTGAATAGGTAGATCCCTACTCATCGGCAAAGAAGAGAGGGTGTAGGCCGAGAGAAAAATCCGGCGTAAAAATCTCTCGGTACTCTTTTAAAATAGCAAATCATCAAATAACACTTATTTTAAAACAAATATCGCAAATTAATTAGAAGTAGCCTGTCTAGCACTAGTCCCAGACCTTTTTATCAACTAGATAATCGTTAAGTTTATAGTAAGCCTTTTTACACAGCTTTTATTTAATACATTTCTTTAATTTATTCAGAGATGGTGCCACCATTCAGGGTAGGTACACTGACAGAGGTACCAACCTTTTTGAATTTGTTCTTCGTTTCTTTTCTCCTCCGTCCGTCCTTTTTTAATCTTTTATTTACTAAAGTAGTGTATATATGAGTGAATAAATAAATAAACTTATGTGTGCCATATATTTAGCCTTTGACACAGGAAGTTGGAGAGAACGAGCCTATGGGTAAAGTAAATCAATAGTGTTTTCTCTTTGTGAGAAGCTAAATGGAAATTATTTTCACACGACTATGAATCTAGAAAAAAAAGGTACATTGTTCGCAAGTAGGGATTATAAGAATGTAAACTTTTATAACTCGTGTCTATTTATATTAAATATAGAATATTAGTATAATATTATCAGTGTAATTTTTCTGATTTATTAAACGCAGTTTTCTAATAGTTGGTTGCCCGATTGCCCGTTACGACACATTACAAAAAGTGATATGGTGATAGTAATCATTTTTAATGATAGTAATGATAATTTTAACACATGCAAAAAAAAAATTTGGAGTTATCATATATGTATGTCTGTTTAGGTATTTTCAAATAAGTCAAAAATGCCACATAATTATATTTATAAAATAATTAATGTTAATCTAATTTTCCTTCTGTTCTATGAAAAACGATTAAACACTCGTTATTTACCAATATTAACATAACAACTATCGGTTCAAATTTAAAAATTCGAGACAAAAAACCATTTTATTTCAATATTTTTTCCACTAAAATGCTTTAAGAAACAAAAGCAAAAATTATTTTAAAACAAACTAAATTCTCTAAAAACACAAAATATCACAGAGGAAGCAGGTGGAAATTCGTATACGTTTTTTAAGGTTGTTACCTAAAAACAAAATGTATCTATCAAACTGTGTTTAGGTTATAAAAAATCTGTATAGAAATACTTGGAACTGATTTAATTTTCATTAATACAAAAACAAAATGCAACGTAAGAGGAATTCGTATTACTACCGCGCATGCGTGGTGGCGGAGCGCAAAGGTTCGATTCTCGGATGAATTTATTGCTTCGTAGGCCTCTGACAAATGTCTTGCTTAATATCCTGACAAAGGATTGAATCATCTCCATTGGATGGTTACAGGATCATACCGTGGAATAACAAATTGATAAATGTAAATTTTAAAAAGGATGTCCACCAAATAGTGGACAATGTGGGTGCCAAGGTTCATTAAACAATGAAAGGAACTATGGTTTAAATATAATTTAAAATTCGGAAATTGCCTAGCTACACGCTTAGCCTTGAACTGAAGTTCAAATGTCGCTACACTCTTTATTGCTATAAATTTATTTTTTATGCTAAAATGTTTGTGTTAACGTAGTTCAAGCATACATAGCATATTAAAATCCTTAAGATTTCATGAAGTAACTCGGCAATGAATTTAGGCTGGAGATTATTAAGGTTCGTGACCGAATAGAAAACGATATATTCCGTTAATACGCAATAGAATCTATGTGAATAGGACCTTCTCCAGACCGATTCACAACGCCGTAATCTCTATTGGATCTCGTATTTTACGCAGGAGATCTTATAGCGTTAATCTGTGGGAGACACAGATCCATAACTCTCTCAGCACGATGTCAGACCCGGAGCGTCGCCAGATCAGAATTACGGAAGGCACTAGGTCAAACTCCGCCAGGCTACCATTGAAATTTTTAACAACAATGAATAATTTTCGAAATGAAAAATTTTAAAGCAATACGTAGAGATGTATTAGTAATAAATCACGTTTACGTCAGATTAAAATAATCCATTTTTATGAGAATATTTTGACAAATATTCAAAACAAGTTGATAATAAAATATCAGAGTGCAATATTTATGGCGTTATAGGAAAGGTTATTAAACTCTTTGCATTGTGAACGAAAACAATATTTTAGCCGAAATAAGTCATTTGAAAGATTAAATTCCTGTTTTCATCTAAACAAACTTGACTTTTTTGTGCTCCGTTTCATAAACAACCTTTATGGTGATATAAATCTTTAAGAAAAAAAGAAATAAGACCATTCATACCCAAGGAACATAACAAACTAAAAGTATTCTGGAATTAGGTTTATACGTATTAAATGTTTTTTGTATTTTGTGTTTTGGATTTTAAGACCAATTGGATTACTTATATGGAAAATCTAAATTAAATCAAATCGAACTTTTAACCCTTGTAATACGTAAAACTATAAAGGTCATTAACTTACTTAGAGGCTCAATTAGATTTAAAATTAATACAATTAATAAAAAATAAAAATTGTACTTACATCGTCAACAGAAAAGTCACCTTGAGATTGGTCCCAAACAGATGTAAGAACCGTAAAAAACAATATTCGACACCAAATCATCATAGAAACACTTAAAAACTACATAACCATTTACTATTAATAATTATTTTCAACATTTATGATAATATTATAAATTCCCGCGTAAAGTTTTAAAAACGTTGCATTTTTTCATGGCCAGCCACAGATTAAAAATAATATTTTTCGAGTAAGAGCCGGTAATTCAAAATCGCACAGACTATAACGCTATTGTGTTTGACGACAGGTCGCGTTGTTTCGCGGAATGCGACTGCGCGGTTTAGTGCAACTGAATTAGAACGTTAGAGACAGGGTTGTGATAATTCTGGTTAAGAAGGGTTACAAAATGCTGATACACATAGAATAAGTAAAGCTACATTATCATCTGTATGTTATCTTAAAATATTTTTGTTTAACGTATTGGTCGTTAGCTCGTTATTATTAGATCTCCTTGAAAGGGAATTTTTACTGTCAGAATAAAAAAATAACAGTATGACCAACAAGGTTTTAGCTACATATTATAGGTAACATTTTTTAAAACAATAAGTGTACAATAAAATATAAAGTAGGTTGGGTATCTAGGATATTTAGCGTATTATAAACTATAATTATTTATTAGTTAAACAAATGTTTTGTCATATTTGTGTAACACGATTAAGAAGTGACACGAGTGACGTATTCAGTAGCTAATTAAATTTAAAAAAAAATTGTAAAAAAAGAGTGTAATATGCTATACCTACTAACTAACACTATATATATATTATGTGTTTTAAATTTTTTATTACAAAGGAAATAACATGAAAACTGTGACAGTGGAAATCTTTAAACAGTTCCACATCGTTTAACTTAAATCACGTGACGAACAACGATATAGGATCAGATTTAGTTTTTTATTTATTTATAATCTCAAAATCGCACTAGTTGGTAATCCTGGGTTTGAGCCCGGAGAAAAAACGATTTTGACAGGAAGGTATAGGAAGCTGTTCACCTATGCGAAACAGACTCAAAAAGTACCTAAGTATTTTTTAATCACGTAGCTTAGGCTGTAACTGTTTTATAAACACATTTTTGGAAAAATGCTTACAAATGAAGTCGACTCCAGTTGCTGTTGTAATAAATACTTTATATTAAAATACTAATTGTCTTATATTGTTTTTCATATAATTTCTAAAAAATATACATATATATATATTTGTAATATCATTTGTCGTGTTGTGATATTTCAGAAAAGTATAAAAAACTTATGCAACACAATTAATTAAAAAAATGTGTTCTATCTGTGTTTAAAGGAATATCGATGTATTATAAGATATTTAAGATTTTTACTAATTTAAAATATACTCATAAAAGGCGACTCTATTGGTGTTCCTGTTCTAATAAATACTGCAGATCTCGCCGATATGTCCCACATGAACCCATTGTACCTTTCTCCCCGATATTTCGCCGTCACTCGCTCGCATTGTTTCGGAAATTTCGAAAAGCAGAGAAAGCCTTTCGACTCTATTTAACACAGGCTCTTAAAATTAACTTTCTTCAGATAATTCGACATAAAAAATAAATATACTGTGTATTTACTTTACGCGATTAAATAATAAAACCATTCCCTACTAGAGTCTAGAACTATAAAAATCTATCTCGTCTCTAGTAGAAGTCTTATTCAGTTCCAGAGCTGTCAGTAAGTAATCTAACAGGAACTATATAGTCTAACAATTTTGTTGTGTGTACCTTTACTAGAAGAATAAAAAGAGGTTCAAAATGGAAACACAGTTGTCATTTATCATTTTCTTATTCCAAAGTCAAAAATCTAAATTTATAGTCTGTGACAAAAGTTGAACAATTAATACCTATTGCCATTTTATAATTTGTGCTTCCTTGGCTTCAGTAATTTTACCAGAATTTTGTTTTTGTTTTTCGATTAAATGCCTAAATTTAATACTATATAGATTATGCCACGATGTCGCCCACGTTTCTTCGTGTGTTTTATTTATGTTTTAAGGTGTGTGCCTACCCGAAATTGTGTATTTTTGTCTGATTTACACATGTATAAGCAATCAGCCAGTGTTGGCGTAAACCAGATAACAGTATAATAACGCCTAAATTATACTACAAAACGGGTTTTTGACTATAGGAAGGATATATATTAAATAATCATTTCCCTTTCTTACATAACGTTAAGTGAATGAATGTGACGAAAATCGAAAAAAAAAACGTGAATCTGATATTTAATTGTAAAATATTGGCGGCAATTATATAATTTAGGCTAAACTAACAAGAAAAGAGCGTAGCAATTCTTAAAAGGCCGGCAGCGTGCTAACGAGCCTTTTGGCAGTGTGAGTGTCCATGGGAGGCGGTATCACTTATCAGGTGAGCCTCCTGCCCGTTTGCCTCCTGTAACATATAAAAAAAGGTTTAACAAATTAGACATTTTAAAGATATAATAAATTAAAATTATATTCATATAATATTTTTCGTTACCTTTAATTAAATATAATTAATGTACAGTTCCGCGAGTTCAGTTCAGCAGAGGTTGGAGGTTTGTTTAAATAAATTAAACACATTGTTCGTATAACTGCAGCTGAGTTTTATCATCGGTCGTCGAGGCAGAATACGAAATTCCATCCGTAGCACCTCGACGTCCGTCGTCAATTTAAAGTTTTTTAGGGCACCTTTTGCCGCCACTATATGAAACCAGCTACCCATTGATGTAGTTCCGAACTTTAGGGTTCTTCATGAAATAAGCCTTACAATTCTTAAAGGGAGTGTCCAGGGATGGCGCTATCACTTAACATCAGATAGCCTCTTGCCCGTTTGCCTTACTGTACTATAAAGTACCAACTGTCTTTAATTTGTGGTATGTATTGTATATTCGCTCGCTTCTTGATGCGGACATCGGCCAGTTCGGGTTTTGCCCGTGCCAGCGTGCTACAACCTGGTGAGCGTCCTGACGGCAATGAGAAAGGGGTCCGGGCTTCATGGTGGTATCCTGGTAACATGACTCGCACCGGACTCATTTAAATGGATCAGAACAAGAGCTTATAGCTTACATAAAATGTTAGCTAACAGAAAATTGGATCTAATTAATCGGTTCATAAAACTATACATGTTTAATATAGTTGATATATTTTATACTTCTGAAAACGTATGTAATCTTATAATTTTTGACTGTATGAAAAACTAGACCCAAGAAATTTGATATTTTAGACATTATTGTAAATTCAATAACAAAACATAACGCACGACTCACCATTTTTCTTTAATAATCTCAAAAACTGTACCGTCTCTTACTACTAACCATAAATACAAGAGTATTATAATCACTATTCTAATAATTATCAAAGTCGTTAGTATAAACTGCTTTCGATCTTGAGGAGCCATGAAAGTCGAAAAGCGACTTGCGCTTTTCTCTACAATATGCCATATCATGTTCGTATGCCATATTCATCATGTTGTCTAACAAGTTTTTCTATAATTGAGTGTTATCTACTACTTTAATAGTTCGCCTTAATTTTTGGAACAAGGCTTGTTTGAATTTCGAATCATAAATTACAGTGGAAGGACAAAATGGCGGGCTCAGTCAGTTGTCATTAGAAATAAACATTTGCATAGTTTTTTGTCCCACGATGTTGTGGAATTTTAAAGCTTGTCCTGTCCTATCAAAACATATGTCTGTGGTTTTAACGTAAAACGCAAGATGAAACGTTGCGTTCATTAGTCAAATCCATTTAATAACTTGACGCATCATTTCAAGTGTCAACGTGAACCAGAGATGTTATCGAAAGGGCCTGCAAAAGGCATCTTCTAAGAATTGGTACGCTCTTGAAGGACACTAAGTTGAATTGGTCAACACTTCAGTTGGCAGCTGGTTCCATGATACAATTTCTTCTAGAACAGCCTTCTGTGCCTAACACGTGTGTTAGAAATGCCGAGTTGAAGTTTCATTCATCATGAACAAGAATAAGTAGAAAACAATATAGTGTTTTTTTCCGAGTGACGTACCTAATAGTTGAAGTTCTATACTCAACCAGCCTGAACATACCCATGCTGGTGAAGTTGTTGTTAAAAAAAAGGTTCACCTGTTGCCCTTCGACCATGACCGATTACCGTTTGTCCTTTGTTCTTTCATTAGTTTAAATACAATGTATGTAACAATAACTGTATTGTGTTTTTACTGTGTCTTTAGGTTACTGGAACATAAACACTAATTTTAACTAAATGTGAAATTTTAATTAAAATTAAGGCTTGCATCTATTTATTCTATAAGGAAACATGACATCACATCTTGAATTGTTTCACAGATAAGGGAAACATAAAAGTTAGAGCAGCACAACTATAGTAAACAGAACTGAGGAATATTTATTATTTTTTGTGTAATAGGAGGCAAACGGGCAGGAGGCTCACCTGATGTTAAGTGATGCCACGCCCACTGACACTCATCACACATTGACATACCTTGCCAGACACTTCACATTGCCAGAAGGCTCGCAGCTGCATTGCCGGCCACTTTTTTCCCTGAGTTACGTATCGATTCTTGCCGTAGCGCCCACTATAATACGAAGGGCAGCCTGTGCGTCCACCACGACGCGACGCTCAGAGGGAGATCCTCTACCGCGAGCATATGTGGTACCAATTTACACACCAACAAGGCCACACATAAGAGATAAGAAGAAATAAAAGAAATAAGTTATACAAATCAGAACCAATGTATGGCCTGGTAAAGACGGCGTGCACAAACAATACTTATAACATATTAATAAGTTTATGTACTCTCTACATAAAACAAATAACAAAAATCGAAATTGAAGAAGATAGTTGTACATAAAATACGTATTCTAAAACGACAAAATATCTTTTCATATTCCCGTTTTGTGAAATATGATTAATATTTTTTATTGTTTTCAGTTCTAAGAGGTTTAAGATAGCAATAATAATCGTGCCTGTGTGAATTATAAAGCAAAAATGAATTAAAACAATAATTGTGCCACCGTGTCACTCGTGTCGCATATGTATTGTTAGAATAGTCTATTTGTTTTAAATCTATGCCATTTTCGCTTAACTTTCCCCGTTTCCACGTGTCCCAGAAAGGTCTAGATAAGATAAATTAGGCCTACCTAGATCTAAATCCTTATGTATGTTAAATAAATATTTTTTTATGATTAGGTGCATTCAGTGACAAACATACGTGTCTTGGCCGCAGATTGCTTCTATGTCTTTGAAAATTTTAATCTATAGACAAGTTCGTGATCTGCCTTGCGATTCTGTAACTCACTTTTCAAACTCTCACAGCGGTTTTCGCAGCGGCGGTCGCGCTCAAATCAGTCGTGAAGCAGTCATTTTTTGATTTGGCATTTTGATAAGGAGGGAGCTTGTAGTTTATTCTTTATCACAATGCCGTAAATTTTGATGTTTGAAGTCATGCGGGTTTCACACGATATTAGCCTTCACCGTAGGGTATAATGTTAATTGCTCACATATAACATACTAATACAATTCTTGGTGTACAGCTGGGATTCGAAAATACGACCACAGTGTTTAGAGTCGCTCGCTTAAGCCTCTAGCCTGGGCGAGTTGTGATTTTTGTTTTAATTATAATTGCAAGATGGCGTCTACTTAAAGAATACGAGTCCAAGCTAGAGGACATCAAAATCATGGAAAATTAATTGATATATCGTTTAAGATATTTAATAATCAGGTGGATTGTCCCTGTTATCCCATTTGTCCCTCCTCTCAAAAGACACATTTTGGCCAAAACTCACCGATGTCCTTTGAGCATTCTGATAAACGAGCTAGGTCTTCCCTTCTCACTTTTCTTGTAGTTTTTATAATTTATGAATAGAAGTAATTTTTTTCTCATGTTTGTTATATTTGCCTGTAACTGTCGAATTAAATCTTGTATTTATTTTTTTCTTAATAATTACCAGTGGGGGGCCTGATAGCCTAGCGGTCTTATTAAGTGGCAGCTAGGTGAGGGGTACCGGGTTCGATTCCCGGTTCGAGGGAAAGTTTTAATTTAATTTAAATTTGTTCTCGGCCTTTGGGAGGGTTGTGCGGTACCGGGCGAGTGCCTAAACCGTACATGGAGGACACGGTCGAATTTCTAAAGACAAGCACGAATTATAAAAAATCATATACTTGACGCTGGCTAATGCACAAATCGTGCCAGAGCCATTAAAAAAAAAATACCAGTGTATCAGAATGCCGACCGTTTGCACAAAATTCCTTCTATTCATAAATTTACTGGTAATTTTCATACGAGCTTGGTATCATATAAAGTCTCATATAGGACACAATACAAAAAATGCAACTGGTTAACTCTGCTTCATTCAATTAAAATTTGCGTTTAATTAAAACAATTATGCTGCAAGAGTTATAAATTAGCTCTCGAATGAAATTGAAATTTTACTTTCCCAAAAGGAAACTTTCAATTTAGTAGACGCATACAAATACGGCATTTTATATGAAATGGACAGACGGGCGCATGACCTGAATTTATTATCGCATTGAAACTTTTATTGTGTTAGTGAAAGTGTACACGATGTATAGAAAACTAGCTTTTACGCGTCATACGGGAAGTATAAAGCCATTAACTCAATACGATAAAAAAAAAATCAACAAATAAATCAATTTTCTTCAATAAGAAACTTTGGATTTTATTTATTTGTACAGTTAGAATGCTGGTCTTGTTTTTGTACTCGTGATGCCACTTTGAGTAAAGTAAGAATTATTTGTAAAAATATCTTCTAATATATAAATTACTCGTGAGACAATGTTTTTGTCCATACTCCTCCGAAACGGCTCGACCGATTCTTACGAAATGTTATATTCTAAAAAATCAATACTATACATGGCAAAGCAACGTTTGCCGGTTCAGCTAGTATTCTATATAAATGAAGTACGTTATATTTAAAAGTACTATTTAATACTTATAGGTTACTTTGTGTTCGCCTATTGTATGATTGCACAGGTCTTATGTCAAATATTAATGTCATTTGACGTGTCTCTGATCAAGAAACACCTGTGACACGATACACCTACAATTGCGCCATAAACTCAGCATGTTTTGCAGGAAATTATCTGTTAAATTAATCAGGCGCTTAATTTTTCATAAATCTTTTTATTTAAATATTAGCGATTACTAGTATGCTTGAATATGGCATAACGCGTATAATACTCATATGGAATAACAATGGCCGTCCAAGCAAGACAGATAAGGAAAAAGATTTAATAAAATAAAATGTATTTTATTTGGTTTTTCAATTATTAATTAATATTTACAATAATTCATAAAAATAACATTTAAGTCAGTTAATATATCTTTCATCTTTGAAAGTAGATTAAGAATTGGTAACATTTTAAATAAGCAATTAATTAGAATCTAAACTAAATGTAGTAAATGCATTATACAACGTTAAACGCACGAATATCACAATTATAGTTATGAATAAAAATACCAGCTAAACCATTTATTAAACTCTAATTATTATGAGTACTGAGAAATATGAATATTTCCACCCTTGTAGATACTAATACAATTTTGTCAAAGTAATAATTGGTTCATAGCGGCAATGATTTAACATCTAGGTATATTAAATGATGAGCGAAAAATATACTCGAAGTAGAAGAGTATACTCGTCAAAATCTTATATTTATCAGATAGGTCTGGTGTCTGTTGAGTCTATATCTCTATCTAGTTGGCTCAAAAAAATCTCCGTATTACTCAAAACAGACTACAAATTATCACTATCTTTGATCATAATGAGGTACCTGTTTTATTTTGCATTGCTACTTGTGCATAAGGTACAAAACCAGCCAACGAGGCATATTAAATGTTATACTTGATCGTTGAGCGGGAAGAAGCACCCTGGAGACACCAAGCCTTTTCACTCCTGAAAGTAATAAGCATATCGTTACTCGTTGACATTTTAATGATTCAAATAATACATGACCGACTTAAGTAATCGTTTAAAGCCCCATAACCAAGCAGCATTTGTTTCATCGATATTTTTATGGTATTTGAGATCATTATGACTGACACACTTTGTCGATTATTGGGTATAAGAGTGAGATTTAGAAACGACACTCGAACTATTATTATGTGAATATATTATATACATTTTAGAAGTTACTGAATCTAACCCTAAGATATATTCTGGTTAGTGAAAGAGTTTACGCATAAGTTTGGTCCACTCATAAAATAAATTTATTTACAGCCTTGCGATTCTGTAACTCACTTTTCGAACTCACACAGCGGTTTTCGCAACGGCGATCGCTCTCAAATTAGCCGTGAAGCAGTCATTTTATGATTTGGCATTCTGATAAATAATAAACTACAAGCTCCCAACTTTTCATTCCCCAATTTCTTTCTCCCAATTTCGCCGAGTTCGAAAAGTGAGTTACAGAATCGCAGGGCAGCTCGGCCTTACACGCGTGACCTTAGATTTGAAGATGTTAAAAGGCTTGAGAACTGAAGTAGTTATGACGAATAAAATAGTCGTTATTTTCATAACCAAAAGTTACTATTTTTGGTCTTGGCCTCAGACGTCGTTGTTATGTTTATTTTATTAATACGCAAGTAGGTTATCAGCGTGACACAGCCGTCGACTTTTGGGTCTAATGCCTGCCAGTTTTACGTACGAGATGGTGTTATTGTTGTGATTCTCATAACGCCTGCTACTTTATTCGTAGCAATCTGTTAATTTGGTAACAACGACGATTTGCTTGGTTTACATAATACTAGGTTTTTTATATTCATATTATATTTTATCGCATGCGTCAGCGCTGCTAATTTCTGGAAATTTCAGTTTTCGAAGAATTACTTGGAATTTTTGACAAACATCCATTTTACTAAATATATAACTCCGAATTAAGCTTATAAAAAGATGAGAATAGATCATAGAATTTTCATCAGTAGTAGCAGAAACACTTTCACCTTTTTTTTTTAAATTAATGAATATTATTTTAGAAAAACATCCAGGTAAAAAATTATTACAATTGCGGTTTTTAAATGGCTTTGTCGAAGATTGTTTTCAAATTTCGGTTCTAAAAATAGTTTCACAACGCATAATTATTTACTTGTTTCATTATAATACCACTGATAGTTGGATGTTAAATACATTATATTTATAAAAATATTTTCCTCGTAATTTAAATAATAAAGGGATTTCCTTATATATCTACAATTATTATGACAAACTAACTATAAGTGACGTCATTATTACGTAATTTTTCCTAGTTTACGTATTGAACTCATAATCGGTGACGTTATGAGCATTTCAAGACTGTTTGATTTATGAGAACGCGTAACTTTTCAACACATAAACCAATCTGAGGTCCTGAATTTGACGTCTGGCGAATTAAGCCTAAGTTTGGTTGGCGAATATGTTTGCCTTAAAACTGACTGAACTAAAACTGTCGCCCAAAACTAGACGATGTACAAAAGTGATTCTGTACCATGCCCCAATGGGAAGTTGTTTCATATTTGAGACTAATAATTAGCTTACTAACTATTAAACTACTAAATATAAAAGCGACTTTGTCAAAAAATACATTCGATATTAGGAACAGCTTCAGTTTGTACCAAGATTTGTTTGAATTTCTGTTACTAACAAACTCTAAATTAAACTATTAAGCAAAGCAAATACCTCATAAAATATTCAAAGTAAAGTCGACTACAATGTGACCACGTATTAGGATGGTTTGATGGATCGTACTTCGGCTGCATGATGTCTTTATTCGTACAGTCGTTGTTTGGGGGACCATCGTGTGACATTCCTAAACTGAAATATAGAGTCGAAAATTAATGTCATAAACCCAATATTGTAACTGATATAATGTTTTATATATTATCTGTGATATTTGCAGCACTGCGATTTCATGAAAGCTTAATTAAAGAGTTATCCGGGCATATTCCTTTACGGCACTCTCTACAGTACAAGTACTCTCCGATCCAGAACTTGTCGATCGATCCGATCCGAACCAACTCCACAAATGATGAGGGTAGTGTGTTTATCCGAGGTTGGGAGAACCCTTTTTTTCTAGAAACGAGGCAAACTTGCAGAAGACTCATCTGATGTTAAGTGCCACACACTGCCAGAAGGATCGCAAGTGGGTTGCTGACCGAAGCATAAATTATTTTTGTTTAAATTTCCGTAACATTTTATAGCCGGAATTGATATACCAACCAGGCCCCATATATACCCAGTAAACCAAGCAGGCAGTCATAACATTAAGAATGAGCATCTATAAAGCTGTGATGGATTATAAAGTACCTGTGACCTATTTCATGCGCCAATAAATATCCCATGTTTTTTGGTTTCCACTCAAGCAAGGCGCAACTTTTCTTCACATTACAAACCCCTTTGGTGTAACTTCGAGCTGAAAGATACGTCATATTTAATGGAAATAACTACTTAATATAAAGCCATATGTACTAAGACCGTATAGTGTTTTATCTAATTTCACTATAAAAACTGATTTGAAACGGTCGAAAGACTATAGCCTGCGCCATGGGCGAAAAAAAAACTGTTATGAAATGTTAATTACTTATTTTAACGATTTTGGTTTCGTTAACAAATGATAACATTTCCATTCTTTGAATTACGTTTCATTTCTATATTATATTTACTTTAACACCAAGTTCTAGGTAATGTAGCAATACAAAATGTACAAACTCTTCTTTAAAAATCAGTTCGCGAACAGCTGAAATATGCCCAAACTAAGACGAATATTAAAAAAAATATATGCATCGAACTCCACACCTAACGGCGCGGTGAACCCTCTGTAAATTTTGTGAACTTGTAGCAAAATGTATGCTTTTCTATCAAAATCGATACGCTTCTTTGACAACCGAGATATGCACAGAGTAAGGCAAAAAATAAAAAAATATATATGCGCCGAATTCTACATCTAATCTCGTGATGAAACCTAAATTACTAGCATTAGTAGTACATTTGTAGCAAAATGTTTGTATGCTCTTCTATCACAAATCGATTTACGTCTATGACAACCGAGATATGCACAGATTAAGGCAAAAAGATCAAAATAATATTTTTTTTATTTCTTTTCGTCGCGGTCGTGTAGAATTGTACACGTAATGTCGCCATAAAACCTACCTGTTGATTTTGTGAACTTCCTCCCATTACTAATGTAAAAAAGATTGAGCCCCGTCAGTAATATTGAATAATATTGTTTCTTTTCTAAACTTTTATAATAACTCTGCATCTCACAGTAATTTTTTAAATAAATTGTCGCATTCTCATCTGTAGCCACCATTTTTGTTCGGCGTAAAAATTTTGTATCTAGAAGTCTCAATATTATTGTTTGATTAAGACTCGGACGTCTAAATAATTTGTTGGCCTCTCTTAATATGTTGTGAACGATATCTTTAATTTTTTTTCTTGTCCTGAAGCCGTGTTCTTTTGCTATCTTCTTGGAGAGGTGAAAGTCTAAATGCACCTTAACAGGAATTATAATTTCTCTTGTCCTTGTTATATGATTTCTGCGAATCCCCGTGGGTTTCTAAAGAGGAAATAAATACGTCAAACTAAAACATATATGAACAATCAAAAATATATTGAAATTATTAATAACTTGTTCACATATTATTACAATAGTGTTTTGTTTGTACTGTACATAGAGATACACTACACTACTGTGTAAATAGCTTTTAAAATCATAATTTATTAATTAATAATAATAATAATTTATTTATTGTAAGAATATCGTACAAAAATGTACAAGTTGGTACAATCGTAAGTTCGCATATTCTGCCACACACAATTTGTCTTAAGTAATTTTACATTATTGGTCAAAGTCAATTCTTATATTATTATTTGTATCGTACACATCATATGATACTTTATTAAATTTATATCAACTACACTGTTTGATGTAAATAATAATTGATTGAATAGTACATTTTTTTCCAAAAGTAATACACCAAGTAGCTTTTTAAAACTCTAGTCAGAAGATCTTTTAATTCTTTTGGTAATTTATTGGAAACCTTAATTGCCATACAAAACGTGTATTTCCTAAACAGTTCATTTTCAAGATTGATTTTTGACACAGCCAATTTCGAATTCTACATTTTTAGCTAGATAGCTAAAAGTTAATATAAATTAATTAATATTTGGTCTACTTCCTTAAGTGGTTAAAAACATGGTGTAAAGTCATGGGTTCGAGTTCTGGCGAAACAAAAATTGTTTTGGATTGAAAGGCACAGAAAGCTTGAAGCTTGTTTGGTTTATAAATAGATACTGACATGTGTTTAACCCATGTTATACGAGTATATATATACGTTGTAGTATTAATGCTGTGATCAGCATATTCTACTTTCCCAGGTACATACTAGAAATATAATATGATATTATTCATATCTTCCATTAGGTATTAAATTTGTATGATATTGTAAAAGCAAGATCCTAGAATTGTCCATACTAAAGTACTAGTGCGTTTGTTTGAATACCAAATATATTAGATTATTTATATTTATAATATAACATCTTTAGGTTGACAACAAGGTAAACATTTATTAATTACAATTTATTTTATTAACTTCCTTTTGTATGGAATTATAGATGTATATTTCAATCCGGACAAATATTTACGTCAAAACTTATAACAGATTCTCTGATTCTCAATTTAAATTCATTTTAAAAATGGAAGCATTATTACAACAAATTAAATACTTACACTAGCCAGAACGAAACTATTCACTAGAAATAAACACAGCACAGTGTAAAAGTTCATCATGAGTTCACGCACTAAAATTAATACAAACTTTACCAGACTAAGCACATAGCCACATTAAAATCGGCCGGCTAACTGAGCGTGTATTTTAGACTTCAATTTTGCAGCAAATAAACCTATATTTTGCGGTTGTAGGCTGAATACACACGAACAATTGTTACGCTCATTCACTAACCACGTCAAACTATCAATAATGTCATATGTGTAATGATGTATGCGGGATGCATTGAATCTTTTTATAAATGTCTGTCCGTCTTCGAACTGATGAACACATGTGCGCATGAGCAATAAAAAATGCACGTTAGGACTAATTATATCGGCGGTTATGCGTGGTATTGACGCGTTTAAGGATAATATTTCCCGGTAGAATACGTTTACAGATTTTTATAAAAGCCGCTATGGTTTACGTTCTATAAATAAGAGATCAATAACCCGTATATGAAATATTTAAGTTAATATTAAAATCTTTGGTAACAGAACCTAATTATAAAGGTATTTATGAAAACCAATATTAATTATTTAATTAAATATTTTCAAATTACATAACGGCCAAGCGTAATAGAAGGATTAGTTTTTTTTTCGAAAATATCATTTTTTTTCATCAGTATACATTTTCAGTGCAAAGAGCAGGCGAAATAAAGGTGGTTATAGACAAAACCTGGGGACACAAAATAATATCTCCTGGTGTATTTGGACTATCAATATCAACTTCAATGTGAAAACATAGATATTTTAGAAAATCAAAAAGCTATGGAAAAACGCTATGTCACTGCCGAGACACGAATGGAAACCAAATACTAAGCATTGTAAGTTGTAACTTATTATGTAACCCTAATAATTATTATTATTCGTTTACATTTATTTCTTGTCATTGTCGGTCTCTCGTTTAATATGATTTAGAAGGCGTTAAAACGCTTTTTGTAGAACGCCTAAAACACTATCTAATGATGTTGAACGGTAAATCAATGATACACTCAATTTGATGATACATTTTGTTTGATCTAGTTTAAATTGCAATTACACTGTGTAACATTTATAAGAAACTCTACAATAAAACTAATCAAGTTCGTCTCTCAAAATAACGCGTGTTAATGCGTAAAATTAAAATAAGAATTGCCGGAAGTGTATCACTGATTTCTTCAGTATAGAATTATATAGTATTACAAGCTGCCCCTGCGAACTTCGTTTCTCTTTAATGTGTTTTTACTTAGCCCACCTTTTTAGTACATACCAACATGGAATATTTTGATATGCTACCCCAGAGACTGTTCGGTTTTCTGGAATGAAACCTTTTAAGTTTTTCTGTAATTTTTTTTCTCAGACTTAAAGTCATAAGATTTTAATTAACAAATAAAAAATAGGGGTTGATCGTAGAGAGGTGAAAATTAAGGATTGTATGTATTTTTGTATGTTTTATCATAAAAGAAAACAAAAAAATTGTCTAAAAAATACATTTTTTTGGAGTGGACAGCCCTTATCACTTAGGCGTTTGAAATGTAGATAGTAGCCAACTATCAGACTTACTAAATATGCATAAAAAATTTCATAAGAATCGGTTGAGCCGTTTCGCAAGAGTATGGTAACTAACATAATTTCATCATAATTGCTTAAATGTTAATATTTTTCGAGTTATTAACAAAAAACGAAATATCATTTTTTTTCATCTTATTTTGTTAATAACAATTGCAATTTTTAACCTGCACCAAAATCCTTCAAAAACATTTTTCTAGAGGTGATTCCGAATCGAATGAGCCATCGCTCATATTTTTAGGACCTTTATCTCTATTTTTCACGTTTTTGAACTTGTTGACAAGACTAACAAAGTATCTTTGAGCCGATGAGAACTCCTTGTCTGAAAAAAAATTAACAGCTTCAATCAGTGTAAAACAATATGGCTGCTGTATTTTGTATCTGTGTTGTTTGCTCTTTGACCGGAAATAGCTTAGCGTATTAAAAATTAAACACAAAAATATTATCATCATCCCACACACCCAGACCATAGGTCTCATCATATCTGTTCCTAATTCAAATAAATACTATTCAAGGACACAATTCGGATTGTGCCTGTTCGACATTTAAATTAAATTATTTTTTCAATATAAGCCACTCTGATCGTACTTTTAAACGGTGCAAATGATAAGGCACATCAGAAATAAGCGCATGGATAATAGATTTGAAAAAAAAATTCTGTAAGTGTCTCAAAATTTTAATATGGTTTTGTTGTGATTTGACCTATGTCTTTTCTTAGCGCCAGTAGTACATGTAAGTTTTTCATGTTTTCCGTTGTTGTTTCTTATTTTTTAATTTTGTAACTAACTGATTCTCAAAGGTTATACCTTCGCTGTAAACCGGCGCCTAATCATCTGATGAGGAGCAACCGGTGAGCGCGACTCGCTTATCAATAGCTAAACTTTAGTGTATAAGTAGCGGCACGAATCTCTAGCGCTGACCGTTATTGCGCAGAAGTAAAAAATAAGGTACCTGAGGGGGGCTAGCGGAATGAAGAGCGTCGATTGGCTCTCCAGTCGCATTTTGTCCCCCGCGCGACAGTACCCATGCGCAGCAATCCCCTCCACGTATCGGCCAGCGCTAGACTTACGTGCCGCTGGTTATACAAACTTTTATTTATAATTTCCATACTTCTGTCCCTGTGCGGGTCTCGCCGGCCAGTAGGCTCCGACTCGCCCATAGAGACCCGGAGGGAGACACAGACAAGCTTTTTAAGTAAATACAGTCTCTTTTTTGAAAGGGGAGACTTTTACACTCCCCTGCTGCCTAAGCTAGGCACAGATTTGCCTGGACGTTAGTCATAACGTTAAAAGCATCACGTATATTATATTAATTAATATTATTTAGTTCGTCACGAGTTATGATGATAGATGAAGTCGGAGCATAGCGAATTCGTTACAATACTACACTTTAATTAAAGTTTTACCGCCTACATATTACAAGGAATATATTCCTGACGTCATACTTGAATGACTTAATAGTAAACTTGTGTCCGTGAATAAATTGCGTTCAATGCCTTTGATATTCTAGCTCACCCGACAGTTGTTGACTTTCTAGTCTGTTATTATTCAACTTGAACTGTTGAAATATTTTTTTTTTTAATTTAAAATTCTATTTGTGTCCAAGAAAAGGGAAAATAGGTATTAATCTAATATATATATGAAATATATTTAATATACGGATAAATATTTCATAAATATTTGATAAATAAACGGTTTGAATAAATGCTTCAAATATTCACACAATTAATACATTAGATGCTAGTATTTCCTGTATTACATTTATTTATTATATCCTTAACATAATGTTGTAGAACAAATCATAATATGATTTTGGAATTTTTCTTATCTTCATATTTGAAATTCGAACGTAAGGAGGAATTAAAAACATAAAAATTATTTACACTTTATTGTATAACATACTGGCCATAGTCCAGACAAAAACACAATCGTAGGTGGATTTTTTAGATAATTTACATAACTTTCGTAGAATAAAGATAAAAGACAACATGGCGCTTATAATAAAAGTATATCTAACATTGTATGACATTATTTAACCTTGACTGAAAACCATGTCGGTTACCATGGTTTCTATTTCTTTAATATGAAGTAAACATGAAAAATAACGTATGTCTATGTTGATAAGGTTGTTTATGTTCTATTAAAAGATCACAGGTACATATAGAAATTAAATAAAATCAATTCTGTGATAAGCATAAACAAAAGTTTATACTAAACGCCTGTGGGAAACTCACTCGCAATAGGCGCAAATGTGATGTTTATTTTTAAACATGTTTGTGTGAGCTATTTTTAGTCAGTTCTAGGATAGTTAATTTAGTAGCCGGCATCCGCGTCGTAACTGCTTTTTTGACTGCTGTATTTACCTGTTAAAATATATAGACACTTATTAATTTCAAGTTGTTCAAGTAATAAGTAATATTACGTATATTACGGATTTATATACAAGAACAGATAACCTTACGAATATATTATATTATGTATCATTATGCAGTATATCGATCATTATACGCCTACAAATCACTACGATGTGGTGATGGTCGTTATACCCTGAATTGCGCTAACAAAGTAATACTCCTAAGGGTACATACAACTTCTCGATCTTCGCCCCGAGACCATGGAGTCTTGTCTATATTAGACTGGTCGAGGATCCTCCCTTTAGGTCTTAAGAAAAGCACACCAGTTGATTGCTGTAAAGTGCTCGAAACGTGTTATGTAAAATGTAAGGAACGTGCGACATACATCCCTGAGGTCGTGATACAGAAAGTCGTGTCTGTATAGATCAAGAGCCCAGGACGGCCAGACCTTCGGCATTTAATAAAAGCTGAAAGTTCTTCTGTGCGTGTCCCGTATACAGGTAAAAACGACCAGGGACTATAGAGTTTAGGTAGTGGTTACTTCAGCAGGTAACAGGTTCGTTCGTTAAAGAATAAAGCTCATTTTTTTTATATTTCATTAGGGATAACTTAAGGAATCTCATCATGCATTGCCAGACACTTATGCCAGTTGGTACCCCCTGCCAGACACCCCTAAACTTTAATAAATTATAATTATATTATTATAAGTATAAAAGCTCAATTTTATACATGTTACTTGGGGACCTATGAAAAAATGTTACCTCAAAAGCCGGACAGTTTTAATGGTTTTTACACCTTGCCAGACCCACAAGTCCGCTGTAGCCAAAATATCTATTGCTATATAAAAGCTAACCCGAATTTGAAAACCATTTTTGAATCGTATTTGTGTAGCTGCTCATCACATCGTGATTTAACGGTCTAGTTAAAGCTCTACAGATTGAAGCCCAAAATATAGATTCTAGAGCTATCAAATAATACCAACGATACTAGATATACGAGTGCTGTAAGGGCTCCTAAATATGTCGGCAGTAATAGCAAGCGCTAAATGATGTTTTTTTTAATATATATATTTTATTTGGCTATTTTATCGTCGAAGGTATTATGTATGTGTACCTATATAATATAAGCTAAATAGCTTTTGTAACTACTTATTTCTGTTAACTGTTTGTATGCTGGTTTAATGGCAATTACTAATTTATTGCCAACACACCAATATACTGTATACAGTGTTAACAATAGTCTTAACCTACATAGTAATAATAATATTTAAAAAATTATAAATAGAAAATTATAACAAATTTTATAAGTTTCATCGCTGTAGTGCGATACTTATTCGTTGAGAGAAAAAGAAAAAGCACCAGATCTAGAGTCACTAGTACAAACCAGTCGCCAAGTTAAATCTTTAATTAGCGCTTGTACACTTGAACCCCACGACCTATAAATCTACTCACAGCAAATTTTAGGAGGGTGTCTATTAAACTTTTTTTCGACATTTTTTCTTTGAAGTTTGTTTGTGTGTTATGTCTATTTCTAAAATTTGTTTGGTGTACCATTCATAGCCATATTTTGGACGGAGAGTGTGCTATCTCTTTGGCTGTATTGTTGCAAGGAACTATAATGGTAAGAAGACTTATAAGCTTCATAATATATAAACAATATAGTTTATCTGAGTAGGTACCTTCGCGATCTGTGAGTTGTAGGCTTTTCAAGATAGCTTCAGGAATTGGTGGTGGTGTTGGCAGATGGTCCCCACTGGGTTGGAAGCCGTTCTCATCAGCAATGTATGAGACGGAGTAGGTTTGACCATCATCACCGATGTAGGAGTAGGAGCCGGACACCTGGATGGAGCCTTCTTCGGGAGTTGATCCTGGAAAGACTCGTCCTGAAAAGACCAGAGTGTTTGGTAAAAATATTTTAGAAGTCAGTTTCCAGCATTGGGCATCCGGCATATATACATCTTTTAGCGCTATAGAATCTTTTTGAAATAATGATTCTGAGGCTATCAACTCGGAACAAATATTGTTTCGTCATGAATCAAATTTAAGACCTCCGGGTAATGCGCTAATTACTACTTCGTGGATAGTTTCCGTTTTAACTCACGTGTTATCGCTTAACTTATTATTATGACATTGTGTTCATGTTCTTATTATATGAAAATGAATAAGACATTTGTGCGGATTCTTATAATTCATCGATCTAAATGTACTTTCTTGCATGATTTATTATTATTATCAAAAAGCTAAATGTAGACTGTTTGGACTTAGGACTAAAATACTATTTCGTCTCTTTCTGTCAAATTATGTAAATGGAATGGATAAGGGGGAGAGCCAATATGAAATGTAAACCCTATAATATAAAAACAAAAGCACAAGGCATATACGCGTTTCGTAGAATGAAGATGCACCAATAAATCACTTCACCACGTAACCATGACGAAAGAGGCAACTCACAACAACATTATGTCATATTAAATTACCGTTTGATTGACATGTGGTTCATAGCGTAACCCCTTGGAGTGCTCTTATTGAGACAAATTTTATGCAATCAATAAATACGTATATTTATTGAGAAAATCGTGATGAAATGTAAATAAGGTGTATTGAAATTTGTTAAGATGTTATTAGAGATTTCTATCGGCTTTTTGATTGTGATATTTTGAAAGCACATTTCAAAGCTTTAAATTTAGTAATGGAAAAGGTTAATTCAAAAGAGTACTGCCGGATGTATATAAGGGCTGTCTTTAAAGAAAAACATTACATCTTATTATTAAAACAATAGGTGGTAGTGGATTTGATAAAAAGTATATGTTACAAAGATCGAACCTTGCCTATATATTTCGAATATAAGATCTATTAAGTATTTTGTATAAAGCACGCGAAACATCAAAATATTTTTTTTACTAATAGATTGTGAATGAATGAATGTTTGCTTATCTTTTAGTATTTGTTCCACAAAATAGTAGTTTATTTAAAAAAACTTACCATTTTGTTCAGCTTTCGTTCCATCACTGGTTTCGTATGCGTAGTGGAATCCTTCTTCATTCATTTCATTTTCAAATCTTAAAATTTCAGCCTGACTTCCTGCATTTTGGCTTTGAACATTCTGAGCGAAGCTTTGGGCTTGAGCATTCTGAGCGAAGTTCTGGACTTGGTTAGGGTAGTTTTGGGCTTGACCTCGCGTTTCAAATGGCGCTTGGAGACCAGCAAGCGCACCATCTGCCGACGCGACATCTGGAGGCAAGTATACCTTGTCAAGTTTAGCGGCCGCGGCCATGGAGGCGAACGTGAGAATGATGATCTGAAAATTAATAATATATATTTAATTTTGAATATTTACTAAGTGCCAGGATACATTAGACCAAAAGCTTTGATAGAACTTTGAGCCTTTATTAAAAATAAATTGATTTGTACAGAATTTCTGTTCTGCTTCCGTAATATATAAACGTAACTCAAATCACCCATAACTAATTAATATTTACTTATGATATAACAGCGATTGTACATAATTATGTTTATTTTTGGTGTTACGGGTTTGAACGTAAGTCGGCAAGAGCAACGCGAAAAGGATACCAAATATTTAAAAAATTCTCAACCCACTATAATAATTTTATAAACCCTAAAAAGGAGGGGCCTCATAGCCTAGCGGTCTTATTAAGTGGCAGCTAGGTGAGGGGTACCGGGTTCGATTCCCGGTTCGAGGGCAAGTTTTAATTTAATTTAAATTTGTTCTCGGCCTTTGGGAGGGTTGTGCGGTACCGGGCGAGTGCCTATACCGTACATGGAGGACATGGTCGAATATCTAAGGCAAAAAGCACGAATTATAAAAATCTTATACTTGACGCTGGCTAATGCACAAACCGTGCCAGAGCCATATTAAAAAAAAAAAAAAAAAACCCCTAAAAAGGAACTCAATTGATCTATCACACAACAAAACTGCAAATAAATATAAACAGTTTTTCCTGACTCTCTATAAAATTTGTGACCAACTACTTCAAATCCTTGTTCTGTCACACATTTTGTCTTAGAAAAATATTAAGAAAACAATTTAATGTCGCGCCATTTGTGAAGGTTGATTTCGTGAGGCAGCTGCAATATGGGCTGACAGATGCAACCTACTGATACTCGGTATCAGAAATTATTAGCTGCTTTCCTACAACCGACATTTAACTATGTGTATGGCATATCATACATTTTTTTATGAGAGGAGTATGCTATGTAGAATTTTTTTTTATCACTGCATTGATCTATGTCCTGTGATATTTGCTAAATTTTAATGTTTTTCTCAACTTTTTTGTTCTTCATACTAATCTACATCTAACGTTAGATATATAACTTGTTTTCTAGACATTATACTAAAATTTAACAAGCAAACTACTAAATCGAGTTCAAGTCAGCTTTACACAGGCAAAACATTTTATTGTTTTCTTATATTTACCACTAAATATTCCGATTCTATTCCTTTATAAAACATAATCAAATTGTTGTTTTGAGCAACCATGCGTACATTTAAGAAATTATACTTATAAGGAACCTTCAAGGATCTGATAATCAGTTATTGAACCTAGGGCTTTATATGGTGTCGTTGAGGCCCCGGTAGAATGCGAGAGGGGACCCGGAGCCTCTGTAACGCGGCCTTGGAACTATCCGAGGTTGTTTTAGTGGGTATTGCTTATTCAGAAATAGCAGAGATTCTGGTGTGGGAGAGCCCCACATACCCCTGCATCTTTCGGGGGCATACGCAAATGCATTACCACCTCGGATATAAAAGAAAAAAGAAAAGGACTTTATACGGTGACAATCAAACCGCGAGTAAACACAATTATAACCACTGAAACAGCACAAAAACACTTTAAAACAAACACAAACTTAAATAAACTTATACTAACGTATTTCATGATGCTTCTTCAAGGGAAGATTGTAGAGAAATGTAACGCTGTGTTCATCTGCCGCCAATTTATACTAAAGCAGTAATCGTAGATGCGCGTGATATTCCCTTCATCTTATGCGCGTTGAAATAGATACTATAATTCCATATTGAGCAAGGACACGGGTTTAAGAAGCTCACATTCCAATGTAATAGTTTTAAAATATTGACATTGGAGGTTAAAAGCAATTAAAGTATTTAATGCATTGAATGAAATCTTTAATGAAGACATTGATTGCTTCTGTTGATTCGTTATAACTGTGGCGCAAATGGTATACAATACTAAATACTATTACATGATTTATATGTCACGCAATTGAGTAAAGATACTATTTGGTTATTTTAGATATATAGATAGATTTATTTGGGTTTGCAATCCCATCTTTGCAAATATATAATAGGTTATAATTGGAGCTGGAAAAAATATTTGCTGAAAAATGCCGAAAAGGGATTCGCTATCTAATCCAAGAGTCGTTAGAAATACCAGACTTATTAAAAAAACCGGTGGAGCTACAACCATCTAGGTCTGAGCCTCAGATTTCTGTATCTGTTTCGTGAATATTTAGCTTAATAGATAAGTAGTCATCCTGTACCTGACACACACCGTCGACATTTTAAATATGAGCGAGTGTTGAATGCGCTCTTAGAAAGTCTATTGGTGCACAGCCGGGGTTCGAATCTACGACTTTAGGGAGGATAATCTCACGCTGAAACCACTAGGCCAACTTTGCGTCAACCAAGCAACTACTTCACACTATTTTTATATTAATATTTAGTAGGTGTATTAGAAAATTATAAGTTTTAGAACATGAGCCAAACAATCTGATTAGCTATAATTGGCACATTACCGTTGGTGTAAAAGCTTTGCACTTAAATGTTTTATATAATACAAATGCATGTTTCTGCGTGTATTGCAATATTATTAAACAGTATCATAATTTTTTTTTTCATGTCTATGAAATGGTATTTATATGGAAAAACACATAAAGAATCTAATAAAATATATTTATTGAACTTATTCCCAGCCTAATTTGGACTTTAAAACATCAATTCAATACTCCAAATACAAAGGCTCAAGTAGACAGGACGGTTTTTCTTAACGTTTACCACAATATAGTACTATATATGTTACAAGCTATCTTTTCTAAAATATATGACAATTTTAGTAAGCATAAATGATAGCAAAAAAAATTACATAAAAAATAAATACTACTTAGTATTTTTTTGATTATTGTTAAGCAAAGAAAGGTTTGTTCAAGTACTGCAAGAAGCGAAGTCTTTCAATATACAATAAGTTATTTCGCTAAAATTTAACTACATTGTCATAATATATATATAATAATAATAACTTCTTTAATTCGGTTATATGTAGTTTTAGTTCGAGTTAGTAACAAGTCGGTGTTAGTAACTACGTCAGTATTGGTTAGTAAACAAAACAAAAAGACACCCATAGTGGGATTGTAATCAACAGTCACTGTTTTTTAGATTTAAGGAGAGCTTAATCATCATCATCAGTCTCTTTATTTGGTTCTGGACTTGGGCCTCCTCCATTTTCCATTCGCCCTGGACTGGCGGCTCTGTATCTAAGGAGAGCCTAATATAATTACTTATTTAGTTTAGATCCCAATTACACATAATTGGGCTATCCCAGACGATACATATATTACGATAAGAACCGCTCACGTTGGGCAACCAAATCCTTTTACTTAAATTAACTTACCATAAACTTTAGAGTTCACGACGTGACAGTTTTCAAGGACATTAATGCTCTATGGACGATCAAAAATGAACCTTATACGTTTAAAATAAGAATTAATATACAAAGTTAGTTAAACTAGATGAATGCGTGTCAATTATCAAATAATTTCTGCGACTGGCCGGAACTGGCATGAATAGAAGTTCAGATCCGGGGCCCTTTAATAGTAATACGAGTAGGTACTAGATATTCAAATAAATCATCCTTTTTAAAAAATTTAACTCCCGACCCAAAAAGGGGGCGGTATACCGACGTGTCTTGGTATTTATTTATTTACAAAAGCTCGCTCGTTATACTCGTACATTGGTTCATAAGAAAAACTAAGATTTTATGTGACAAGCACTTACTTATAGGCAAACATATTAAAGAAGGAAAAAATAAAGATTCATACATTATAAAAAATTAAAGGAAAATTAGTTTCGAACTGTGGATATCCAGACTTAGCTCGTTTATCAGAATGCTCAATCCGGTGAGTTTTGGCCAAAACGCGTTTTTCTAAAAGGAAGGAAATATGAGATGATGGGATGCCTGGGGTATTTAGTGGGTACACGAAATTTAAATTTAGTTAAAAGGGTGAGACTGTGTATCTGTTTGGTTGGCTATGGCTTCGTAGCTCCTAAATTAATGGACTGATTATGATGTGGTGTTTTGTGAAAGCGTTTCGAGATCAATCAATGTTTGTTAATTGCGGCAGAAATGGCGTTTTTATTTTATCGTTATTATACAAATACAGCAGAATATTGCAAATACCAACTTTACGGCGAAATTTCAGTAGACTAATAACAATAAAAAATTGATATCTGTCATGTTGATGTGGCTTTCACTCACTTACCACAATTGCTGAAAACCACTCGAAACCTCATTATGTAAATCAAGCAGGTCAGTGGTCGAGAAACTAAAGTGCAGGGGAGTGCTATTCTCTCTATAGACTCTCTAACTTAAGCTAAGCCTTGTGCGCTTGGCTATTCCCAACGGGCCCGAGCGAAGACTACTTTATGGGCAACTCGGACTGTCTGGACCCACGTCACCTCTAGTGTTATTCATCTTAGTGACATATTACATAATTCTATCGTAGAATTTTTCCAGCTCCGGTCTGTGCTCATATAGTTGCCAGTGCGTGTATACCAGTTCAAGGAGTTTTATTTAATATTTAAAGTTTTATTCATTTATATTGTGTAAAACTAAATCAGTACTCAAGGAATGTTGGCCTAGTGGCTTCAGCGTGCGACTCGCTTTCGATTCCCAACTGTGCACCAATAGACTTTATTTCTATGTGCGCATTTAACATTCGCTCGAACGGTGAAGGAATAACAAATAATAATTTTCCAATATACATAGAACTCAATAAATGCTGCATTATGAAAATAAATAATAAAATAATCCTTGTCGTAAGAACATTGTTTTTTTAAAGAATGCGTAAAATTATATCCGGAAATAACAAGCCAAATTACAATATAGCCTGTTCCGCTAATATAAGAAACTGCCGAATAAATTGATTTTGTTCCGGCTCCCTAATTTTTACAAGTTTACACAATGCACGATAATAAAATCACGATTTGATAAAGATTGATAAAGAATGATAAAGATTTTTAAAATTAATATTGACTTCTTGAATATAGTTTGGTCTTGCGAAGCGTAGCGACGTGGAAAGATTTCGTCTTCCTACACATATCCATAATAATAATTGTTATGCAATAATTATTATTATGGATGCATTTGTTAAAGAGTTTTGGAATTAAAAGGACTTGCTAACTTACTCGTTTCTACGTTTGTTTGTACTCCAATTTTTATCGTTTATAAATATTAATTGAGGAGATTTGTTAAATTAAATCGATAAACATTTCTGAATGCAATCATTTACTTTTTAAAACTTTCTCTACCTTAAACATACATATTAAAAAGAGGTTACATATGTTATTATACAACGGACCTTATCGGAAACAAGCGATTTCTTTCAGGCAAGCCTAGTATGGAAAAAATAAAAAAAGCATTACCTACTGAGGGTAAGTACAAGAAGTGTATAAATAATTAACAAAAAATATAAAATTACATTGCACTTGAATTAAGCAATACTAAACTAATAGCTAAAAACACATTCTTAATAATAATTAATTGCCAAAATCAGTCACACAGTATAAACTAAGCTTTTATAGTATTTATTTAAGTTTATTTATTTTCAAACTCTTTTATCTAAAATGTATATATATATATATAATAAAATATATACAAGATAAAATAAAAAAAATCCGAATTTTATGTTAAGCAGAAAAACAAAATTACTAGCAAAACAGTGGATTAGGTACAATATAGGCACTTAAAAATGCTTTCTTTACAATTGATCAGCCCACTTCTGAAAACATCCAGTACTGTTTAATCCGTTATAATCGCGAAGAATTCGCGAAAAATGTAATTTGGAAGTATTCTTTATTTATTTTACAATTTCATTTAATAATGTTGACATAAATCTATAAAACTTGCTACAGTTAAACTCCACAGTCTTTTTCCACATTTCTCAGCGAATTTTGCATACAAAAAAAAGTTCATAATTGATTTTTAAAAGCGTTTGAAATGTTATAACGAAACGTATACGAATTACGGGACATTGTCAAGAAATATATGAGAAAGGGGTATGGGTTTAGTGATCCGCCTGCGCCATCAATTGCACAGAAATAATATTCTATTAATTAACCAACTGCTTTATAACCTAGTCATTAAATCCTAAATTAAATATTACATATAACTAGCGTAGATTACCAACACAGAGGTCATGTCGTGTGAACGCAAAACGAAAAAAATGGAATCATATCAAACGTGAAGCTTTTAATTGTTGTTACAAAACTTACTAGTACCTACCCAATTAGTTGCGTAACAAATCATCATTGACCTTGACATTACTATTTAGCAGTGATTATGTTTGATAAAGGTTTAAGTCATAAAAGTTTTTCTCAGTAGCTCTACAAAGTACCTACGTCAAATTATTGTGTGAAATGTTTCAGTTTTGTTTTCAGACCAAATTTTTTCACAAGAATCATATATGCTAAACATTCTCCTTGGAAAGAAAAAAATAAATACGCCCAATCAAATGAATCATGGCTTCACCATTATGATCCGGAAACAGTCCATAACTTAGAAGAGACCGTCATCTCCAACTTTAAATAAATTTGAGGCGATTCTATTCGCCGGTATGGAAAGTTATTTTGTTTCATGAAGATGACCCCGCGCGCAAGTCCAAAGTTGCGATGGCTGTCATTCAAGAAACACGCTTTGAATTGATAGTTTAGTTTCGCGGTCGTTTGGAGGGAAAAGCCTACATGGAATACTGTTCTCACCACTGGGTGGTGTACCACGCAGTACCAGCTCCTTCCACTTGACCGTATTCAACGAAGAGCGGTTCGAATCGTCGACAAACAGTCCCTTTTGGAGGGTTTCTCTTGGCGTTGCGTAGATGTGGGCTCACTCTGCATCTTCTACCGCATTTACCACGGAGAGTGTTCAGAGGAGTTGTTTGGATTAATACCTGCTGCTGAGTTTCATTTTATTTTATTTTATTCACATCGAGGCAGAATACGAAATTCCACCCGTATCACCTTGTCTCTCCACAACTGAGCGTTTTTTAAGGCAGTTTTTGCCGCGCACCACCGCTATGTGGTACTAGTTGCCCACTGAAGTATTTCCGAACCAATTCGACCTCAAAAAAAGGGCATACCATTTCTTAAAAGGCTGGCAACGCACTCGCGAGCCCTCTGGCATTGAGATTGACTTCACATCAGGTGAGCCTCTGTTCTATAAAAAAAAGCAACTTATATTAGCATTTGAATCTAATGTCTCTCGATATGTATAATAAGCCAAAATAATATTCATCATAATTAAAAATAAATATCAATATACCTATTCAAAATTATTTTCAATCGAATATAAATCATTATATAGATATGTTTTCTTCGACGCTTTTAACTTGAACCTCTCATTTAAGCTTTTGACGAAAGCACTTTTAAATATGTAGTTCGTTAATTATAACAGTTTATTTAGCTATAGCTACTAATTATACTTGAGATCAGTTTAGTAATGAAACTCGAACTTTACTTTCATAATAAATGGTGAATTTATTTTCCATATAAAATGTGCACATTTGACTAACAGTTTTACTTACCTTAAACAGGTATTTAAAGATCTTATACTCAGAGCAAGTAAAAATTCAATTTAGAATTCCCTCGTTTCTATACCGAATCAGTAGTACTGCCTATTCATAATTCCACGCTTAAGGTCGCTTAGTTCATGTGCACCCACTTCTATACATATGTATAACGTTATTCCCATTTGACGCAAGTGTTTCAATGTGGTTTCAACTAGGGATGATCAATGCTAGAAAAACATCGATATTGACATCGGTGTCATAATCGAAAGCCCAACATCGATGTTCGATATTTATCGAAAACTGAACATCTTTTTGCATTAATAATTGACAAAGAAATAAAATACAGTGAAAATTTAAATGGTTCGAAATTTATCAAGAAACAGAATTATTACATATTCCGATATTTTTATCAACTGACTGAATGAAAAGTAATTTTGATAAAGAAGAACCTTTTAATATTTCTTTGTTGATAAAGAGTACCTAGTGAGGAAGTGTGATAGAGAAAGAGCGAGCGAGACTACAAAGAACGAACGAAGGGACCGACCTAACGAACGCAAGTAATAAATACGCATTCAAAATTTTAATAGACCTGATTTGTGGATGCGTTCATAGGAGACATAATTTGTTAAGTATGTTTCATTGGTCGGGCGGGAGGCCGTGAGTTAACATCGATGTTCGATTTAGTTAACATCGATTCTGTTAACATTCGTATATTAACATCGATGTCAAAACATCGATGTTACAGTCCGCATACAGTCCACTTTTTCGCACAATTTCGCCAAATTTTTTAATATTTTGTTTGATTTTCTGCAATAAAATCTTTAATTTTTTTAATGTATCCTGGAAGTTAGTTAAATCAAGACTATAAGAATTAGTTTACTTTTTAAAAATATAGTATTATTTTAATATAGTATATAAATAGTAGTCTAAATGTATTTACACTGCCATCTAGTAGTATTCAGCAGTACTGTGCAGCTTTACTTCTGAAAGAGATTTTTAACGATAGAACTTAAATATTTAAATACAACACTGAATCAAGCTTAAGGCAGTTCTGTCAGTTTAAAAATCCACAGCTAGATGGCGTTTATTGAAAAAAATATGACACTAACTTATTTTAATGGTCTATCGAGAAACGGTTCTAAGTTGCTTTGTTAGTTTCAATTATATTTGCTAGATGGCGTTTTTATCATAATTATACCAAAATTCTATTTTACTTAATATGTTTAGAAATTCGCCACTAGATGGTACTTTTTAGCACAATTTTGTAACTGTTGTTTTCGAATTCGAACTTTAAAAATTTAGGTTAACTACGTACGTTACTGAATCTTTAAATATTTTTATAAATTATCTTGATATATGAAATCTACAATAAATAAATAAGTTTGAAATAATAAGATTAATAATATATTATATGTTTTCATACTTTGACAACACACATTCATATAAAACTATACTTTTCTGTACATTAATTTACCTCCTTATTAATAAATGCACTTTGCTTTAATACGATACCTATAAGGAAGTCGCTTAATATCTAATTAAGGTTTATACAACATGTTTAAATGGTCAACTTTACTTAAACTATATTGCCTGAATATAATTCTTGAATAGTTTATATGTAATGACTATTCATGACAAGTCAAAACACACTGTCAAAATGTGAGTGATGAACGCGAGAAAACGTGTGAATTGCACAGCTTATGACAAATTTCGTTATATCTAATTACATCTTTCCTGGCTCATAAGTCATGATTACTAAGCAAATTCCTTTAGACCAAAGCTAGCTTAGTGCTTACTTTCACAACTACAATTGGCAACCTTTGGTTGGGTATATTGTTTGTTATATATTCTTCATTTTATAAAACAAAGCAAAACAATCTATAACGTACGTCAAAAATTAATACGTTTTTGACATAAGTACGAGTCGACATTTACGCATTTATTATTTTTTAATTATGTAATTTTGTTTTTCCTGATTGATTTTGAATGGTTGCTTTTTTTTGTTTCGTCTGTAAGCTTTTGTTCACTGTTATCAATTTGGGGTCGCCTGAAGGGCAGGAGTGTTGTTATAAATAAATAAAATAAATACTGAGTTTCATCATCCGACCTCCACCCGTATCACCTCGACGTCCGTCGTTCCAAAACTGAGCGTTTTTAAAGCAGGATTTGCTACGCACCACCACTATGTGGAACCAGCTGCAGACTGAAGTATTTCCGAACCAATTCGATTTAGGTTTCTTTAAGAAAAGAGTGTAAGTACCAATTCTTAACAATCAGGTAGATTGCCCCAACCTTATAACAAAATTTCGTGTACCCAGTAGATATCCCAGATATCTCATCATTCCATTTGTCCCTCCTTTCCGGAGAACGTGTTTTGGCCAAAATTTACCGATGTCCAGATTGAGCATTCTGTTATAAGAGCTGGATCTGGATATCCATAGTTCCCCTCACATTTTAAGAGCGATTTCCCTTTAATGTTAATTTAAATTTTATTATTGTTTTGCTTAATTTATTTTTATTATTTCTTATATGCTATGTTTGCCTGTAAGTGCTAGACACATTAAAAATTTTCTTTTATTTTTTTTTTGTCAATGTATCAGTGTGCCGAGCGTTGGCAAGCTTTTATAAATAAATAAATAAATTCTTTAGAGGCTGGCGACGCACTGGCGAACCCTCTGGCATTGAGAGTGTCTATGGGCGGTGGTATCATTTAACATTAGGTGTGCCTCCAGCCCTCCTGTTCGCAAAAAAGATAAACACAGGCGTGAATCTCTTAATCTGAAGGTAACATTAGTCGTCATGAGATTTGAGGTCGCAGCTCTCAGTAGTGCTACCCTTTTTTTATGTTTACAACAGTTGTGTCATTATAGTGCGTTAGTAATATACGAGTATACGTATTATAAATGAAATGACGCTGAGCATATGAGAATTATATTGTCTAGACGCTAGTTCGCATAACTGCCACACCAGTTCTTTCACAGACTTTAAACAGATATTTTTTTACCTATTTTGGTTGGGACTGTAGATAATTGTACCATGTTCGTACTACTACCTCAAGGGTAAGCTATTGGCGAAATAGTTCAGGGTACTGGACTGCGTCAATAATGATTTTTCTTGATTGTATAAGCTAAATTAGGCCTACATTTCGGCTATTATCTATTCTAATAGTGTTGATAAGATATCGAAGATAATGTTTGTAACTTCTGCCCGTAACTTCTAGGTCACCGGTTCAATTTCGTTACGTAAGTGAGCTGTAATTACACCTGTCAGCCTAAAATACTAATATGGGCTTGCATATTATCTATTATATTATTTCTTAACATCAATGCGAAATTATAGAATATTCTAATGATGTAACGAAGTCTACATGGTATGGTTTTGTTTGCTTTGAAATGTTTCGCTTTGCGCAAATAATTGTGTCACTGTATTCCAAATGTTGGATGTTATAAATTCGATTCTCGGCAAAACTTTGCGTTGGCAAGCGATGGCAAGCTTTAAAAAAAACGTGGACGTGGCTAATCACTTGACACGTTTGGACAGGCAAAATATAGTTAAAATTTAGTTAAGACTTGGCAACTTAATACGTGTAAATCAGCCTTGAGAGACTACAATGCTACGATGACGTCATACTCTGAATCGCGACAATTTATTGACAAGCTAGCTAGTGGGGCTTTGTGGCCGGCCAGTCAGTGGCTACACTGGTTAAGAATCCTCCCTTAGGTCATAAGCGCACTCTAGCCTTCATCCACAGAATCCATCAATCACCTGATGGTATGACTTTACAATCTATGTGCATAGATTTGATCCATTGGCATTCAACAATCACCACGTACAGCATCCCTTCTATATTCATAACACTTCGTGACGTTACGGACCTTTATTTACTAAAATTAAAAGAATCTTCGCTCGACCATAACACTAATCGTGTCTTTTTTTTTTAAAGTGCACGAGTGCGTTGCGTATACGAGTAAAAACCCCAATATAGCGTTCATCTAAAATTAAAATTATCTTTAGATTGTCATGTCTCAACAAATGTACAAATATCTAAATTAGACACGGTTATAAATAAACTTACAAGATATCTATACTTGTCCTCCTAATAAACCCAAGTAAATGTTAATGTATTTTATCTAAGCATTAATACATATATTAATTAGAGAATTATCACTAAATAAATTCAAAGGTCTTAAACGAAAATTAATCAATAAAGTTTTTATAAATTTGAGGAATACTTAAATGATCCTAATCCTTGGGTTTGATTTGCTCCAGTTCAAACAATTTTTATGAAAATACTTGGCGAATAAAAAGAGTGGCGGAAAGTTTCTTGCCAACCCGCTCTACGCCCTTGACTTGCGAATTGGTAGTAAATGTAAATTTACAATTAATTTAACTTCTTTCTGACTATTCTTATTATATATAAGTGTACTTGTATACCTAAATAAATAAAGATATTTTGAGTTTGAGTTTGAGTTTAATAATTTAATAATTAATATATTTCTACACATTTATTAGATGTATTTAATTAATTCTATTCTATAAAGCATCTTAAACTAGACTATGATTAAAACGTGTTTAAAAGTTTAAAATTATTTGATTAAATTAATAATGTAAATTGATTACACCAGTAGTAATTGATACTTGCATAACATAATTGGATGTTATGCATATCAAGACGCGCCATTCATTATGTTATTGTCACAAATTATTTTCATAAATTACAAAGTTATTTATTACCTACCAACGCCCACTACTTTATCTGCGTCAAATAAAAAACACAGATGTGCGTTTTTGTGAGTTGGGTTCTTTGCATAATAGCTTTATATTTTGAATATATATCAGAAAAATTAGAATTATTAATTCTTAATTTATTTTTATATACATTTTTATTTCATATCGTTACTATGCTTTCAACCACTATTTCAATTCAGAATCTGCGAAGTATTTGAAATATAAGTTATAATCTAAGCGAAAATGAAGCGAAGAGGTGCGTGGGCCACTCGCTTCGGATCCAAGTCACTTTGCCAAGCAAGTTCTCTCATCTAAAGTTAGTAATTTTTTTTTGGGGAAAGGGATACTCTTTTTTAATAAAATCCCAGAGGCTCTTTTATCACTGCCTTTCAATAAATTTAAGAAATGTATTAAAGAAAAGCTGTGTAAAAAGGCTTACTATAAAGTTTATCTAGTTGATAAAAGGGCCTGGGACTAGTGCTAGACAGGCTACTTCTAATTAATTTGCGATATTTGTTTTAAATAAGTGTTGTTTGATGATTTGCTGTCTTAAAAGAGTACCGAGAGTTTTTTACGCCGGCTTTTTCTCTCGGCCTACACCCTCTGTCTTCTTTGCCGATGAGTAGGGATGCCTTCAAATTTAATGACGTGGAATCAGTGATACATATTGTATCTTATGTTCCATAATAAACATATTTTATTATTATTATTTTTTTCAAGCTCTCGGCGGGTAGCAGATTGTAGAGGCGAAAGAAGCTAGAATAACCCGGAGTGAATTCAAAAGAGCCGTCCAAGACCGAATAGGTTGGTGTTCTGCGTTGGATAGAACAAAATTAAAAAAAAAAAAACAGTCGGCTAAGAAAATTGTGGTACTATACAACAATCAAGAACCCATATGGTTGTACAATACCCCATGTTTTACGCATATAACTTGTAAAAAAAGATTCTAGAACAAAGTAAGTACAGTAAAAGAACTCAAAATCAATGTAAACATAAAGAATAATTCGAGGCTTTACTGGAAAATAATTAAATAACAATGGTCTGATGGTGTGTTTTATAAAGATAACGATCCAGGATGTTGTTAACACTGTCAAAAATAAAGTTTGGTACTTATCTTTTTTTGCCGAAAAAACGCTAAGGATTTCTTAGTCAGTACTAGTTTTGTCTGAAACTTTGTAAAAGTTTATATCGAGTTATAAGTAACTGTTAATAATTAATAATGCATAACGTAAATAAAAATAGTGAATAAAAATAATTTTCAAACACTTTTTGTGTTTGTTTGTGAGTTTAGTTGACAATTTTGTATTTTATTTTACACTGTGTATTAAAAATATGATAATTAAACGCAAATCAATCTAATAAACTGTTACTGATTTTATTTTATTTCTCTACTGTATTGTCTGTGTGTACTTTCCGTAGTTCTAATCACTTAAGAAAGACAGTGGGTATTGTTATTTGAGGTCTATATCTGCTAGCAGGTGGTTCCACAAAGAAGCGGAGCGCGGCAAAAAGTACTGCAGGCAATAATGCTTCCATTCGATGATTAAATTAAAAAAAATAGCAAACATAAAATCACAAAAACAGTTGTACGAATTGAATTTACATTAATAAAAAATGCGGTAGCGGACCTGACATCAAAGATCCTTCTTGTATCGACCTTTTTATAAACTTACAAATAATTGTACAATGATTGCGATCATAAATTAGATTTACAAATATTATTGCGTATTGAGCTATAAATGACGAGCGGGTAAGTGCGTGAACACGTTACTTTAATTTTTTATTCTTACATTTCCGCTTTTTTACTACACGTTGCTTAATCGTTTCTATTTAACGTCGGTCTGTCCCATGCCCCATTATAGAAGTTTCTATTTTGGTTTTGTTTACTAAATAACTCCACACAGTCTCCATCGCTCTCTCCCTATTCTTTGACAAAAACGCTGCACATCTTCGTGACGCTAATATTATTATTATTGCGTTTCATCCGTAAAAAATTTACCCTCATGCGCCTAAAGAAGTTTTACTTCAAAAAATACACAACATTCTTATACGACGCAATCACAGTAGAGTGGAGTTAGTGCGTAGGGCCTAAGAAACACTATTTAGGTATATATAATTAATAAGACAACTTACTTAGAGATTACAATTAATTATAACTAAACTCTTGACTTAAGATTTATGTAGGATAAATGATATATTTCCCGCTTCTCGCTCCGCTTCTGACAATATCCTCGCCGTTATAACATAACTAGATCAGGGAGGCTGCCCATCTCTCGCTAAATGTCACAACCTTGTATACAGTTCCTTTTTGTAACGTTTTTATATAAACTAAGATCTTGACCTTTTTTACCAAAATTATTCGCAAATTTGCCACAGCGTTGATAAATGTCTGAGTAAACTTTTTATTTAACACAATAATAATACGATTAAGTTGTTTATTTTAGAATTTATATTATCATACATTTTTTATATATGTATTTCCAAATATTTAATTTTTTTTAGATTAATTAAAATTTAAAATACATATATCATATAAGAGCCAACAAATCACAGTGGCTCTACAACCTTTTAAGGTCTGGGTCTCAGGTTTCTGAGCCATCATTTGTTTTTTTAATAGGCAAGAAGGTGATCAGCCTTCTGTGCCTAACATAGTTGTCAACTTTTTGGGATCTTCGTACCTTCACCGTACAAGCGACTTAAAAGGCCACACAAACAGTAAGTTTTGTGTGGTGCACACTTCGGGTTCGAACCTACGGCTTCAAGGATGACTGTCGCACACTGAAGCTACTAGCTACACTGAGATAAAGACGTAATAAACAAACAAAATATGTTTACATCTTAATATTTTGATAATATTATTTTGGTTTAAACATTTCAATTGTATTAAGATTTAAGTTTTCAAAGTTCATTCTTTATACAGTCGCTTACTAAGAGCAATTCTTTATGACGTGCTGTTTTAACTTAATAACTATAATAATAAAACATCTTGTTATTTTATATGCGAAATAATTGTGTCCTGTTATTTTGAATAACAAATAATGAAATGAACAAATTGCAATATTTTACACCTTGGTTGCAATTTGTTTTTAGTTATTTTAAACATCGGGTATGTTTGTATAACATCTTTGTAGGATTGTATCGCTGATTACATTGTCATATTTATTTGTCAAACGCTTTATAGCAGTTGAATTGACTATGACATGTTTCACCTATATACTTAAAATACGGAATACTTAGTATAGTATTTGACAATGTATACATAATTTATAACCTTCATCCTATATATCCTATATATATAAATAAATAAATCAGTGGCGCTACGATCACTTTAGGTCTGGGCCTCAGATTTCTGTATCTGTTTTATGATCATTTGAAAATCTAATAGGCGATCAGCCTCCAGGCACACGCCGTCGACTCTTTGGGTCTAAGCCGGTTGCCTCACGATGTTTTCTTTCACCGTACGAGAGAATGTTAAATGCGCAAATAGAAAAAAAATCCGTTGGTGTCGGGATCGAACCTACGACCTCAGGGTATGAGAATCGCATGCTGGAGCCTCTAGCCCAAGACTGCTCTTAATCTTGTTCAATATTAACTTAATGAGCTTTTATTTGGACTTTAAACTTTCCGTTCTGCCTACATTTTTTTTTCTTTGATTTTGTGTATTCCATTACTATTACTATTTTATATTATGATTAAACATCGGTAATTTTAAGCAGGCAATCTAAAGACTGTCTTTAGGTCTTATAAATAGAACTGCAACTGCATTGGTTGGTCGATAAAAAAAAATTTGAGATACACAGTTGTGTAACTCAAATCTACAGCTCATAGAACCTGAAGGTTTCATTCCCGCAAAACCAATTTACAATCATTACCTCATGCCTAATAAATAATTCATATTTAACAAAACGATTTGTCTGTCTGTCTAACTGTCTGTTTGTGAGGCATCCTTTAATTGTTATGAAAATGGCTCGCCTACATATGTTATTAACAATATTAAATTGTTATTAGTATTTTCTAGAATCTTACGCACTGGGGTAAACTATGATTAGTTCGAATAAATACACATACAAAAATGTAATGCTTGAAAAATTAATCGCTGCAGTCTATGTATGCCGATACGATCACTTTGAAACTAGCTAAGTTAAGATTGAACATTGTAAATTTTTGAAACGAAACACCTCAATTAAACTAATGCTTAATGCAATGAAATATATTATTAAAATTTAATGCGTATTTGTTTATGACGTCACATTAAATAAAATAAATAAATGATCTGCACTTCATGGCTCTGAAAGCTAACAAGAACGGAAGGAAAGTAAGCTTGTAGTTTTAAAGTTGATTTTGAATCACAATTGCTAAATAAAACATTACTATAAACCTATGTGAATGCAGTAATGTATTATAGCATCGAATGATAAGGCTATCAAAGATTTAATCAACATAAATTAATCAAATAGACCAATGAAATATATGAGTAACTAACATTTTGAAAAATCATGCAATTTTCAGACATCAAAAAATGTATGGTTATTTGCCTCTATGTAATATTAAATCTACTTGTTTAATGTGTATTTCGGGTTGAAATGTATTTCGATACCCTTAGTTACACGGAATTACAAAATATGGAATCAGATAATGCATAATTGAATCATATTTCGTGTTGTTAACAATGACTAATTACCGCTAATGCACGTTTCTTGCTATTTTCTCGCAGTGATTCACTCGATTCATGAAATTTCTCAAGCAGGATGCAATGGTTCTAATGCATGACTATTATATATACATATTAGTAAATATACTATAATACAAGCTTAATTTTATCTGCATTTTATCCATAATTTTCTAACCTAACAAACTCTTAAGTCTGTGTTTAGAATACGTCTTACTAAATATAATAGCAGATATTTACTGTGCTACCAGATTTCTTGTACCTTATTTGATATTAATACAACCCCATGGGTGAGACTGTTGGATTAGTTATTTGTCTGTGTCAGTGATAATATTTGTAAGGTAAATTGGCCAAGGATTATTTAAGCCAAATAACTAATCCAACTTCCAAGTGGCTTGGCGTGACTTTGTCTAACATTTGTCGATGGTGACATTCATGCAAAGATGGTAAATTGAGGAACCAACTTGGAGGTGTTTGTATGAACATTCAATTAAAACATCTATTCATAGAAACTTTTAACGGTTCAAGGTCATGGTGGAGGTACAGGACAGTGCCTAAGCCGCTGTGGATCCCGTGCTTTAGGCGTTTGTGGTGGTTTCAAAGACTTGCTCACCTGAATGTCTGTCCATCAGAGGAATGAGTCACACAACCTCGTACGCCGTGGCGTGGATTAATTTAAATATAAAAAAGAGAAGCGAATCGCGATCTTTTTTATAGTTTCTATATTCAATAAATGTTTTTAGCTCGAGATATTTACGCCAAATATAGAAAAGCTTACTCCGAATATGTTAACACGTGTTAATATATGCGTTGACATTTCGCTAATCTAAATTACAGATGAAGGAATGTGACGCACCTAAGTTCAAGTTAGAGCTTTCCCAATTGTTTACATCTTCATGGGCGCTGCAAAAAGGTATTCGCACACAAGATTTTTATGCTTAAGAAAATTTATTATTAGTTAACCATTTTAAGTTAATATTATCTTTATGACTTTTAAACTGTAAGAAGACATGTGTGTGTATGTGTGTGTACCTTGTGTACCTTTACACGCGTTAGAAGTTATACTTCCTTGGCGTAACAACATAAAAATCTTTTCAAAAATTTTATCTTTCGCCTTATTCTACGTTTGCAAAAAAACGACACTAACAATAGAAAAAAAAAAATACTCTCATCATTTTTCCCTTATGCGCCAAAAGAAGTATAACTTAAAAATGACTAAAATGTTGACTATAGCTAACTTCAGGGTGTCTGTTTTTTGTGACGGTGTGCGCGCGCATAGTAAAAATTTACTCTCATAATTTTTCCTTAACACGCCAAAAGAAGTACTAGACAACTAGTAGAACTTCACAACTTCTTATGATAGGACTTATGTATGACTGTCCTGGTTAATCTCCATCTTTTGTTTTATTTATAGAGGTGGGGGCACTGAATGCCAGAAGAAAAGTTTCGGAAATACTTCAGTGGGCATGTTTTAAAGAATATAATAAGTTTTAAATGTGAAACAACTAAACCCTAAAAGTTTAAATCTTTAAAGAATTTTGATGTATTGACAATGAAAAATTCCCTGTCTGCGGCCGTCACACTAAATCTATCACCATCCCCAAGGCCACCTTTTGTCTTTGCATACCACACAGCTTCCTCACTGAATCACATCGCCTTGACACACGCGTGGGACGCACAATAGTAGGATTAACGAATCTATATGTTTCAATTATTTTTCTCTATATGGATATTGATGGTTAAACATTGTTTAAATTCAATTTATTAACATGTAACATTGTTTATGTTTTCCTAATAGTTTTAAGTTAGTCGATGCCCGCTGTTTCGGGCCTACACGATTGATTGATATGTTCATTTACATGATCGACACAAAGCAAATTCTTAGGCATGTTTATAATGAATTTAACGGACATAGAAATATGTCTACCATTTCCCCAGTAGTTATGGAGTCTTTAGAAACCGTTGTTGATATTTTTTTAACAGTATTAACATAATAAATATAGTCAAACATTTTTGCAATTATTAATTTAATGCATAAACAATTTTCTTGTCAAATTTATTCGTCTGTATTGATTCGCCTGTCAAATTATTTTACTTGAATCTCTCACTTGAAATCGCGTCAGTATGTGACTTTTCAAAATTTTTACAATTTAATTCAGGTGGATAGTCGCTTTCTTGTTACGCCATTGCACGCGCTAAAATAATTCCAAAATCCGCACCACCTTGATTGGAAATCCTTGTAAAATTATTTAAAATTGAAAAAAATATATAGTTTCAGCACGTAAATTGATGGTACGAACAGAAATGGGAGAGAGATCCCTTCTCAAGGTAATAGGACCTGCATTCACGATATCTTCAATTTTCTTTGAAAAGATCAAAGCACGTCCAAGATCTAATATTCAGAAACATTATGTGTAGTAAAATTAATGTTAAGTATTGAAAGGACACTAGGATAATGTAAAAAAAGGAATATTTTCGTCGTCTAGACTTTATATATTATAACAATAATAAATATATTTCTTTATTATGCAGACAATATTTCATCCTAAATGGTATAGCGCTCTTTGTAACTTTAGTACGACATTTCGGAATAGATGTCACAATCAATATCGTAAATTCAGTTTTATAGATCGATTCATTTGGTGTTATAGTTTATTGAATTATACATTTAAAAAAAATATATATAAAAATGTTTGACAGAATATTTACTGGCTGTAATTGTTTCTGCTATTGTCTGATTATAATATTGATTTTTTATTCACGGTGTTAATTTGTTTTACAGACTATACAGGCGAGCGTTGTGTCCGATTGGAGATGGACAAGTCTGTCTTTGGCGATTTATACGTCTTTAATATAACACATTACTAGCAATTTTCAATAAATAATAACCTTTAATAACTGATTTATCTGAAATAAGTATAATTATTTTGAAACATCCGCTAAATGTGTATTGTCGTAAACTAAATCAGTTATGCCATTAAGTAATTTATATTACAAAATATTTATTCATATGTTATGGTACATAACACAGACTTTTAAGACTAGAAGACAAAAGACGACAAGATGATGATGAAAAGATATGAACTAGAAAATCCTTTGATCACATACTTTAACAAGGTTGCTGCTGAATTTGGTTCCCGGTGAAAATATCCGCAAACCTGAAAGACTGATCTATACATAAAACTCCGTGCCCTTAATGAGTGAGTGACTTGAATATTTTCGTGCCCTTCAATAGGCCGCATCTCATTTAACATCAGATGGGATTGTTGGCAAACGTCTGTCGAGTTTTGTATAAAAAAACTTGACTATTATAAAGATTAGCTGTTTAACAATAAGGCTACCGATTGCATTACGTGTTTATATTGATTGTATGTACGAAAAAGTGTAAACATAATAAAATATTACAATTAAATTAAATTAAATTTAAAATATTAAATTCTAATTGAATAATTTGAATTAAATACTAACGTATTATATAAGTATAAACCAATTTAGCCTTATATGACATACAAAATTGCTTTTTGATTGAGAGCGTGGGCGTATCCAAGCATCTTTAACGAATTTATTGATCTATTCTAGGTTAGTTTTTATATACATATATTATTTAACCTTTACAACTTTAGACGACCACTAATATAATTATGAACCAGATGTTAAGAGAGCCTGGGCCCACGGTTTGCGAGTTTCCCGACCTTAGTTTAATTTATTATTAAATAAATCCCATGATTGGCTAAGAGCTTTTCAATATTGGCTTTGGATTACATAAACTTTTGTAATACGCGTTTATTGAATCCATTATTTACTCGAAGTGTTTAGGTGGGTTATTATAATATTTATCTATTTCTTATAGTAGTTTTAGTAACAATTATTTTTGTACTATATACTTTTATACACAAATCTTCGAGGACTATTACGACTATTATTATCATTAAATTATTTGTTATTTTTTTGCGTCTGAGGCGCAAACTAACTGTTGTGGTCTCTGGCAGAATGACCAGCGTTGTGGAACACGTCTGCTCCTCAGCATAATGCTGAGCCCGGGCCAGTTACAACCACAACACACACACATTACACATTTAAAACGTACCTTATTCCTTTTTTCCCCCATATTTTTTTGTTATTTTTCTTTTTTGATTATTATTATTAATATTTTGTGTGTTTCTGTATGTGTTTCGTAGTATTAAATTTTATGTTATATTATAAACTTATTAAATCCGTCATGGGAATGAAAAACTAATATAGTGTACACTTATTGGTTTGGCCACTTCTATATAGCTAATTGCTTGAGGCAATTTTAAATTTTAAAAACTGAAACCACGTAGCTAATAATGGATAACATAAATAGTATTATATGGAAAATAATTTATGAAATGATTCCTTCCTGTTTTTCCTACGATTTGATTTTTTCAGATATCTATAACAATCTTCAGTGAGTTCTTGAGTTGCGATATGTAGTTAAAAATGCTCATTTAGACCCTTACAGTGAAAATTACAGAATGTGTATCTACTTGTTAATTCCGTAGTCTAATTCTCATGATTACACTACTCTTGCATTGCGTAGATCATTATAACGTAACAAATGATGCTTCGTAAAAATGAATTTTTAACCGAACTCATAGGTACATTGATTCGATTAGAACGGTTCGATTTTTACCCAATTGCTTGAACAAGTACATTGATTCTTGTATTAATTCTCTTCTAGTGTCTCTCATGCTCTTTTTTTATTTATAAATTGTCTTGGCACATTATATAAAATACACATTTAACATTACGATCTAGCCTAACTTAGACAAATAAGGAATTAAAAACAATTTATTAAAAGGATATTTAACATAAGAAAGTGTCAATAATACTACTTATTTTAAAGTAAAAACACTGTTTTCGTGTACTATTTTTATCAACTTACGACTGTTAAGCACTGTATTAAAATGCATTATAATAAAGATAAAATAAATTTGTTTCACGTAAAATCATTTACATGATAATTTGTGATCGTCACTTGTTCACAGGTCAAACAAACAAACTCAATCAACGCAGGATTTGATTAATCGTAGATTTATTAATTTAATCTTTATAATAAATAAAATTATTAGATATTTTTCTCAAGACACGATTCCGTGAAAATAATTTTTGCTAATAATGTTTTACACTAAAAAGAATATCACTTACAATTATGTAAATATCCTTTTAAAGTATAGATTACCAATCGCAAAGAAATCCAAAGGTTACGCGCAATTTCCATATTTCTCCAATAAAACTCTAAATTAAACATCCACCGATGCGTGTGCACATAAACATTACTATCACATTAACCTGCTTGTATATATCATAAAACTATGCAATTGTACAAGTCGAATCATCAAAGCAAATTTCTCTTTAATCTCAAGAATTTAAGATCGAAGGTTGCCTTCATACGTTGAAATTTGGAACTGCTGACTATGCCACAGCTTAGCTTCACAAAGAATTGAAAACGCAAATTGTTGTATAGGATATTCTATTTTATATCATAGGCAATAAGAGTGGGTATTGTTTCAATTGTGCCGTGGGAGTTTCTGAACTAGATGTTGGGTGGATACAATTTGAGGATCCTACGGATGACCTTGGCAGTGGATCAATCAGGTATATAAAGTTAACAAGGGTACAAGAAGCATCATTCGTGAAGATAATCCAATACAGTCAACATGCAATTGGTAGGTCGAGAATTTTTATCACGATTATTGCTCAAGTGTTTTTAAGAGAAAGGGCGCTATTGTATTAATTTCATAATGATTTTCGTGATTGGTGATCATTTTCCGGGATTGACAAATAACCGGATGTTATCAAAAATGTTTTTTTTTTCATAAATTTTTGGTTAAATAAATTATTATTAAAGTAATGATAAAATTATAAGGAAATAAAACATTCTTTTAACACCCTTTCGATCAATTTAATTATTAAAAATGTATTTTATTTTTTACTCAAATACTGTCTTTTTAAACATAACTAATAACTATTTATTGTATTTCTAATTACAGTTAATCATCGCCTCCGTCATCGGACTGTGCGCATGCGGCGCCATTCAATACAACAACTACAACCTCCCACAGTACAACCGACAGTACTACCCGGAGAGGCCTAGGGCATCACTCGAAGGACGCGCAGCCATCTTAAGATCAGTGTCAGATGCTAACGAAAATGGATACCACTTCGCTTACGATACTGAAAATGGTAATTATCTTTTGTAACCTCACTTAACATTATTTAAGCTATTCGATATAGTTCAGCCATTCGACATTTTTAAGGCTATTATTACGAGTAGTTCATTAATAATAAAAGCAGTGTTGGCCTAAAGGCTTCAGCGTGCGACTCTCATACCTGAGGTCATAGGTTCGATCCCCGGCTGTGCACCAATGGACTTTCTTTCTACATCCACATTTAACATTTGCTCGAGCGGTGAAGGAAAACATCGTGAGGAAATCGACATGTCTTAGACCCCAGTCGACGGCGTGTGTCAGGCACTGGAGGCTGATCACCTACTTGCCTATTAGATTTAAAAAAAGATTATGAAACAGATTCAGAAATCTGAGGCCAAGACCTAAAGAGGTTGTAGCGCCACTGATTTATTTATTTTTATTAATAGTAAAGATTTCAATAGGTTAGCATAAAAATAACTATCTTTTATAGATGACCCGTAACATTCCGATTTAAGGTCTCATTAGTCCATACAGAACTTTACGGCTTAGGATATTTATTTCTCATTAAGAACATTACAACATTCACTTACATGAGAAACTAGACTAATAGTTATTAAAAAAAATGATCGCCTATAACTTGGTGTGCAGAATAAATATATAGTTGGTATGGAAAACTAGTGGGGTACAAGTCCTTATAAATATGTAACGCATAATGGTTATTGAAACTTTATTTCTTGGTTTGAGTTTTCATACGATAATTTAAATAAGGGGCATTCAAGGGACAAAACATTGTCCCTTGTGAATGCAAGAACAGTTAGTAACAAGTCGCAGTAGCAATGTGTACTTCCTACTGAGTTTACATTACTTGGAAATTTAAATGAGATTGATACACTACTGTGTTGAAAGTGTTAAACGTTAGCTATTTAAAAGTTTTGCACATATTCATATAACCTTAATTTCAATCGATGTTTTTATCATTAAAAAGGTACTGTTACATTTGTGTCTGAAACGAAATATTCTATCAAGATTACTAAATTTTTGAATAGAATATAAAATTAAGGTATCAAAGACATCAGTGTCAATCGTAAAATTTTATGCGAAAATTCATAAATACTCGCAATCGTACATAATATTATATTATATCTATTGCACATATTCATAATTGAGTTGTCAATAAATATTAACCATTTTGATTGACATGAGCACATAAGTTATTTAAAATGTCTAACTGACTGTCTTACCAACCACAATACAATGAAATGGGGAGGAAATTCTTTGCATTGCTCTAAGTTCGAATCCCAATGAATCAATATACAAATGAAAGATTTTTGTCTTAAAAAATAGAGAGAGAAATAATAATATGATCATTTACTATAGAGGCACTGCACCTCAAATATACTACGAGCTTTTTATATAGAAGTAAAGATTATATATAGTAAGCAATCTTAAAAATTAATAATATTAGACATATATATTAGGTACAAATGCAATAAACCATTATTCATGGTAAATTTTAAATGTAGTTTCCATCTGTTTTAATGTAAATGTGTTAATTCGTAAAAGTGTTTCATTTACCAAATTTTTATATAATATAAGTTTTCTACCTTATTGTGAAACGTTACAAAAGATCTATGGAATAGTGGCTAGCGCATGTTGCCTATAAATTCCCACATAAGATTGTTGGTTCTATGACCGGAGAAATAATGATTGTTCCGCGTTCATACAAATGCGTATGCGGCATACCCTTAAATATCAATGATCGCGAAAGGTTGCTCTGTACTAACTTGCTCCGTGGTTTTAGTAAATTCAATTCACAATATTCATTTTTAAATGTATTAAAATGTATTTAATTAAAATTTGTATTTACAATTTTCTTAACCTACAAAGTAATAATAAAAATTATTAAAAATAAAATTAAAACAAAGTTAAAAAGTTTGGTCCCTGTGACAGTGTGCCTTTACCGCTGACAGCATTTTCTCGCTGTATTGCGTTACTTATTCGTTGAGCGAGGAAAGCACCAGCTCTGAGGTCACCGGTACTATCTATCAGGCGCCAACTTAAATCTTTAATTTGCGCGTGTGCACTTGAACCCCACGGCCCAAGAGCCTCTACTCCAAAGAGAACAAAATCGAAATTGGAGGAAAGACTCTTATATTTGAGCAATGATTATATATATATACATATACAGGTTGATGTTCTAAAATGATTAAGACAAAATAGTGTAAATAAAATTCTATAAATCTACACATTTTTTTTCCAATTCCAGGCATCCAAGCTGAAGAGACCGGAGTAGAAAACAACGGAATCCAGGCCCAAGGTGGTTACTCCTACACCGGTGACGATGGCCAAGTCTACAGCATCAGATATACCGCCGATGAAAACGGATTCCAGGCCCAGGGAGCTCATATCCCAACCGCCCCACCAATTCCCGAAGCCATCGCTAAGGCTTTACAGGAGAACGCCAGGGATGAAGCCAGCGGCATCTTTGATGACGGTCAGTACACTTTTCCCAATCAACCCATTCCCAATTTCCCAAAATTTCCCAATCTTCTTTAACCAATTTCGTACAAAGATTTTATTTCCACATTATTATTCTATCTTAAACTAATGCGATAGAAATTTGTTTCGTGCTAGGTTTCCTCGTCCGTTTCATGCCTAATATTACAAATAGATAAAAAAAACTTTTTCAAATTTTCTATTTGCCTTACGTAATTTATGAAATCATCATTGTAACTTACTAAAATTTAAAATATAGGCACATAAATGTTATTATTTAATATATAAAAGAAATTCGTTCGTTTAATTACCCGTAAATATTTTAACTTGATTCTCGTATGTGGAAATCTTGATCGCCAATTGCGTCAAAGATCTACTAAATATTAATATTTATTGTATGGGCGTAAGGACCTTGGAGTTACGGAATAGACAGTTTTATTTATGGTTTTCGATGATACGAGAGAATTATGATCATACGAAATCTTTAAACTAAATTTATTTATTTATAAAGACATTCCTACCCTAACAGGCGACTAAATAGACAAGAGTGCAGAATAAGTGAATAAAATTTACAGACGAAAAAAAAAAACATACGAAATGAATTAGGAAAAACAAAATTACATATTAAAAATACAAGAAATTAACTAACTACTATAGGCACTAACAAATAATATAACTTTTGACAGTTCACTCAACGGACAATGAAAAAGGTAATTCGGTAACTAAATTGATACAGTTTAATAGTAAAGAGTTATTTTGCAATTTACAATAAATATAGGATTTGTCCATAAATTTATTAAATATTATTAAATTAGATGATAATGATATATGGTAACACTAGGGTTGAGTCTTTTAAAATTAAAGAAGACAAATTATAAAATTATTTATTTGACGAATAAACTGTTTAATATTATTATACATAAATATTTAATACCCATAAAAAATATTGGTTGTTTGTAAAGTAGGTTTACGATCGAGATGTTTACGTGATAACGTCTTATTGGTGATATAAGTTTTTGGGAAGTAAGGAATTAATGAAGATAACAATTTTTTCAAATTTTAAATTACATCTATCGTTTTATTCACACTTTTGATGATAAATTTCGGGTGTAAAATGACAAGTTTACTTATTCGACTATGATATACATTTTTCTTCATACATTCACGGAATGACTGGCAGCGCTCGAGATGAGACGGGAGATCGGTCCGTCTCTTTCTCGTTATACCTGCGATCGCGCTCGTGAGGTTTTGGTGTGACACAAGTTTCTGAACATGTCACCCGACTAAAACGATTTTAAAGACGTTATCACGTCAAAATTGTAAAATTTCTAGTTTGCAAAATCGCGTAAAAAATTTAACCTAACACCTTCATGTGCTAGTTATAACTTAAGGAAAATATCACAATTAAATTCTTTTTTTTTACAACTAACGTGTCAGCCAGTGGCGTAACAATAGGCTGGCAGGGCTGGCAAAATGCCACGGGCCCCCAACCCAAGAGGGTCCCTGCCCAAGAGATATTATGTTCTATGGATGAATGTGAAGTCTCCAATATGCATTGGGTCAGCCGGGGGACTACAGACCATTCTCTCTTTCTCTCGCCTAAGAGAGCAGGCCTATGGCCATTAGTGTGACATATACAACGTGTAATTGAGTATGCTGAAAATCTCGAAATTTATTAAAATTAAACTGAGTACAACGTGACGATTTTTACTGATAGGGCCCCAACAAAAGAATTTGCCACGGGCCCCAGATGCTATAGTTACGCCGGTGTCAGCCCTGGCTATAAAGCCTAAGGCATTACTGCATTAGTGAAGGTTATAAAATTGATAGATGTTCATAATTAATGGCCTACACCTGATATTTAAATCTCATTAAAGTAGTTTGAACTATGTCGTAATTTACGTTAACTGCGTAACGACGGTATAATTGTATTTAAAAAAATAATAAGCTTCTTGAGTTTAGCTTACAAATAGATCGTCATATAAATCACAAAACTTTTAGCGTTATTTCTGCATATGTATTAACAGTCAAATAAAAATCTCGTAAAATTTCAACGCTTCAATCACTATTTCCCAACGTATCTTAACTATAGATAATAATTGTTTCCGGATTACTCCTTGTCAAAGTCGCTTAATCAACGCCTATATGTACGGTTCTTGGGTATTTAAATGGTATATATAATTCACTTGTTATAAACAAAATATTATACTTGAGAGAAGGCTGGCGACTTTCCGCACCACTTACCAAGAAAATTATCGAATCGTCGAACTACTTGCTCTTTCTGACCTGGCCCTGTGTCTGAAGGCTCTCTCTGCATCTTCTATCGCATAGGTATATCAAGGGAATTGTTCCGAAGAACTCTTTGCATACTATATACGTAATACTTGCAGCTTTCATCATCGGACGTCAAAACTGAATGCAAAATTCCACCTGTTCCACCTAGACGTTTTGTTGTTCGACCTTACGATTTTAAAGGCACTTCTTGCTGCGCTGCTCCTCAGGAGCCAGCTGCCATTCCAGATATTTCTGAACCATTACGACTTAGGATAGGAGAATATCGTATACTACCTTGAAGGCTTCCTCCATTCATCTTGTCTAATAAAAAATACATTTCTAATAAAAGATTTACTGTTTACAGGTAGCTACCATTCCGGCAAATACGATTCAGGAGTTTTTGCTGCCCGGACATACAAACCACAACAATATGTCGCCCCTGCCTACAAACCTTACCGCTTCTGAGACCACAGTGCCATCTATAGTTTTCTACGTTAATTATATAATAAAGTGATATTTTTGGAATATTTAAATGTTGTATTATTATCAAGCTTTCAATCACTTTGCAGCCTTCCTAAAATTTCCGAACCAATTTGACTTAGGCTCCTTTAAGAAAGAACGTTCCAGATTCAAGATTCAAGAAGCCTTTATTTCAACTAATACAAGAGAACAAAATATAAATGTATATAAAAAAGAAAAAAGTTTAACAAGCACAGCTGTCCTCTTGTACAGCTTGCCTTTGTGGCACGAAGGCCTCCTCCAGCTGTTTCCATTCCTTCCTATCCCTGGCAAGTCTTTGCCACAACCATTGGCTTTTTTAAAGTCGTCAAAGAAAGAACGTACCAATATTTAAAAGGCACTTACAAACGGTTGAGCCTCCCGCTCATTTGCCCTATGTAATATAAAAAAGTACATGTCAGAAGGGAAACTTCTTTGGAAAACTAATTTTTAAGTCTTCGTCTAAAAAAAAAAAATTTTTACCTTCCCGGAACCCCTCCACTAACACTTGAACTTTATGCGATGGTATTAAAGTTCAAATTGACTTTTAAGTATTATTACGAATATTGGGAATATAGAAAAGTGTTGTTTTTAGACTTTTTCACTCAATTTTTTTTAATTTTTCTCCGCAAGAACCATCCTCGTACTTCAAGGTATATTATAAAAAAAAATCAGACAAATCGGTCTAGCCGTTTTCATGTTATGTCGTGACAACGGAAAACGGGTTTCATTTTTATATATATATAGATTATTTAATAAATTCAAAAATACAATATTATTTCATAAATTTAAAAATAGAATTCGCCCTTCGCACTCTCTTTAAATCGGTGTCAATCGCTCTCTACCTTTTCTACGACAAAAACCCTGCACATCTTCGGATATTACGGATGTTATGAAGCTATTTATTTTTAGTTTCTCCTTATCGCTGGTATAAGCAAAAAAAAATTGTGTTGTAACGGTTTAAATTTTTTAAGTAAAATATTTTTATTTATGTATTTAGGATAAAACAAGGCTTTGTCTCTATTTACGACAGCTGAAGATTAAACGAACATTGTAGCTACTCCTAGTCAAAAGTTATACCAATTGCAAATCTCGATACGCAATATAACCTCAAAATGGCGGCGCTTTCCCGTCCTCCGCTCGCGATGCGTCACTGTTCTTGCTTATCGTAATTAATTATTTGATTCTGTGGTATAATTTTGTTCAAATTTAAAGACGTGTTCACGTCAAAATATTTTATGGGATAATTAATTGATATTTGAATAACATTTCCTTCTTTTGAAAATTAGGTTGTTATTTTGTACAATTGAATAATAAAGCAGACATCACGGTTTTGTTTCGTTAAGATAATGAGATGTACAAAATTGCTGTGTCTTGTTCCAGAGTGCATTGTTTCTTTCATGTGTAAAATTTATACAGAGTAATGTTTTATAGAGATTTTTGTATTACAATTGAAAGATCACGTAGAGCTGGAAAGTTCCATGTCACAATTTTATAGATTTCAGAAGATTACACGTAAACAAATTTTATTAATTATATTAGGATTATTTTGCACGGAGTTTTAGTATGGATTAGTCAACATCAACATATGTTTATATATTTTATATTGAATTATTGGAATTTGTAATTATTTGTGCCATAATATTGGCTTGATTTGGTATTATGATTGTGTAAGTTTTTTATACATAAATAAGTTATACAAAAACTATATAATCGATAATGTACTTTCATACAATGTATGTATTTCTTATTTACCTTAAAATATGCTTTATTATAGTTTTTTAATAATTACATGAAAAAGTTCTGCTTTACAAAGATTATGTTCATGGATAAAATGTTCATATTAGCTTCTAATTTTTACTGTTGTTATTAATAATGGATGTAAACTAATGTCTCTGTTTTAAACTAGTCTATGTAATCCATTGTATCGTAAATTATAGCATTAAGACACTGCACTAATATTTGTAAGACAATAAAATTGTTTCAAAATGTCAATAATAGCTAGAATATCTCACAAGGACATCGGGAATTACTATTTTTTTATATTTTATTTTATTAATATTTAGACGACTCATTGGTCTAGTGGTTAGTACCCCTAACTGCGAATCCATGGGTCCCGGGTTCGATCCCCGGCTGAGACGAACATCGATGTGATGAGCATTTGGTGTTGTGCTTAGGTCTTGGGTATTTAAATATGTATTTATATGTCTATCTATCTATAATATCTATGTATATATCCGTTGGCTAGTATCCATAACACAAGCTTCACCAGCTTAGCTTGGGATTAGGTCAATTGGTGTGAATTGTCTTTAAAATAAAAAAAATGTGTGCGTGTACTAGGTGTACACACGTAAGAAGTGAAACTTCTTTATGACCTTATTTTTCGAAAAATGATCTACCTACTATATGCAACTTAACGAAATTGGTTAAATAAAGTTTAACAAAAGGCTTTTATTATCATAAACATGAATACAAATACAATTATTTCATTTTACCTTATTACTACTAAGATTATTACAGAACTTCATGAATTGTAATAGAATTATGACTATCATTGTTATCGTTATTATATATTTTTGTTATGAATGGCTTCGAATCTCTTCGGATCAACCGTGGTAGGGACAAGAATTAGATGGCGCGTAACCGAAAACCGTGACGATTTGCTACAAAATTTCTCCCATACGTCGATAAAAAATTCATTCTAACGCCGATAAAGAAGTTTGACTTCAAAAAGCAACATGGCGCGTAACCGAAAAACGTGTCGAACCGAACAACGTCTTTAAGCCTAGACTTGTTTAAGCTATCGCGGAATATGCTTAAAAGGAGTATTAAGAATATCCATAGCGCTTAATTACCTACATCATGAGCACACCCTTCCAAACACCTCACGTAGATACCCACCACCACCAACTGGGAATTAGAGATCACTTAGTAAAATGTTTTGAATATTTTTTATTGATATAACTTATATTACACATTATATATTCTATATTTAGCTTTCTCTTAAGTATAATGTATTTTTGTTATATATAATTTATATTAGCTGAAGGATTACGAAATAAATAAAAATATAAAAATAAAATAGGCTTTAGATTGTTTAAAAATATTTTTTGTTAACCGGACGTAAAAGTAGTTTAAATAACATTAATTCCTCAAAATTGTATTAACGAAAATGAAATTGCAATATTTAATTATACCACATCATTAAGGCGTGCACACACCGTACTAAAATAATTCTGCCAGCACACTTTGGCAAGATTTTGGGAAAATCCCTACCTACTAACCCTTCATCTTGACCAATTTGGAATTGAGGTGTCAAATAATTCAGAGAATCCTCAACGATTCCTCCCACTGGCTTTAGGTTGCAGTGCAGTGGAGTCGTATATTAGCGGATCAGGATATGACGTCATAGCAGTGATTATAGCTGCTAATTGTAGGTTTCGCTATAATGCCATAGACAATCATAGATATTTTAGATATCGTAATCGGTAATATACAAAAGCGGGAGCAGTGTTGGCCTAGTCGCTTCAGCGTGCGACTCTCATTCCTGAGGTCGTAGGTTCGATCCCCGGCTGTGCATCAAAAGACTTTCTTTGTGTGCATTTAATATTCGCTCGAACGATGAAGGAAAACATCGCTGTCGTTGCCTTAGACCCAAAAAGTCCACGGTGTGTGACAGGCATAGTAGGCTGATCACCAAATTGCCTATTAGATTGACAAATGATCAGATGAAACAGATACAGATATCTGAGACCTAGATCTTAAAAGGTTGTAGCGCCACTGATTTATTTAATTTTAATATAAATATTGTTTTACTTTTTATGACATTTCGATGTTACTATTTTAGTAAAGGGAATTATAGCTGAATTCCTAAAACAGGACTTAAAAAACGATATTTCGTCCTATTCAAGTTTACACTTTTTTTTTAAATTTCAAAATCCAACATTTATACAGATTAAGATCTTAATCGATAGTTAATAGAATATTATTTGCCATCGTATATGTGCCCTTATGTCTGAGTGCTAATAATGAGAGGAGTTCGGCGTTTGATCTCATTTATGTATGAATTTTAGCCGCGTTATGAAAGTGTGAGTAAGCGCTACAGACCTAAACATGATAGATGCTCTTTTGTTTTATTTTTTTACTCTTTCAAATGAGAACATTCCTTTTTCAAACTTTCTGTAGGTGCCTGATGTTTATTGGTAATTAATAAATACAAAATGAAGGGAAATTTTTAAAAATTAACCTCTGCACTAAATACGCTCTATACGTTAAATGAAGATAAGAACCTCATTGAAATGTATTTAACAATATTTATAAGAAGAATAATAACAAAACATAAAAAAAGTATTTCCTGTATTATTTACATAAACTTTGTTTTAATTGCCTATAAAGTATAATAATCCAATCTCTTGATTTTTCCAACAGACATTATTTAAAGTATTTTCAATATTCTTAACCTAAATTGGTCAAACAAATTTAAAAAATTTTGCTCATGCAGCTGTGTACCTGCCTATATTGTTTCCATTAAAGGTAGGTAGATCCAGTCTACAATTAGCGTAACTCTGTACCAAGTCCGCTCCACTTGTTCAATGGTCGGGTGCATCTCGTTATCTCATATTACCTAACCGCTCTCGGACTAAAGTACGAACACTTAGAACCTAGGACTATTAAATTAAATCTGTTTCATATAACTTCTAACAGTATAAGACAAATATAATCACATAATCGTCATAGTATAAATGTAATTCATCTAATATATAAAATTCTCGTGTCGCGACTCGCGGTGTTTGTAGTTAATCTCCTTCGAAACGGCTTGACCGATTCTCATGAAATTTTGTGTGCATATTGGGTATGTATGAGAATCGGACAACAACTATAATTCATCCCCCTAAATGTAAAGAAAAGTCCACCGCTGAATATTTTTTTTAAATTTTAAGATACATTTTATTTTTTTTATTTTTTTATGATACAAAATTAAAAAATACATACAACCCCTAATTTTCACTCCTTTACGATCAATTTATATTTTTTATTACAAATGATATACATGGCAAAACGACGTTTGCCGGATCAGCTAGTAATTTAATATAAATCTTTGTTCATACGGTAATTGAGCAGTATTGGCCTAGTTCTCTCATCCGTAAGGTTGTATGTATAATCCTCGGCTGAATTTTATGTGTGCTCATTCAACACATGCTCTTTCGGTAAAGAAAAATATCGTGAGAAAACTGTCATTCCTTAGACAGTGTTGACGGTGTGTATCAGGCACGTGTTTGTAAAAACCTACTTACAGAAATAAATCATTTATCATTTATTAGGAAATTATCATGATATATACAGAAAGGCCAGACTTTTAAGTTCATACCGCACTGGTCCAATAAGGAATGAACATCATAATAAATTTAGCATTGTGTACGAAATTAAAAAGTCTACAGTCAGTGTGGTTACTGAATCAACAAAACTCGTGCGACTTCATAACAGTGGCTATATAAAATAAGTTCGGCTCAAAATTAAGTAAGATATTTTTTTGCCTTCACCTAATCAAGTACTCAACAATGAAATTGGTTAGTTAAAAATATTTTTCCAAAGAAATAATTGTTAATATTTTTAACCTAATAATAATTATTAAAAATGTAACAAATAGAAAATTAAAACAAATTAAAAAAAATAGTCCCTGTTGCTAGTGTGCTATTAAATTTTCTGTAAAATATTTTTTCCAGTTCACATCAATTACAGCCATCATTGCTGCGACAGCGGCAACCCAAGTCTACCAACCGGAGCAATACAGCAGCGATGTCTACCAATCACAGCCCGCGTTGGAGCACGGCGTCTACACTGACCAATCACAGCTGAACCACATATACCAGAGGCCAGCTGGAGAGAAAATAGCGAGGATTATCAACTATCACTCGGAAAATAACGGGCACAATTATCATTATGCGTATGAAACTGAAAATGGTAAGTTTCTTATTAATTTACTATAGTACTCTACTTTTCAATATATACTGAGACATAAGCCATACGAAGACGTTATACCTTGAACTGTGCTATCGAAGTTATTACCCCGTACACTCCAACGGATCCGGACGATCCAATTACCGCCAAAAGCAGATTAGGGTAAAAAACCGCCTTCAACGGGGAACTCGAGGACCTTTACTTCGTACTTCGCTCACTCCAGTGAGCTTCCGTGCTGCCCTTCAGGCGATTGTCGACCCCGCGACGGCCCAAGCCGAGGTTCGAGTCTCACAGTAGACGCCCTTGCGCTAGTCGTGGGAAAAACGTCCATTCAGGTGGAGCTATGCTCGCCAAAACAGCCCGAGCTGAGCTGTAAAGGCCCTTAAGATTCCATAAAAAAAAACCAGGAGAGATTCCATTCAAAAAAAAAAACGAAGTTATTAGCCACTAAGGATATATACAACTGATCGACCTCAGTTTGAGTATCCCGCGGAGTCCCAAGCCGAGGTCCGAGTATCGCAGGAGACGTCTTTTCGCTAATCGCGGGTTAAACCCATTCCGGCCGAGCTACCCTCTCAGAAACAGCCCGAGCTAAGCTGTCAAAGCCCTTCAGGACAACAGTGAGATGCCTTAAAAAATATCCACTAAGGCCTTCTGGCCAGTCAGTGATCAGACTGGTCAAAAATCCCCGGAGGTCGGAGCTGCTCCATCCTTACTACGCAATACAAGTAATCATAATATGTTCGTTGCGTGCTTTATGTATAACAATTTATTATGAAGAAAAAACCGTGTGTGTACTTATGTACACGCGTTAGATGTTATACGTAATTCTTTGGCATAACAAGATAAAAATATTTTCAAAAATGTTATTCTAAGTTTGTAGAAAAAGCGACACTAACAATAGAAAAAACTAAAATGTTGACCATAGCTAACTTCAGGGTGTCGGTTTTTTGTGTTCGGTGTTCGCGCGCATCGTAAAAATGTACTCCCATCATTTTTTCCTAACGCGCCAATATAACTTCAAAAAGGTGCCATTACTGACACATTGTAAAGCCTGATACTCAAAAATGCTTTTATTTTTTAATATTAATAATGTGTAACAAAATACTCGAAATAGCAGCGACTCTGTGAACTAAAATTACATAAACTAATGAATTCCAGGTATTAAAGCTCAAGAGGTCGGCCAAGTTACAAAAGGAACTCAGGCGGAAGGTGCGTTCTCCTATACTGGAGACGATGGACTGACATACACGGTGACGTACACCGCTGATGAAAATGGATTCCGACCGCAGGGAGCCCATCTGCCTACTCCACCACCCATCCCCGAAGCTATCCTAAAGTCTTTGGAACAGAATGCTAAAGACGAAGCCAATGGCATTTCTGATGATGGTACAGTATCACGTTTGTTACTTGACTACAGCCTTGCGATTCTGTAACTCACTTTTCGAACTCTCACAGCGGTTTTCACAGCGGCGGTCGCGGTTTAATCAGTCGTGAAGCAGTCATTTTACGATTTGGCATTCTGATAAGGAGGGAGTAGTTTATTGTTCGAAAAATGAGTGACAGAATCACAAGGCAGCTGAAACTATTCAAACGGTCCAGTGAAACATAGACAATTTTTTTCATCAAAAATTAAACGCCTGTTACAAAATTGGGCCTTATTTTTCAAAATAAAAACTTGCTCTATATAAAAATTAAGCTGTTTATGTTTCTTCAAAAACATTACTCTAAAATTATTTGTCACAGAATTAAACAAAATATGGCAAGCCTAACGAGCAGTGTTGGCCTTGTGGCTTCAGCGTACGAGTCTCATACCTGAGGTCGTAGGTTTGATCCCCGGCTGTGCAATGGACTTTCTTTCTATGTGCATTTAACATTTGCTCGAACGGTGAAGGAAACATCGTGAGGAAACCGACATGTCTTAGACCCGAAAAGTCGATGGCGTGTGTCAGCCGGCTGATCACCTACTTGCCTATTAGATTTAAAAATGATCTTGAAACAGATTCAGAAATCTGAGGCCAAGACCTAAAGAGGTTGTAGCGCCATTGATTTTTTTATGGCATTATTTTAAGTTATTTAAAAATCGTATTCTATATTCCTTATATGATAAAGTAGCGGCCCGTCCCGGCTTCGCACGGGTGGATATATAATTTTTAAACATTTTGGCATAAACGTACAGTAATTGCTCACATACCTGAATACATAATGTATTTAGCAATAGAGTACCACTGCTCCCTTTGTGTACGGGACTTGATGAAAACAAAATGATAAGATAATAAATGATATACGGGTAATTTTTAAAAACATTTCACTGTGGTTTAGATTATACATCCTTATATTTTGCTTGCAATTAAAGTAGCACTGAATCACTGATTAATATAGGATATATAAAGAAAAACAAGTATACGCTCAGAAGTACAAGACTAGGCTGGAAAATCATCCTAACCACCTAGCTGTTCAACTCACCCTACCGGAGTATCTAAACCTTCTCAAAGGACGAAGAACCCTGGAGCTCAGCAGCATTGACTGAGTTAATATTATTATGGTAGATATTCCTAATGAGGAATATCTCCACTCGCAAATCATCCTACAACTAATTTACTCATAATCAGAAGACTGATTGCACGATGCGCTCTTAAAAAAATAAAAAAATCATCAGTCATAATGTAGCATTCAAATGTTGAGAGAATTTTTAAAATCTGTCCAGTACTTTTTGAGCCAATTCGTTACAAATATACTAACATACAAATCTTTCCTCTTTATAATATTGGTATAGATGAAATTGTGGCGTACAGTATCATACTTGAAACCCAAGAGCCTTTTAAACCCTTTTAAATCTATGCTAGGAATATATTAGAATATTCCTCCATACATGTCATATAACCAGCGGCACGTAAGTCTAGCGCTGGCCGATACGTGGAGGGGATTGCTGCACATGTGTACTGTCGCGCGGGGGACAAAATGCGACTGGAGAGCCAATCGACGCTCTTCATTCCGCTAGCCCCCCTCAGGTACCTTATTTTTTACTTCTGCGCAATAACGGTCAGCGCTAGAGTTTCGTGCCGCTACTTATACGCAGTGTTGGCGTAGTGACTTCAGCGTACTAAAAATCTCAAAACTTTAAATGACTTTTCTGTATGAACATAATTTAGATGTAACACAATTTGTTCCACATAATGAATTCCGAATAATCGTTATACATATCCTTGAGAACTGTAGTTAAAATAAACGTTTCTTTAAATTGTTTTACAGTTTAATTCGTACGAAATGTAAATTTTGAGTAATTTCTTTTATTACATAGTTTAAGCATTGCGTAAAGTTATATTATTTTTAGACAACTATTTCGTGACAGTATCAATGAAGACACTTTAACTTCAATGTAATTAACACATTGACACAAACATTTATGTTGTATTTGGCTAGGAATTCCTTTTTTTATAGAAAAACATTTAAAAGTCGTATTGAGTCAAAAAGCTCAAAAAGGAATTGCTAGCAACACATTTTATAGAATGTTTTTTGTTTTTTGTATTGGCGTAAACTTAAAATGCTTTTTCTAGGTCATTACCGTGAAGAGCATTCAAACAACCTAGGACACGGAAACCAGGGATATTACGACGGTTACCAACAAGAGTATGCGCAAGCGCAGGTAAACGAAGGCTACCATTGATAAGTTATTGTTATTTATTGTTATCTTGTTGATTTTGTATTAAATGTTATTTTAAATGAAATTCTGTTTCAATCACTCACAAATCACAATTTTTCATAATTTTTTTTCTTAACGTGTTTATGATAAATTAATGTTATGAAGAACGATCCCGTTCATTTCATTTTAAAAAATGCATTTTTTTTTTAATTTTTGGTTTTTAAAAATTTGAGTAATTTATAATTGTCCTAAGTAGTTTTTTCAATATTCTAGCTCCAAATTAATCCATAATCCTATCCAAATGTCTTAGATAGGGTATATACATTTAAGGCTAACAAAGACATTGATTACGAATCCATCATCCCACTTATTGTAATAGATATGCACACACATTCCTAAGCGTCTTCAATCTGATTTATCCACTTAGAGCGTTAAATTTTTTTAAATTTGTTTTGTCAGATTTTAATTTTCTATTTGGTTCTTCTTAGCGATTTAGCAATGATCCTGAGTTCGAGCATCAATACAAACAAGACAGTAGAGTTCTTACGGTTACAGAAAGCTAATTAATTTTATAGATTGATGATGAAATTATCAAGGTAGCTTATCCGTATCTCATGGGTTAGGATGTTAAAGGAATACCAGTCGTTAGTCTACGTAATATTTAATATTCATTAATTCCTTGAAAAATTTACCCATCTTTGGAAGATACACTTTAAATTTATACAAAAATAATATAATTTTTTTTCAAGGACCTCTTATTGAGGCCTTCAACTAGCTTCATCTCTCTCTATCTTAAGCATATATCTCCCAATCTTCCACCAACTTCTTTAAGTGTGTCAGCCCACCGTGCAAGAGTCCCTTTTCCCCTTGTTACCCTGATTGTATATCTGCGGTGAGCGGTGTGACCAATTAAGTTTTTTGCATAGGATAGTGCATCAATATTTTCTTTTCTTTTGTTTTCTTTCTTATTTCTTGGTTAGCCTACATACCAAATAGTTATTGATTGTTTGGTCTCTCTATTCGAACAACAAATATGTTCTTTAAGTAATTAAAACTACAATAGTAAAATATTTAAAGTGTAAGATTACAATCATAATTAAAGTTATCATAAACATATGAAAAGCTTAAATATCTTCTGAACTACTGGGTAGCTTAATTAACGCAACATAACTAAGTCCCTCATCAAGTATTCAGTAAGGTCTCTTGGGTGATACATGCTCATATTAAAATCTTGAACCGGACGTAGTAACAAGGATGTAGGAAAGGGTAGGTGGTTGGTATGTAGAATAGATGAATGAGAAGTGGATGTACAAGGCAACAGTGGACGGTGAAGTTGGTTTGAGAAGGCCTAATCGTACTAGAGAAGGGACAAGTCAAAAGTTCCTATAACTAGCATGCATAGTGAATCATGAAAGTGGATAAAGCGAGACCGGTATGTCAGAGCCGTAGCAAGTGGAAATCCGTGGCCTCTGCCTACTCTATCGGAGAAAAGGCGTAAATATATAAATATATGAAATCTTAGATATAAATATGTAACTTGACATGTTGCTAGAAGAATATTAATTACACACAAAGAAAATTCGATCGGCGCACAGACGATTTGAGGGTTATTTTTTACACTTAATCCTATATTGTTATTAGACCAAGTGCTTAGAACCAAGTGGAATCCACGATAAACGCAGAGTCAAGGACAATAGAATCGAGAGGAAATTATCCCACATTGCTTGCTTAGAATACACCCATTGAGTCATGAATTGCTATTTAAAGTTCAAATTCTAAAAAGACTAGACGCTGTTGTGTTTATTCTTTAAATTTATAAAATATAAGTACTACGCGTATACCTTTGCACTAACTTAGTTTAGTTTCGTCAATACAAAAAGCTTTTAACGGCTTGAACACGTCGTTTTTCATGCAATTTGTTTATAAGAATTCTATTTGAACGATGCACGTATAGGTGAAAATCCGGCAAAAAACGCTTTTTAACTTTTCCACATAAAAATCTGTCCTTTCTTAAAAAAGTGCGTATAAAGTACACAATATGTCAGAAGTGAAACTTCTTTGGCATATTAATTTTTAAGTCTTGTTCATATTTATACAAATTTAAAACTTTAGATTTTCGAAACATAGAGGGATGGACAAGGAAGATATGATAGGAATTTAATTGTCATTAAAATATTAAAAGTGACGAAAATCAATACAAATTATAAATTTAATTTTTTAAATTTATTTCTTCGATAATAAAAACGCGTGGCATTTTAATTTACAATTCGTTATTTGAGATTTCAATAAATTATTTTGCATAAAATATAAAATACTAATATTTCATCAATTCTCTTAACGACATTTTAATGTGAAAATAGAATTTCTATAGAGTAAGTAATAAATAGTAGAGTATATACGTAGAATAGAGCAAGGTATGTTCTCGTTTCATGAGCTTCATGAAGCACAATAAACGAAGCAAACATTTTTTTATCTCAAATATGCCAAAGCACTTTGATAATAGAGGTTTAACTTAATGATATGTATTATGTCAAGGAGAGTATGAAAAAACCCATATTGTATGATGAATTGAGAATGAGGACATTAGTTATGCTATTAATACGTTAATATATACATAATGTCAAAGATATTATATCTTAAGGCAAGGATAGAGTGTAGGTGATTTAACTGTTTGGGTTATAAGTAACCACCACTGTGTGAAACCAGCTGCCCACTGAAGTATTTTTGAACCAATTCCACGTCGGGTCCTTCAAGATAAGAGCGCACCAATTCTTAATATGTACCTTATTACTTTTTTCTTTACATAAGTTTTAAAAAAACTTTTTTTTAATATTTTTATATTAAGTTAGTAATAATTTTTATGTATACATCTATGTCTTAAAAGGCGGGCAACGCACTTGCGAGCCTTCTGGCAATGTGAGTGTCCATGGCGGTACCACTTAACATCAGATGAGCCTCCTACCCGTTAGCTAAAAAGCTAACATAAAAAAAATAACGAAAGATTGCGAAGCACTAATAAAAGGTGTTTCATCCTTCAAATTGTACCAACTGTTAAAGGGCCTGCAACGCACTCGCAAGCCCGCTCGTATTGAGTGTCCATGTCATGTATCAATTAACATCAGGTGAGCCTCCTTTTGCCCCCAGTTCTATAAAAAAAATACTCAACGTAACGGAATATTGTTTAGGTTTTTTACTAATTTGAGCTATACGGAAATCATGTTATAAATTATTTTTCATTCTAAAACTCATATTTTTATTAAATCTTATAATTAGTAGGAAAATGTAATAACGGATAAAGGTCTACAGTCAAGGCCTTTTACTGTCGTCCATCTTTATGTATCCGGGAGTTATGTATAGGGAACTATAAATACCTAAGTGATTATCATAACTTAGAACATCTGAGATATTTGTTCATTTATTGACAACTATAGTAATTATAGAGCCTCTGTGTATTTTATTCCATTTATCATTTGTTTACTTAATAAATACCAAGTGTCCAGAAATATTTCGAATTTTTATATGTTTCGAGTAGAACGGGTAGAATGTTAACCCGAGTAAGGTCAACGATCTACCCGTCTCTGAAGTGATATTGTCCACCCATTTTCTTGGCTGCTTATCATACTGATATCTGCCTTGCGATTAAACAATAAACTACAAGCTCCCTCCTTATCAGAATGCCAAATCGTAAAATGACTGCTTTACGACTGATTTGAGCGCGACCGCCGCTGTGAAGACCGCTGTGTGAGTTCGAAAAGTGAGTTACGGAATCGCAAGGCTGATCATATGGCCCTTTCATGTAAATTCACGGCTAGAAGCTTGCATAAAGTAGGAAATAAGTGTCTTTTCGTCTTCATTAGATGGCTTACAGCTATTTATTAAAATATCGTTTATATTAATAGGTTATATTAAAAAAAAGTGTGTGTGTGTCATCTACGACGCACGATTGGAGTTTACTCCTTACGAACGATAATTATGATATATATCGAATAGAAAAAAAGGGTAAATGAACGCATCTGCTAAAATTATAAGAGAAACAAACATATATCTGTAATTATTCGGATTATTTATATTACTTCAATAAAGCGTATTACATAAAGTATGTTACAAAACAATATAAATAATAATAAACGAGTCTATTATTTAAAATAAATCTTGATTTCTATACAAAACGGCAAGAAGGAATTCCATACTTTATAAGCTGTGGTGTTTCACAGGCTTATAGTTTCGGCTTGTGTCAAATGCACTGCAGAACAAAGATGGCGATAATGTTCTGTGGCTGTCGACCATATTTTCATACTAAAGGTGGTAAGAATATATGTTTTTATAATATAAATGTTTGTAGTAGTAATAAAACGTACCTACATCATCTATGCCCCAATAGGATTTTCTTTCTGTGACGAATAAGAATGAACAATATTTTTAGTTTTAATTTCACTGACCATTACTAGTGACAAAATTCTATGGCACGCTAGACAATCTACTTTTATTTTTTACACCTGTCAACACTGACAATGTTTGTAACGTGGCTGTCAAAACGTGAATTCAAAATAGAAAAGTCTGTGTAATGTATTCCATCTCATTCTTTTACACGTTCAATCCTACAGATATATATGTTTGTCTCTTTCTACATAACGCCTCAACTTTTCGTGTTACACTTGATTTTACTCCTCATAAAATTTCCGTACCCGGCCTTATAACTCAAATCGTTTCTTAAGGAGTAAACTCCAAAAAAAATATAGTTTTAGTTATGTATTGTATAACCTACTGGCGAACCTAGAATTGGCTGCATTACATACTCAGGCTCACGTTCTACCCGGTTCTGTTGTTGTTACATCTTCATCAAAATCCTAACGAGTTAAGTCCTTAAAAGTTACACAAGAAATATTTTTTAGTAAACTCGACGAAGTAATTCTGTTGTTGAATAATAATTGCAGGTATAAATGATCTATATTTTTAAAATAAGGTGTTTTTAAACATGCCTTGGAGCAAATCAGGTTGTCAAAAGTAGAAATAAAATGATAGTGTAGAAATAGTACACCGTTTAGAAATGACAATTATTTCGAGAATCCTGTCGTGAGAAATGTTTATAGGCTTATAAGACGTTATTTAAACTAGCTATTACGTTTTAAACAAATAGTAATGTAAGGTGAGAATATAATCATATCGTAATTCGACCTTCACCCCATAACAATGCAGAGATCATGTTCACGACTGCAATGCTGCATTATTACAAAGGTTGTCCGAATGTTTTAGAAAAATATCGCATGCGCCTAAAGCGGTATTAGCTTTGTGGGTAGGCCCGCAACATTCAAACCGAACACCGTACATTCTGATTTCTGTGAACTAAAATTTTACTTGGTAATAACCGGTTACTAGGGCGAAATAATATGGTAATGGATAATATTACGATATTATTTCGCCTTGTTTTACACCTGGCATGAATAACACCATAAAACTGGCATGCACCTTAAATCCGATGTTACAGCACAATAAGGTTGAACTTCTCCTATAAAGAGAACTATCAATAACAAGAAACAAAATTTCAGATCTAACATTTATTTATTTCCCACATAATTATTTTATCCTTACAGTTATTACTAATACGATAGAAATACACAATACCATCAACGAAAATTCTACTTTGGAAATACATTTAAAAGAAATGTATTATGTATACGTATATACCTAGATCTTATAACTAGTAAATATAACCAGCAGCTCTGACCTCAGCCAGAGAACAAACAATTTCAAACAAATCTATGCTAGTTATTTAACTTTCAAACACCTTGGAGCAGTGTTGGCTTTCAGGATGCGACTCTCATCCCAGAGGTCATAGGTTCGATCCGCAACTGTACCCCCCCTAATTTAACACTCGCTCGTACGGTGAAGGAAAACATCGTAAGGAAAACGACTTGCCTTAGACCTAAAAAGTCGTGTGTGTCAGGCACAAAAGGCTGATCAGCTACATGCCTATTAGAAGGTTGTGGCGCCACTGGAATTTCTGCAGCGAGTTGAGGCCAACGTCTCCTCGCGCGCTGCAGCCCCCACCAAGAACTAAAAGTTCCACCCCGTACCGCCCTGTATCAGCAGGGCGCGAGCGACCACTCCACCCGAAGGGGGCATAGCCCCAAACGGGAAAAAACACACCCCTCTAGAGGGAGTGTGTAGCAATATCCACGACCGCTGGAATTTCTTTGGGATTGGATACTTTTTGTAAGATCGGTTATGTATATATATATGTAACATTAGGTATTTTTCGCTTTACAATGAAGCCTTATTGTAAAAAAGTGTGTCACACACATTAAAGTATATATGATATAAGAAACAAATAATAAACAATAATGTTTTAAATAAACATTTACGATAGGTATTACTTTCAAAGACGCAAGACGCATTGCGAAGTGAAAGTTATCTAAAATAGCCTAAAGTTAAGATTTCGTCTAAGCTGTTTCAATCTGGCATTTCCTCAATGCATTGTTATCGCAAACAGATGCTTCAACAGTTGAAACATATTATATAACTCATTAAATATCATTTGTTAAATTTATTTGGCAACGGCCTATTATAATTTAATTAGTTTGACTTGTATGTGATATTGTTGGAATTTATTATTAGAATATAAGGATCTATTACTTTCTAGTACGTGTGTTATATTATGTTTATGTTTTTCAAAAGAGTTATCTCTAAAAGTTTTATTTAAAAACTTGTAATAACTAACCAACAAAATCGAATCGGTAGTTTTGGTATAGGCAAATGATGTAATACCTATCATTACAAGTCGGTTTATTTATTCGTTTAGTAATAAAAAATTTAAAATATTAATTAAGATGCAAACTTAAATAGAAATAAAAACATTTACTTAGTAAACAAACCTAAATAATGTACCTTATTGTGACGAAATCTTCAAAGTTCCAAAAAAATATTATAAATCTGAAAATTTCTTTTTTATTTAGTAACTAATTTAGTTTTAAATTATCTATATATCTGAGTATTTGTACCAGTGTTATATTAAAAAAATAAAGAACGTTAACAGTGCAATGATTAAATTCCCACGGGCGTAAAGTGATAGGTTTAATTATGTAGGTCGGTCAAGATTGCGCCCTGTTCTAGTGATTTACGTATGGAAGAATATAATATGCTAAATAGTGGCACAGTTGCAGCGTAGCGTTTAAAATCTTGTGTAAATCGTCTGATATTCTCAAATATTTTAAATCTAATATATAAAATTCTCGTGTCGCGGTGTTTGTAGTTAACTCCTCCGAAACGGCTTGACCGATTCACATGAAATTTTGTGTGCATATTGGGTATGTCTGAGAATCGGACAACATCTATTTTTCATCCCCCTAACCTCTAAGGGTAGTCAACAACTAAATTTTTTTTTAATTTTTAGATATTTTTTTATGATACAGCATTAAAAAATACATACAACCTCTAATTTTCACCCCTCTACAATCAACCCCTATTTTTATTATAAATAATATACATGGCAAAACGACGTTTGCCGGATCAGCTAGTATAGTTTATTATGCTTTGTTTTTTGTACGACTTTGAACCAAACTGAAGCTTTATAGCAGCGTCATAGCAACGTCATAGTCATGGCATTAAAAAAATCGAACAGATTATCGTCCTGGTTTGAGAAGTACGGCCAAGAACCTCAGTATTTATCCTTGCCTTTTACCTTAGATAATAAAATTGTTCCAAAGTATTTTCCTACGAAACATGGGAAAAAGGTGGCTATAGGAATTCGATTAAAACGAGAAAACCATACGCTCTTTACATCTAATATTAATCTTATAATTTGAAAGACATTTCCTATCACGATTTTTTAAACTTCATGGCATTACAAAAGCCGCCAAACTAGAAACAGGGACCGCCTCAGGTGTTAGATATTTACGTGGGTCATACGAAACCATTTCGCAATTTGACCCTTGACCTCACAGTGGTTATCGTAATACAATAGATGTATTTATTTACGATCTAATTTAACGAGATTCAAACCTTTTGAGGCGGATTAAATATCTGATGACAGACTTTACCTAATGTTACCGGTTTTACAAGGTTTTATGGTTAAACTATTGATTGGCTATGATTTAAGATCATTGAATTAATTTTTAATTAGTATGCTAATATATGAAAAGCTCCTTCGAGTTTTGAAGTTTTTATGTTTTATTGTTTAATATGATTTATTTTTATATTAACGTCGTTAATCTTATATGATGTTAGATGGATCCAGTAGCCCTGTACACCTTTGGCATCTTATTCAATGGTAATAATTCTTCTCTATAAAAAAAGGGCGCGTGTACTTAAGGCCGCCATAGACGTTCAAGTAATTTAATCAAACTGGCTGGATCAAACCGTTTTATCAAATTGGCATGAGTGTCTGTGGTAAAATTTGATCAAATTTAATGAGTTGTCAAATTGTTTGAAGAAATATGAATTTTCGTTTTTTTATTTGATCAGTCGGTTTGATTAAACTGTTTGATGAAAAATTTGAGCGTGTGTGTTGCGAGCGCTCAGTTGTTGCTGCGGAAGTGTTACCTAGCGGACGTGTTGCAGCTTGCACTGCATAATGACGAACCGCGATGTATTAGAAGAATTCATTCAAATATATCAAAATGAAACCTGTTTATGGAACGTCAAAAATAAAGATTACCATAATAGAGATAAGCGGAATGCTGCTAGAAACTAATAGAAAAACTTAAAGAAATAGAACCGAATGCAGACCGTGACCGTGCATTCATTCGCAAATAATTATGCCAATCTTTAGGAGCAAATTTCAATTCATTTAACAAGTTTATATGCGAATATTCGTTCGTTTTTTTGTCCTTTTTTGGCCTTCAAAGCAAATACTAAACCTACTATTGCTATAGCGTCGTCTGTACATGACATTTTTACGGCCACATACACAACAATTCTTCGTCCGGTTCGATACTGAACTGACGCTGCTTCAAGCCTGCGTGAAGGTGTGTGGTCGCTTTGCAGATTATGCCAATTTGATAAAACGGTTTGATCCAGCCAGTTTGATTAAATTACTTGAACGTCTATGGCGGCCATTACGTACGCGCGTAAGAAGTTATACTTCTTTGGCATTATTAAAAATAGGTTTGATTGCGTGCAAATAATTAATTACAATTAAATAATCAAAGACTGGAAAAGGAGTCATTATAATCAATAAAGTTCAGTTTACATTTGAAAAATTAAATAAATAAATATTTATTATTATTCTCTTACATTAAGTGTAACATAAATTCTATTATAATTGGAATATTGTTTTTAAATTATGTCCAATGCCGTAGCATCTTCCGTGGGCAACTTCATTCTGTTAATTTAGTGTCACGGTGCGCGCGCATCGTAAAATTTCATCCTCATCAATTTTTCATAACGCGCCTAAAGAAGTATAACTTCAAAAATATTTTTTTCCTCGTATTATCGTATGGTATGCCCGTTTCCTCTCGATGAATTCCATACACGTGCTGATACCTCACGAAAGAATATCCAATGCTACTCAGCGGGATTCTAACGCATCTCTCAAGGCTGAGAATCGTCTACTAATCCAGTTGACTGGTAAATATCAAATGTTGAACAAAGTAGAAAACCAATCCGCTTGCATATATAATGTTTAGTCTACATAATAAAAATAATTAAAAATTGATAAATTCAAAATTGAAACTAATTCCAAAGGTTTGATCCCTGTGGCATTTCCTCGATGCATACTTATTTTATTTATATTAAATAGATTTAGAATATTGGAAATATTGGAAATTTTTGTGTTAAATAAATATAAATAATCATACTTTAGTAGCATTAACAGTACAGCTGATTGCTGGATTACAGTAAGCTAACTTAGCCTTGATGCATTGAAGAGTGTGGTAAAATAAGAATCTATTTAATTTAAACAAAGTAAGTTTAAGTATATACACGGGTCATGGTGCAGCTTTTCTGTATTTAAAAGAAATCTAAAGTATGTTAGCAAGCTAGAAGACCGTTTGAGCTGAGAGCATCTTCTACCGCATTTATCATGGAGTGTGTTCAGAGGAGTTGTTCGGCATAAATCTGCAGCTGAGTTAACATGTAGAATACAAAATTTACCCGCATCACGTCATTTTTTACGCAGCTTTTGCCGCGCACCAACACTATGTGGAACCAACTGTCCACAGATGTATTTCCGCACCAATTCGACTTAGCACTTCAAGAAAATAGTGTATTTATTCTTAAAAGGCCAGCGACGCACTTGCGAGACCTCTGGCAATGTAAGTGTCCATAGGCGGTATCACTGAACTTCAGCTGAGTTTCCTGCCCGTTTGGCCCTCGTTATATTTAAAGAAAAGGAGTGTGATACAGCCTTCATAAAAGTGTTACCAAAAGTATAATTTGGATAAGCAATGAAACAAAATAAGATAGCGTTTTTTTTTTAATGTATCGATATTCTTATCATTGTACTCTTTTACAAAATTTAGTAAACAGCAAACCTGAACTCGAAACCTGGCTGTGCACTAATAGACTATTCATTCTATGCGCGCATGCCTAGACCCAAAAAGTCGACTGCGTCTGTCAGGACGATCACCTAATTGGCTAATTAATAAGAGCAAGCGTAGAAGAACCACTGGTATATTTTCTTTTAATAAAACGCTTTATTGATAGCATGTCATATTTAAAAATACAATAATTTTATCTATAACATACAAGAATCCCGGAATTCTAATCAGTATCATATTAATAAATGTATCGTAGTCTATAATCACTATGGTCTAGGTGAATGGAAAAGCTGACATTGAACTTTTGTTTCAACAGATGATACGATGACATCCACCTGCCCTTTCTAGAATTATTAATATAATATGACTTAGTGGTTAAATACCATGTAGTCTGTAACAGCATAAAACCTTCTTTCTAATACTTGTTGTAATATATTTATAGTCTGTGATTTGAAAGACGAACATTGAGTTTTGAATATGAACGCTTAGACAAAAATATCCTTTATGACAACTGTATTTAGAACGTTCAAATGGAAATATCATAGCAAATTAGTATTTTTTAATTCAACTAAAATTAGGGCGTTTGGCATTGACCTTTATCAGATCCAACCAGCCAAGCATGATTATTGCTTAAACTATGTGATTGAATTAAACTAATAATTAATAACGAATAAGTATTGCAATACAGCGAGGAAACGCTGCCACAGGGACCAAACGTTTTAAATTTGTTTTTATTTTATTTTTAATAATTTTTATTATTACTTTGTAGGTTACGAAAATTGTAAATACAAATTATAATTAAATACATTTTAATACATTTAAAAATGAACATTATGAATTGAATTTACTAAAAGACGTGGAGCAAGTTAGTGATGAAGCAACCTTTCGCGATCATTGATATTTAAGGGTATGCCGATGATTATGCATTATTTATCTGGTAATAGAACCAAGAATCTTATATGGGAATTTTCAGGCAAAATGCGCTAGCCACTATTTCATAGATCTTTTGTAACCTTTCACAATAAGGTAGAAAAATTATACCATAGAAGAAATTGGTAAAAGAAACAGATGGAAATTAAATAAAATATTTACTAAGAATAATACTTTATTGCATTTGTATCTAATATATATGTTTATTTGTATGTCAATTTAAAGATATTTATTTTAAAAAGGCACTAACGACACGACATGCAAAAAACGCAATACTCGCATGTGCATCAATGACAATTGTGCAAAGCTATTAAAGGAAAACATTGAAATATTAAAATAGAAAAGAAACAATACAATAAAGATAAACGACAATAAACTAGATTACCAAATATTAAATTAAATTTGCAATTTAAAAATATAAATATTAATATATTTCTTCTCTGCAATTTTAATTGGTGACGGAACAACAAAAATTTAGTATAACTGTTACTTAATCTCGTACATATATTTAAAAGTATATCTGGTATGACATTTACCAATATCGCTTCTAAAACTTCTAGCCTTTGACACGTAGGTGCCATCTTCAAGGTTACAATTTCTTAGTATAAGCCCACATAAAAAAACTTACGCAAAACTGTCTAAAGTTCAGTTATTTATTGAGAAAAGCTGTTTCATTATAATCTAGTATACATTTTGTAACGAATCGTATGTATAAATATGAGAGGAGGCGAAACAAGTCATCATTCGTGTCTCAACTTCGACCTAGCTCAGATTCAACATGCAAGTTGTGAGTAGCCAATCGACTTTTATTAGTTTTTCATTATCATCAATTCTTATACATTTTTGTTTCGTTATTAAGTGCATTTTTGAGATTATTGGATAAAGATTACTGCTATATGGGATAATAACAGTTATGTAATCTTTTGATAATTAAAATCTCTTTCAGACCTGCTCAGTTTGTATTTAAATTTTGCTGAAAATTATTGAGTCATATGAATTATTTGGATTTGTATAGTCTATTAATCATACTCATTTTTTTGTAATTATTATGTTATAATAAATATTTCACGTGCAAAAAAATACAGTAACATGGTTATCAAAAATGCTAAATTTATAATAAATTACCAAAATTAAAAAAATGTATCCATATATCACTACTAGTATCCATAGTAACAAAATGTTACGATCAAAGAACCAAATATTTGTTACTTATGTTATCTAATGTGTCAAATGTTAATTTACGCTTGTTTTTTTGATAAACATTAAAAATCTTTTCCAGCTCATCATCGCCTCGTTCGTCGGCTTCGCCGCTGCAGCTCTTCTGCCAGGCTATGACTCAAACCGCCCACAAGCCAACTTAGAGAAGAATGCGCGAATCATCGCTCTAGACTCTGATGTCAAAGAGGATTCCTACAGATGGAACTATGAAACCGAAAACGGCATTAAAGCTGAAGAGCAGGGTCGTGAGGTATGTGTTATATATAGCGTACGTTAGTACACGTACGTACTAGCGTATACGTATACGCTAGTACAATTTTAAAGACTTAAAAATATAAATCTTAATTAATATTATGCTAATAGTCAGTCAAAACCGTTTACGACGACATCGTTTAGAACAACATACCGATTATATTGACCGAAATCAAAGGTCCCGGTGGGTAAAAGTATTAGATAGGTACTTAATAACAACGTCATCGGCTGTTACGACTATCAATTTTACGACCAAGTATGAGGAGTCCCTTCGATGTCGTAATAATCGATTATAACTGTATACTTATTGCAATATTGGTATCTGATTCTTCTTGGTGTTCTCTATAAATTAATAGTTAGTTGTTAGGACCCTAAATTGGCGCCACTTTTACCACCCTAAAGAAGCATTCATGGGGAAAATGTAGACAAATATTTTAGATCAATGTCACAGTACAAAAAGATATAAAATACCTTGTGACAACATGTATATGTATTTGTAATGAAAACGTCGTACAATTAAAGGCACGAAATAGGCTCTAGGCTAACCGATAAACAATTATATGAGATATATATAAATATATATATAATTTATTTATCACAACACTTCAATAGTGCGGAAGCACAAATTTACGACACTTATTAGCTATCATATCATATTTGAGCTATATACAAGGGAAATAAATTAGAAGATTCGCGACTATCAAAGTAAAAAAATAGGAGACATATTTCATAATATAAACGTGAATAAGATTAGTATTACCTCTTATTACATTTGCCAAATGTAAATCACTATAATACTTGTAAATTTGGCAGTAAGGTAAATAATGTAATTACCGCTTCGATGTTAGAAATAACTTTTTCTTCAAAGTAAAGTTGTTAGTTGTTACAAACCTTAAAAAGTTCAAGGAAAATATATTGAAAATCAGTTGATTCACATTTGAGAAAATCTAATATCAGTAATAGTACAAAATAGCAACGTCATAACTTAGCGCGTTCAATTTAAGTAAAAGCGCGATCCGAGCATTAAAGAGGCGTCAAACAATTTATCATAAGCCTATAAATCGTTTATCGAACGCTTGACTTGGAACGCTTCAGACCTAGACTCCCCAAGGCCATTTCCTATAATTCATAGGCAATCTCTGAAGTTGACCACATTGCGACCTATACAAAATGTCGATTTACACAACCTTAGCATTTTGTGATGTATTGTAACACAAGGGACGTATATTAAACATAATTTATTTTAAATTATGCCTAGTTGTGTCGTCATTATTCTATATGTCAATGTGATTAATTATTTTCGAAGGTTAATAGTGTTTGTTGTACTAGGTTAGGATTTTGGGTCAGAGTGTTGACCAAGTGTTATATAGCTAATACATTATTTCAAGCTTACAAATGGGGACCAAAGGACTTTATCGTGAACCTAGAACCGAGCTACTAATTTATTATTCGTCTAAATTTAATTAAAAAATATATGCAATTAATAAAATTATCATTTAAAAGGCCTCAGATAAAAAGCATTTGACCTAGTCTCAGTATTGTCTGTAATCTAAGTATCAAGTTGGTAAATTCTCGCAATAAATCATAATAGGTTTTTGTTTCAAGGATATTAAGGCGTCGGTTAAGATTGTGCACACCATTTTATAGCGCGTGCGATATTTTGCATAGCATAGCGAATATAGTATTACAGATATATTAGATTACATTCTACGAACTAGACTAAATATATATATTGAATAGATGGCGCTAGCTGTTATTTAAAACGCGCTTTCGAAGTGTATGTAAGTTTCATATTGTCAGTTGGTATATGTTATTAAATGAGAATTGAGATACCGAGGTTAATTTATTCAGTATACGCGCGGGTTCACCAAGGAGTTTCGAATTTGGATAGAAATTATTCAATGGCCCGTTCGAGTCGGATAGACCGCGATCTGCATGATGATGAACTTTGCCAACTATTAACAGAAACATATTTTTAGAAGTTTAGATTTCTGACTTCTGAGACTAGCTCTCTTATATGCCTGACTGAATGTGAATTCGACAAAAATACAGGTTATTCATAAGACAACGTACTCTCAATTAGGTAAATAATGTTATTGTAAATTGAATATAATTTTGTGATAAGAGTTTTCGCTGTTTCTCTGTATCTCTGGAATTGGTGTGTTGGTGGTTATGAACAGTTTAAAAAAACGTGACCAGAATAAAAATACAATAGCTAATTATTGGTCAATTAAACTAATTGTGTGATGCGAAGTTAACTTGTTACCATTATAGCTTTATATTTGAACTGGAAATCAATCCTTTTGAAGAAAACACACAGCTTTGTAATCGTGGGAACAATGGGATCTTTACAAGATTCTTTATATGTTCATTTGACTAGGTTATTCCAGCAACTTTGCATATTATAAAACATTTTAATTTATATTGAAAAAACGTTATGTAGTTTAATTTCGGACTAAATGCCCAAGCTAACAATCATTACCGGAAGATTTTAAGGAGTGAACATTTTCTAGGAATTGCATTTTCGACTTTTAAATCTATAATGTTGATTAATAGAGGTCACAGACAGTAATTATTTTATTCTACCGTAAAAATCTATCAACAATATTTTTTTCTATTGACTTGACTTGACCAAATATACTCGTATATTAGTGATGTTATTCCTTAACGAGAGTTCGATAAAATGCAAACATTTTCATAAATTATTCGAATTTTTCAGGCTGACGGTATCGAAGCTCAAGGTGCCTTCCAATACACCGGGGATGATGGCCAGGTCTACTCCGTGAACTACGTTGCCAACCAAGGTGGTTTCCAACCCCAGGGAGCCCACTTCCCTACCCCACCCCCAACTCCTGAAGCCATCCTTAAGGCTTTGGAACAGAACGCTCGTGATGAGGCTGCTGGTATCATCGATGACGGTAAGACATAACTGTTGCTATAGTCAATCTAAGAAGTCAAAATAATAGGCCGTAACATATTGGAGAAGGGTATTTTTTACAACTTGATTAGCGGCCTGTACTTTTGCACAACTGAACATTTAATTTTTAGATAAAAAAAAATATATTTTTTTAATGGGTTTTTGAGTGTATTATTATATTTAAATAATGCAAATTTTTCCTCTTTATAACATATTAATGATTCATATACTAATATATAAAGGATTACAACTTTAATATTCAAAAATATGTATGACTTATGAGTTTCTGCAGAATAAATATGATATAATGTCACCTTTAGAATGATTTAACTTGCTTTAGTAATATCTGTTTATACTGTAACGTCTAGTTGCTATTTATGAACCCTTTGCCAATACTATATTATCGTTAATCAATTTAGTCACAATTTATATGTGTAAAATACATATAACTCTTCAGAACACTTCGCAACACTACTCTTTTGTAAGATTATTGAACATATTAAAATCTACGAACAGAAGATTTTAGACTGTATTTAAATATAATAAAGTTCGTTTTAGTTTAAGTCTATGATGTGACGGTTCATGAATTATTTGGATTTAAAGTTCACGTGAAATAGCTGATGTTTCGTAATTTTGATAGCGCGACACAGAATCACACGTTTCAAGAATTTTATTTCATCGTGAACGTAAAATATCATAGATAATTTATATTTACAATGATGTTGTCTCTAATGGGCCCACTATACTCTCTCTGTATAGTACGATTATCGTTTTTTTTTTTTTTTTACAATTCACACTAATTGACCTAGTTCCAAGCTAAGCTGGTGAAGCTTGTGGTTGCCAACGGATATATACATAGATATTATAGATAGATAGACATATAAATACATATTTTAAACACCCAAGACCTAAGTACAACACCAAATGTTCATCACATCGATGTTTGTCTCAGCCGGGGATCGAACCCGGGACCCATGGATTCGCAGTCAGGGGTACTAACCACTAGACCAATGAGCCGTCGATTGATTTAAATATCCACTTAAAAAATTACTATTTGAATCGTGGCATTACTTCTGAACTTCATATACGTACCAACATTAAGAAATATTACACTAATGCATACATTTGTCGTATATCAAATAACATAGTTTTAAGAAAGCTAAAAGTTCATATGTTATCCTTTCAATTTCTATAATCAATACTGTTTATTGCAGGTCAATACAACGCTGCTAAATACAGTGGAGCCCCAGCTTCTCCCGCCTACCAACAGAACTACGCTCGCGCCCAGGCTTCCGCTGGATTCAAACGTTTCTAAACTAGTTAAGCTTAAAACCTATACATTAGATACTATGTGGTATTACTTTTATACATTTCAATATTCTATGTCTTTAACTGTCAAATGATCTTGACAACTGTCAAGCTGTCAACTGTCAGTCGATTTTGACAGCTGACATTTATTTGAATTAAGAAATTTTTAATTGTAGGGTTCTGTGGTACTTTTGTACTTATCTGTTTGATCTCTCATTCCTCTTCTCAACTGAATACTCTTCTCTCGTGCTCTTGATAACCCAGATATTTCCACTTTTTATGTTACTTCACAAATTAACAAGGATCACACATATTATCTAAATGTAAAAGAGGCTTCCGAATCGTGATATTTCAATTATAATTAAAATGTGATAGAAAATACTCTTATACTCTATTGTAGTCATTGATCCAGTGATCGAAATAATATTTATTCTATGAATAAAATCAATTTCTTTTGTAAACCTATTTTTATTTTAAACCTCCTAAGTGAAACTCCTATTAACCCTGTGATATAGATAACTCAAATGTGTTACTGTGACAGAACTTTTTGAAGAATATTAGATTTTTGAAATATCCAAATTAGAGGTATCTTTCTAAGCTAAGTTGTAAAAAAAATAATACGACATTGGGGTTTTCTTGAAAAGAGCTTCAATGGCCAGCGTCGCGACAGGCGTCAAGTAAAATAACATACCACTTCTTGTTTGCCTACGGTCCAAATAAAAATACGTTAGACATCGTATGGACCATGGACTCTATGAAAATTAAAATACTAAAGAGAAATAACTATTAAAATAATAATTGAAAGCATCTTTGAGCTACCAGAGATTTAACCGAAAAGAGCAGACAAGAAAATTTATTTATATGTAACATTGTTGCTCTAAATTTTTATCAGGCGCAAAAATTATGTGTCAACACCTTCTTCCAGATTCTAGCAGTACGTAGCTAAAACAATATCCCGTACACAAAATAATATCCCGTAACTAATTTGTACTGGAGACATTTTAAACAGAACTGGAAAAAAATGGCATAATTTTGCGCCTGATATAAATTATGAGCCAAAACCTGAAATCACTGACTAATTTCGCTAACTAATCGGCATTCCACCTTTATGTCATTTTTATAAGTTAAAGGTTATTCAATGACAATTTTATATCCCTACAATACTTTCTCTGATTGGTATCCGATACTTTACTATTTTTTCTAAAACTTTATTTAAAAATACTAGAATTGTTATCGACGTTAGAACGTCATATCATAGATGGCACTGTACAATACTACCATCATACAATTTACTTTCGAAACGTTGAAAAATGAATCCTTTGTTATCAAAAAGTATTTGCGATAATTGTGCAGAAAGCTAAAGAAACTTCTTAATTTTTGACAGACTCAATTAATACGCACTAAATATTGCTACACACATTCAATTTGCCATTTTACAAAACTAGATTTTTATATAACTCCAGACATAGAACAGCAAGTATGGAATATAATATATTTAATTGTAGTAAACATTTAATTATAACAAAATAACGAATATGCTAGTATGCTACTATGCTATATTTAATATAGTAAATTTATAAAGCTCTGTCCACGCTGCAAATTTTTAAAAAAACTATTGCGGAAAGCCCAAAGACGCACCCAACGAACAATATTATTAAAGTTACCTATAAAAGTTTGAACACAATTTTTAACAAATTAACAAAAAGTTTTTGCCTCAATAAGTATCAACCACGGAAACCTCCATAAAGGTTTTCTTTGTCTAAGTACTAAATTTTCTTATATTTTCATGTAGGTACATAAAAAAACAATGAACTTTATTATCAAGTTTGAATGTTTTTGTCTTATTAGTACATTAACATGATACGTATTATGATTCGTAACTAAGTCAAGGCTAAGTTTTGATTGCTGGCGTCTAATGATATCGCATTACGTGTTTTTACCTCTAATAGATGATTACGACATCAATAGTGTTTTTGTCTTTAAAAATTTGGAGAGTGTTCAGAGGAGTTGTTCGGATTAATACCTGCAACTGAGTTTCATCATCGGACGTCGAGGCCGAATACGAAATTCCACCCGTATCATCTCGACGTCCGTCGTTCATTTTAAGGCAGTTTTTGGTGCGCACCACCTTTATGTTGGAACCAGCTGCCCACTGAAGTATTTCCGAACGAAAAAAACGAAAAGAGCATACCAATCCTTAAAAGGCCTCGCACTTGCGAGCCCTCTGGCATTGTGAGTGAGCATGGGCGGCGGTATCCACCACACAAACCACCCGTTTGAGGTCCCCGTGACCTGCCCGTTTGCCCCCAAGTTGGTCTTGTTTTTTTTTGCGTGATATATGTTCTACCGCTTGAATGTGTCGTTTAATACGGACTTGTTGTTTTTCGGAGAATTTGTTATTGTAAAGTAAAATTATTATCATGATCGGTCGTACACTTACGTCGTATCAACATTATTGGAACACACTCCATTTAAAGCCTCAGCTACTTAATATCTGAAAGGCTAAATTATCCTCTAAGTCTCATGGTGTGCTCGAAACGATACTTCACTCCGGGTCACCGCTTATACTTGTATTAAATTATATATATAAGTCCAAATTCGGCCCCAAATGGGGTATTGTTCTCACCTCTGGGCGGGAGCGTTGAAGTCACACGTTCAAGTTCAAATAATTGTAAGGGATATATAATACAAAGAAAATTTTACTTCAAGACATACATTTATTACCGAAAATTATTACGTTATTAACTTTTAGATTTGTATGAAATACCAATTCTAGTATGAGTAACCAGAGTTAGGTTTAAAATTTCCCTGTCTGTTTCCAGAACCAAAGCCGCCTTGTTTTCCATATGAACCTGAGCTGTCAGCACGGTACTGTCCTGTAATTATAAAAAAAAAATTAAACGCAATATTACATATCGTTAGCAAATACTGTATTTGATAGATGTATCATATGATTTTTTAAAAGTATATTTTGATAATTTATTTGATATATATTAGAGACAACATATTTTATTCTATCTAAGATAAGTCAGTCTTTTTATAAATAAGAAAAGCTTGCACAAAAATAACTACATAATGAATAAATATGTAATGGACGAAAAATTGTTATAGTAATTTACAGTTAAATTAAATTACCCCTGATATTTTCTAAATAGCAATTTCTTAAGATAAGAGTTGTTATGATTAATTGAATAAATTTTTAACTACCTGTGAAGCTAACTGTTTCGAGTAGTTTGGCGATCAAAATTTATAGCGCCATTAGATTAAATTATCATAAAGCATACCATCATCAAAGATCCCAGCCGCCTCATCTCTGGCATTCTGCTCCAATGCTAAGAGGATCTCTTGTGGAGTTGGGGGTGGCACTGGCAGATGGGCACCCTGGGGCTGAAAGCCACCTTCACCAGCAGTAAAGCTCACACTGTAGGTGTTACCATCATCACCCTTGTATGAGAAACTACCCTGACTTTGCGACATATCTCCAGCCTCTTCAGCTTGAATTCCATTAGAGGTTTCAAAAGAGTACCGAAAACCTAGAAAAATTATACAAATATATAAATATCTACCTTATTTTGCAAGGAATATAAACAAAAACATAATTATTTTATAATTAAAACAATTCATGTAAAATCATTTATAAGATCGTTTGTATCTGTTGCTGGCCCAATTGTACCCTTTTAATTGAAGAACTTATTCATGTTTGTTTAAATTAGTGGTAATAAAGAAATTAAGTATATCACAACAATCCTCCTACTTAACGTAGTTTTGTTTATTACTCTTCTAATTAGTTTTAAGTTTTTATTTAGTTTTAGTTTAAATTTGCGTTTTTATATTTGTTTTTTTGCCGTGCCAGTCTGCGTCTTTTATGTTATAATTCAATTGATGTGTTTGTGAGTAAAATTTGTAACGTCATTTTATCTTAAGCATCCATGTTTTAGAACTTAAATAAATAAATCTCTTTGTGTGAAACTTTGTTTACGCTGCGATGTAAAGAATGAGATGATTGCTGTAATTAAAATGATGTTATTAGACTTATTTAGTGCTCACATGAACTAAATAACATAATAATTCTATTGACTGTGAATAGTTTTGCAAAATGTCATATCGAGAATGAAAAGATGTGTATGTTTTCAAGCACGCAAATAGTTATGCTGGTTCCATAGGTCTTGCAATAATTATTCTAATCTTTAATATTTAAAAAAACAGTTCATTATTTCTGAATTGTTTTAAACAGTTAAACAAAGATACTTTCAAACCAGAGACAAAACAAAAATAGGGAAGGTATGTGCAATGGTAAATCGATAAATGAATTAAACGGTCAAACTGGTATTTCATTTTGTATCTGTATTTGTGGTTGGGCGTTGTTTTATTATTTAAAGTTAATGTTCATTATTCTTAAATTCAATTACAATACCTATAGAAAAGTGTGTGTAAAATAAAAATGTAATTTTTTTTCACGCTCAGGTTTGTTTTAACTTGAAATCGATTCATAGATAGAATGTACACGAGTTGTAGTTCGCAAGATGTCGCGAGGAATCAGTGTCGTCCTTAAAGTGAACAGACGATAAGGAGCTACTTTGTATTACGCTATATTGAAATAATTAAACAATTTTATTAATTACTATACTATTAAGTATACTGATGGTGGGAAGTTATTTTATTTTCTGTATGGGCTTAATAACGTTATGCTATAATTAATGGACTACTATTTTAAGCGATGTCGGAACCTTGTAAAGGTTTTTAGTGTATTTTAATAACTATGGAGCCTTTTTCTCGATTACCGTCGTGATTCACGGTTAATTGCTTTCATCGATTAGTTATCTTCCTCAGTCGTGAGGAACGTATATAATATATATAGAGTTCGGGTTCCTACTGGTGTTGTAATTTGAATGAATTAAAATATATTTAGGTAGGAAAACGTAAATTACGTCATATTAAAAACAAATAATAATAAACCTAGCCTAATTAGTTAGCCACAGTAGTTATTTCTAAAATACTATTCGATGTACTAAAATTTCAATTCCGAGAGTATTCTACATATTATATTTTTAAAAAAATCAGTGGCGCTACAACCTCTTTAGGTCTTGGCCTCAGATTTCTGAATCTGTTTCATGATCATTTTTAAATCTAATAGGCAAATAGGTGATCAGTCTCCAGTGCCTGACACACGCCGTCGACTTTTTTTTTGGGTCTATGACATGTCGGTTTCCTCACGATGTTTTCCTTCACCGTTTGAGGAAATGTTAAATGCGCACATAGAAAGAAAGTACATTGGTGCACAGCCGGGGATCGAACCTAAGACCTCTGAGCGTGCAGCTAAAGCCACTAGGCTAACACTGCTCATTCTACATATATATTTCTATTTATTCTATCTCTATAACTTTTTTTTTAATGTTTTATACAAAGGCCAAACGGGTTTTTTTATGTTTTCGTGATACCGCCGCCCAGGAACACAGTGGGCTCGCAAGTACGTTGCCGGCATTTTTAGTTAAACTTACTTTTACAACTTACCTTGTTCGCCTACATCTTGGTCGAGTTTCAAAATGGCTGCATTCCTATCAGCAGCTGCTTGTGGTCGATTATTGCCTTCAGACCCAGGTGATCCAGAGCCAAAAATCCCTGAACCGTGTCCTGGGGGCAAATAAGAGGCACCCTTTGATGGTGGAAATGTTGGCAGCTTAGCACAGAAACCAATGCTCACAACTGATAGTAGGACCTGCAAATATTAAAAAACTTATAGGACTTTAAATTTGTTTATAAATTTTTTTAACAATAATATAATTAAATAATATATGTAATAATAATACTGACAAATTAAAAATTATATAAAATGTATAAGTTAATATTAGATATTATCATCTTGTGCTGTAAAATAAATCAAAAATATAATTTGAATTAACAATATATAATAATAAACAAAAATTATATAAATTAATAATATAATCATAATACTGAAAAATTTTATATTAAAGTAGACGCACGCGAAGGTGCACCAAATCTTTTCTTAAAAAAATTTAAACAATATTTGTTTTAAAAGTTATTAAAAGTTTCAATATTTACTCACCAAGCGGAACATTTTAAATATAATTTGTATTGTTTGTTTAAAGTAAACAAGTGCACTGTAACATACTTAAAAAATCAAGCTTATATATGCGCCAAAATAAAAATAAAAATAATAAAATTACTAGGGTATATTAAAACAATTGAAGATGTCCCTGAAAACATTTAACTTTCTGTAGGATCAGTACAATCTTTGACCTTATACTATATTTGTATTTTTATTTTTATTGAACTGTTATTCGTTGTTGGAGCAGTGTTCTCTATAAAAAGTTATTGCTGTTCCTATTACTATGATAAGTTACATAGTACGGGTGCTGGAAGGTATGAAAATTAAGCGCATACACAGAACGAGGGCTGTTTACTAAGGGATTTTTATTTATTTTATCTTAATAATAAACAGCTGAAAACAAAGGAAACTAGAACGTCACCTCTCGATGACGTGTAGCTAAGCCACCACAGACTTAGTATCTAAGGAAAATCGATGATACATTCCGAAATCTGTTGGCCTGTAGAAAATCAAATCATATCAATTTTACCCTCTGCCACTCTATTTAATCACGAAGTTTTTTGCTTAAGGAATATACAGGGCCGCGCCGACCCCCGGCAGCGCCTGTGTGCGAAACCCATGAAGCGCCTCCTATTTTTTTATAGGAGGGCAAACGAGCCTGCGGGACGACCAAAAAGGGCAGTCACCGCAGCCCATAGAAATTTTTAGTGGGTGTGCCGGCAGGCCTTTGAGCCTTATTTGAGGTTTTCGACCTATTTTTACGAATCTTCAAGATTCAATGTATTTTTTATTAATTTTGACCGAAAGAAAAATGTTCTTTAGTTTAATATAATTACTTAAATAATATTTTCTTAAGCGGACGGACCCGCTTGCTAATTGCCGTGAAAAATACCAAAAACGCGAATTAAATTGTTACATGCTTCATTTATTATGTTATATCTAACTCTTTTTAAGGTCAGATTTATTTAATAAATCCTACTTTTAGTAGAGGACGAAAAATATTTAAGTAAGTATATATGTCTTGCACAATTTAAAAAAAACCTAGCCGTGTGATGATTGAGGTTGGCAGCGTCGTTTACTATTTATTACATTTAAACTATGGCTAGCGCACAGTACATAAAAAGCGCTGGGATTAAGATCCAGCAATATTCTTACTGCGCATATTTGAGCCATTATCATAGCCTTGTCCCCTTAAATTGTTTATGTCCAAATTAATTTCGTTTAATTTTTCTATCATAAATGACGTTACTCCAGCGCCATTTGTATCTATAATTGGACAAAAAGCAAGGAAATGCTCTCTTATTTCCAACTTTATAGTTGATAGAGAAATTGACAAACCTTTTTATCATACTAATTTGCTCTTCGTGTGAAACGTCAGGAGTACAATCCAGTATTATTGAAAAGTATTTATTAATTCGACATAATATTAAAATAAAATGTTTAATTTGGTTACCGAGTATAAAAATTAGTTCATTTTGGATTTTATTAAGGTATGTCGGCATATAATTGAAATCATAAGACAAACACACTCAAGAAACTCACGGCGCAGCGGCCTTTCTTTTGATTCGCTAAGCTCTTGAGTAATTAACGTAAACTAAAACCCAAAGCGTAAAATGACACTTCAAACATATTATGTAAGAATATTGTAGTGTAACATAAATAATTTCGGTGGCGGCGCCCTCTTTGTCTTAGCGCCTGTGTGCACCGCACACTTCGCACACATGGGCGGCGCGGCCCTGGGAATATACTACCTATACTCGACACTACTCTTGTATTGAAATGGCAAAAGAAATCTAGTAGTTATCATTTCGTTTATTTTTGACAGAATCTTAATAACCGAAGGTTTAAACGTGTAAAAGTAATTTTTATTTTTTATTTAATTAATTACTTCATTGAATGTGATTAATACTCATTTTGAAGATGCCGAAACCTCAAATTATAACACCTAAATTAATTGAATCATGTTCCGTATTTAAGCTTCAACTTGACCGCGAAAACTTACGGGCAATTACTATTAATACACCAAATGGTTGTAAAAACTTTAAGCTTTGATAGCTTAGGAATTTTACACGCAAGACGATTTAACCGGAATCTTAATGCGAATGGTTGCGTGGTGGCGGATGGTTGTTGCTGTAAGGATACAAATAGTAAAAAGCAACAGTGCTATTTGATTTTAACTTTAAATAGCATATAACTAAAAATTTATTTAAGAAGACAATTAAATGTGGTTAGTATTGCGTTTTTTTTAGAACAGGCGATAATCCAACAGGAAGCTCCATATGTTACGTGATACCGCCGCCCATTGACACTCTCAATGGCAGAAGGCTCTGATTTTTATTTCTATTTCATGATCATTTGTCAATCTTATAGATAGTAGATGTTCAGACTTTTTGGGACTAAGGCGAGCCAGTTTCCTCACGATGTTTTCCTTCACCGTTTGAGTGAATTTTAAATGCGCACATAGACTGAAAGTCCAGTGGTGCACTGCCGGGGATCGATCTGAACCTACGACCTCAGGAATGAGGGTCGCACGCTGAAGCCACTAGGCCAACACTGCTCAAATTATTACATAACTTTTTTTATTATTATGATTTATAATATTGAACTAAGCATTATACAAGTAGTTTAGTTCCAAGATATATTCAGTCATAAAAATGATGAAATACACAATAAATTATAGTTCTTTTGTTTCATGGCACTACAACTTTTTAAGTTTTTGTATCAGTATCTGTTTCGTGATCATTTGTTTTTTGTAATAGGCTTAGTGATCAGCATTTAATTATTAAATCAATGTTTACAAAATATTGTAAAAACGATTTTAAAAGAGTAACTAGAGAGCAACTGGAGTCGTTTTTTTTAAATATAACTTGTAATTTTGACATTGAAAAGTGTCTTTTTAATAGGCCTTGACTTGCATTCTGTGCCTGACACACGCAATCGAGTTTTTGGGTTACAAAACACAGCCGGACTTCAATTCTACGATCTCAGGTATGAGAGTCTTCTACTAAGATGCTACTGCTTTTAAGATTGTAAAAAGCAATAATAACATTGTTTTTTTTATCTAACATATTAATAGGGCCTCTAAATATTGAACACTAGAGTTGTTGTATGTTAATGTAATTTATTATTTGTAGACATTGTATTGACTGCCTGCTTCTCCGTACACATGTTCAGTAAACACTGCGCGTATGAAAGCCTAAATCTTATTTTAAACCAGTTATTAAATGATGCGCATCTAAAACTAAATAGGCGTATTAAATTCACGCAAAAATTTGAATTCAACATTTATAAGTTATTTAAATTAAAGCAGTAAGCAACAGCTAGTTTTGATATAACTTTTATACCAATACAGTACAGTTTAATTTCTCTACTCTGAGATATTAGTAAACTGTTTTGGATAATTTTTAACAAGTCCTTAAATAGACAAATATGAATTTATCGTGTTGTCTCGTACGTTATAAGGTTTTTTTTCATATTAATCAATAAATAACATGCCAGATGGTTTTAAATCAAATAACTAATGTAGAAATGCTAAAAGCTTTCGTGTTCGTAAAGAATACTACGTTGTTTAAATATTCAATCATTTATTTACATTGAAAGATACATTACATACATTTTTAGTATTGGTAACCAGTTTGTTCGTCAAATGGCTGTTGAGGGATCTCCTGTGTCTTCGGTGCCAAGTATTGGCGGCTGGCGGCAGAGTCCTGGCCGAAGCGGGATGCAAAGCCGTTGGTGGATGGAGCTGATTGATGCTGGTTGTATTGGGAGTTGGCACCAAATTGGTTTTGGGAGCTAGATCCAAACTGATGGGACGGGGCGCCGATTGGCTGGCTCTGGTGGTTGGGTTGGGCACCGAATTGGGGCTGGCCGTATTGGTTGCTAGGTTGAGCAGCGAATTGGGGCTGGCCATACTGAGTGCTTGGTACCTGGGCTCCGAATGACTGTTGACGTGCGAATCCACATGTTGAGCAGGCTGTATAGGGAATTAATTCACGATTCATTATGATATAATAAAAATTATCGATATTGAATCGTTGTTATCCGTAGAGTCCAGAAATTATAACTTATTTCATGGATCTGTACTATGGATGATATATAAATTTATAGAGGACTAGCTGACCCGGCAAACGTTTGTTTTGCCATGTATACTATTATTTCTAGGTAACATTTTTTTAATTAATAAAAATAACTATTTACAATAATAACCAATAGGGGTTGATCGTAGAGGGGTGAAAATTAGGGGTTGTATGTATTTGTATATGTTGTATCAATAAATAAAAACCAAAAATAAAATAAAAATTGGGGTGGCCACACCTTATCACTTAGGGGTTTGAAAGATATATAGTAGCCAATTCTCAGACTTACTAAATTAACATATTAAAACAATTATAAAAATCAGTCGAGCCGTTTCGGAGGAGTATGGGAACGAACACTGTGACACGAAAATTTTATATATTAGATAGCATATGAATAAAAATTAAAATCCTTACGTTTGATAGAAGATCCACCAAAGTTAGATCCAGATTGATGAGGAGGCAGGTATTGTTTCAAACCGTCGACAGCGCCGTTGTTGCTTGATCCAAATCCATTCAGAGATCCAGAGAAGCCACTGTCCACCCCAGCATTACCAAAGCCTCCTTGGGATCCTCGAGCACTAGCACCAAAATGGCCAGATCCGAATCCATTGGATCCGTGGGATCCAAAGCCTCCAGATACAGAGACAGAGTCTGGCGGAAGGTAGGACCTTTCCAGATGTTCAAGACGGGCTGCTGAAGATACAGCGATGACAGCGGCAATCAAAAACTGAAATGTATTATAAATTAGAGCAGGTCTACTGCTGGCTGTTATAAAAAAGGGTTCGTATATCAAATATAGAATAGGTATATTCGAACATATTATAAATAGTTATTAAATAATATAAAAGTCAAAATATTCAAAGAAAAATTTCGTTACCAATTTCATTTTGGGTTCTTGGAAGTGTAGTACCTAAACAGAGGCTCACTCAAAACTGTGACTCTGTGAAGAATCTGACCTATTATATACCAAATGACCTGCTTCTAATCCTGATACATCTTGCGCGTGCTCTGACGTCATGCAATAACTCCAAGATATCACATACGTGGCCAAGTAATTAGCTACCATCGTTTTTTGGACCCGACCTCGTCAGTCAATTCAAGGGTACTCGGCTTAATTAATTTCAGCGCAATCCGCATTCGATTTCATTATGAAAGCTTTTGTTTGTGGCAGTTATGACGAGATCGTGATTTTATTATGTATGTGAATAGAAGACCATTAGTTGAAATTATGAATTCGCTGGTAGGATTTCGCAATGTCAGTTTTTGTATTGACGGAATCGTACGTGATCGTCGTGTTTCTGGATATGAGAAATATTTTAAGCTAATTGAACATGTCAAAACGTTTATTCGTGTTTGTCAAAATGATAATGGAGTTGACACTTTGAGACTGTAGGTAAAATAACCATTTAAATGTATTTAAACTATGATAAATTTATGAATTTTTTCAACAATAAACATACCTACCGTTGATAAATAAGTTTACTAGTAGGAGACCTATGAATTGATTTATATTGCTAAGGCTTGTCATAGTTATTTTTTGAATTATCTAAGATAATATTCGGACCAACAGTTAACAACATAAATGAAAAATTAGAAACATTAAATACGTATTTCTTCATTAACGTTCATAAGTGTACATTGCGTTACCTAAATAAATAAATGATTTTGAATTTGCATTATATAATACATAAAGTTCTCGTGTCACACTCTTCGTTCCTATACTCCTCCGAACCGGCTCCACCGATTCTTATGAATATTTTTATGCATATTCAGTAAGTCTTAATCTACTATCTATATTACAAACCCCTAATTGATAAGGGGTGTCCCCCCCAAAGAATATTTTAAATTTTTTGACAATATATTTTGCTACCCTCTACGATCAACCCTTATTTTTTATTTGTTAATTAATAAAATCTTATGACTTGAAATCTGAGGTTTATATAGAGAAAAATTCACAGAAAAACCTAAAATGTTTTATTCCAGAAAACCGAACAGTCTCTGGGGTAGCATAGCAAAATGTTCCATGTTGGTATGTACTAAAAAGGTGGGCTAAGTAAAATCATTTTAAGGAGAAACGAAGATCGCGAGGGCAGTTAGTAAATATATAATTACACTAGATACTATAGTAAAATACTGTTTATCAGCTTTCTATTAGACATGTATAACTTATACGAAATAACTAATTTTTTACTACCGTCTCGAAGTACTGCAATACTACTTTGGATGTTGGACCCCAAGAGGCCATAAAAATCAGCCTTCAAATCGTTACAAAATACAGTACATCAGAAATGGTAATGATCTTCATAAAAGAACTTACAATATTTTATTACATAATACATAATAGTACACCTAAGGCTATCAGGTAAATTGATCGTGATGTGCGCCTACGATGCTCTTGTTTCTACAATATTTTGGCAGCGCACGTCAAGCACATTAGCTAATATGTATTATATATTTTACATTTAATATATTAACTATGTATCTTACTGTTCATATTGCAATACAATTTTACAAAATTGACGGAAAACCTTCTGCTATCAACTAATATTTTGCAAGTATATTTTTAAATCCCAGTATATTACCCCCTATTTTTATAGAAGGTACTCGAATGATGTATTTGTAGTAGCACTATGTATTTCTTATTTTTCCCTGCTCCATGCACATTCAATAAATGTAGGAACATGTACAAGTCTATTGTAAATTTCGTATTTATTTATTTCGTAATCCTACATCCATATATGTATATTATGTTTAATAAAAAACAATTATACTAAAGATATAGCCAAAGAAATTTATACGGAAGGCATACATAATATGTTCAAAAAGGTTCAAACATTTACAAACATTTAAAATATAAATAATACAAATTTGTTCTATTTCAATAATGTCTAAAAATTAAACGCATAAATAATGGAAATAATAGATTAATTATTTATACAAAAAGCGTGCAACTCCAGACCAGATTTGTTATTGTTTCTTTTATCAAGACATGCAAATGATAAACAATATATTTTTCGGATAAAAGGGCGTAATAAATGATAAAATACGTTTTTCATAAGAAAACAAGTCGAAGAAACATAATTATAAAGACGTGTCTCTCGTAGACAGAAAAAATATCAGAAACGTATTGGATTTTGACACATGGGAATCAAAGTTTGCGCCAAGTCTCGACTATGAAACTAACCTTAACATAAACACATAATACACATAACGCCTTTATAAAAAGGTATCCAAAGACCTCAAAGAATTAACATAAATTCATTCACATTTTAAATTGTATGCTCCAACATTTTGTTCTGCCTTCTAATAAGCAACTAGCAATAAACTATAAACTTATTTTGCTATTAGCAGAGTTAAGGCTTGTTAAATATAAGTCACCATATGTTTGCTAGATTTTTCTTTGTACAAAGAGTGTTATCCAGTGTTGGTATAATTTGCTAGGGTAAGGTAATGTAAAAAAGTAGGCAAGCCAATGAACAAGGTATATATCGCAAATTTAAAATAATGCATGCCGTATTCTTTAGAAAGCTTGCCTTCATCATACAATAAATTGTTAACACAAATTAAACTAGCCAATCACTGCTGCACTCTCGTATTTATATTCGAAATTCGTAAAAATAATATTTAATTATAGTATTGGTAATCGTAACTTTATACGACATTACTACATAATATGTATATGAAATTTCGATGTAACTGTACTGTAATGTGTAGAGCATGTGCAATGTGTGTTGGACTAGTGGTCTCAACATGCGGCTCTCATCCCTGAGGTCGTAGTTTAGAACCCTAACAGCGCACCAATGGACGTTCTGTCTATGTGCACATGTAACACTCGTATAATGAAGGAAAACATCGTAAAAAAATGCCTTAAAATTGCCGGCGTGTGTCAGGCACAAAAGGCTGATCACCCACTTGCCTATTTGATAACAAATTACCACGAAATAGTCTTAGTAATCTGACCTGAAATCCTAAGAATTATTTTTACAATAATTTCTGGAGATGGATCTTCGTGATATAAATCCATTACTAAAAACGACATTGTACACATTATAGGCAAAAAATTAAAAGCCTAATAAATTACAATTCAAACTATTTTTTTATTAATATTATATTGGTATCGTGATGCATGTTTTAATCATATTGATGTTTAGTAATTGGTATTGAGTTTTTCGTACCGTGTTTATAGAGACCCGTTTATTAGAAAATCATAAATCAGTTTTGTTAAATAAAACCCTATATCAGAAACAATATTCAAAGAAATAATGTTGTACAAAATTTTAAAAAACATTGTCCCAAAAATAGCTGTAAATTATTATACTATATATAAAGTCATTATGTCTCATAACTAACTGTCTAAAACTAAAATATGTAGTGCTTAATCTGAACTAGTTACAAATGCTGTTTTGGGAATATATTACACACACGTTGTTAATACTCCGTGGACAATATAGTCGGGGAATAAGCCAAAGAATTGACAGGTTACTTTTGGGAAAATTAGGTTCTCAAATTCTGTTTAATCAGGCCGCAAAGTATTGAAAATAAAGATGTGATTTATATCGTGACGAAGGGAATGTAAAGAATTTCACGAAGTATTTTACGATAATCGGTTTTATCGAAGAATTTCATAAATTTGTATAATTTAAATAACACAAATCGTTTTCTCTTAAGCGGGCCATAGACGGACCGCATGTTGCAGTCAAGACCGATTGCAATATGCGGTCGCCGTGCGGCGATCTGCAGTTTCCATACTAAATTCATATTCACAATACACGGTTCGCTCGATGAGTTCCTGAGCAAACCGTATATTGCAGTCGGTCTTGACTGCAACATGCGGTCCGTCTATGGCCCGCTTTATTTCCAGCTTGTTGTCAGATGTAAGAGACTTTGTGACCAGGTTTTGTGACATTTGACATATCTATTGTGCGTCTTCTTAATCGTTCCCATACATTTTACCGCTCTTTATAGGTTACTCCAGGTTGTCGTGAAGTTTCTAGGCAATACCCAAAGTATTGCAACAACCCCTGACACGAACACAAATGCTTGGTGGTATGAATTAGCGGCAAATATAGGCCGAATGCGTCACCAGCCCATTTCAAAAGTGTTTACAATTATTGGCTTATAACAAAAAAATAAAACCTTTAATGAACTACAGAACCCGATTATGACAGTATATCGATATACATTAGAAATATTGATTTTAAATATCTTTAATTGATTGGACTCGATGGTAAATTCAAGGTCAACAAGTCAAGGATTTTGATGACCCTATAAATATAAATAGACACTCAACATGAGATTATTTCGACTGAATGGCCGGAGGGGGCAAGTTTTGTTAGTATAAATTGAAAACGACCTTAAAGATGTTCTTGGTGTCTTTCTTGTTTAGATTTTTAGTAAAATACTCCACGATTTTTCGCCTTTTAAAAATGTGTTATATTGTTAACTGAAATTATCTTTTAATGTTATCGTACGAAATGCACGCCTCATACATAATTTTATTCATACTTAGTCGAAATACTTAATTGTTATTTTACTAAACCACCCCTTTGCATGCCTTTAATACAGAATTCACGTTAAGTTTCATATTTGAATTAAGTGACCGCAATTTTACAAGATTTTACAGCTTTTCCTCAATAAATTACCAATACAACTTAGGGTCCTTCAAGAAAAGACCAGAAGAAGACCTTCGAGAAGAGTGCCAATTCTTAAAAGGCCGGCAACGCGCTCGCGAGCCATCTGCCATTTAGAGTGTCCATGGGCGGCGGTATCGCGTAACATCACATGAGTCTCTTGCCCGTTTTGTTCTATAAAAAAAAACTTAACATATCGTCTAATATATTAAGACTGTACATACATCTAGGGGCTTTAAGAGATGGATACCTGCATTTCTTTCATCAGTAGTTTATTCTTATCAGCTAAGTTGGTGCTTTAACTTTTTAGTCATACACGCTGGTTTGCTCAAGATTTCTTCAACGTTCGAGCAAGTGTAAGCAATAGGCCTTTTTATATACTAAGGTTAATAAAAACCTTCATGTATTTTTCCAAGAGATATTATACTTTAAATGATGCCATTTACGGGTGGCTACAATAAATGGAGGTAGCTTTGACCATCAAATACGACAATTATCACATATCTAAGAGTGTGATAAAATAAAATTGTTTTATTTAGGTATATCCTACTAATGTTATAAACGCGAAAGTTTGTAAGAATGGCTGGATGTTGTTACTCTTTCATGTAAAAACTAATGAATGTATTTTAATGAAACCGTTCAATAATATAGCTTATACATCAGACTAACACATAGGCTACAATTTATAAAGATATTGTGTGAATTGTTCAAAATATCAAGTAGGAAAAATCTACCATCTGCGAGCTATTCTGGCGTGAGCTGCCAAAACCGCTACAGTTACACATAATATAATCATAATATAACATACAGTATATATCTATGTCCTATGTGTAAGCCATTATAGCCAAAATAGTAAACCATAACTACTATAAAAATTGATAATTTATTTCAAATGCACATTTGGTAATAATAAATTTATTGCTTAATGAAAATAGATACTTTTATCGCTTTTGGTATTAAAAGTAGATAAAATATGTCTTTCACGCTACATAATTTGAACAAATTTTATTTTAATCCTGCGCAGATGAAGTCGCGCAGTTGTTATTATATATTTTGGTATAAGGTTTGGAATAGGAATTAGTTTTTTCTGGTGCTTTCCTCATTCCACGTGTAAGAGGGGCTGCGGGGCTGGTGCTGTTGAGTTTGAGTTTGAGTTTGCCAGCATTAAGGGTTCTCTGCACCACCACACCAACCTGTACCAACCTTTTTAAATGTAGTGAAATGTTTCATATAAGTTGTATTGTTATTTCATTATTATTAGGTTAAGAAATTTTGGGTTGGGTTTTAAATACCATTGCACTTTTTTGACGATACTAATTATCTAGGAGTGTCCGGGGGACCTTCATTGGAACACCTCCAAGTGAGTTTTGCTCCGGAAACGCGTCTAAATATTTTTATAAAAAATTTAAAGTTTTGTGTAATGTATTAAAATTTGTAAACAATCCGCCATTTTCTACTTTTCTATTGGTTATGAGTGATGTGACGTTAACACTTAGAAAAATCGTGTTTTTAATTTATCGATTGTTAATAATCGTTTTATTTATTTATCGATTATTTCCTCATTTTTGAAATTTAAAGTTATAGAATAATCAACATTGAAATTAACCTAATTTTTTGAAATTATCGATACCTACTCGTCTGTATTTTCTAATTAGTACTTGTATTTCATTGTTTGCAACTTTCTATATTATTTAATTTTTACTAGAATAAAGTGTTTACTTTAATATCCAAAAAGTACCCAAAACCGAATCAGAGCACCCCACTATCCACGTGGTCTTGTCTGTCTTACCCCTAGAGTGTATATAAATAATCGGAGGCGCGGAGGAAGAGCAGTAGCGCCGGAGCTGTCCACAAAAAAAAATATTATTTAGATTGGTTAGGTTAGAGTTAGTATATGAATATTTGGTCGCCGAAGGCGACCAGGACGCCGAGAAGCCGAGGCTTGAATAAACAATTACTATTTAGATCGGAGCTGTCCACAAAAACAAATATTATTTAGATTGGTTAGGTTAGAGTTAGTATATGAATATTTGGTCGCCTTCGGCGACCAGGACGCGGAGAAGCCGAGGCTTGAATAAACAATTACTATTTAGATCGGAGCTGTCCACAAAAACAAATATTATTTAGATTGGTTAGGTTAGAGTTAGTATATGAATATTTGGTCGCCGAATTTTCAATTATTTTTAATATTAAAATCGAATACAAAAAACGATTTTCACTTTAAAAAAAATCGATTATTTTTTACATCCCTATTAATTTTATAAACTTAATCGGCCATTTTGAATGTGGTTTATGCTAGACTAGCGGTAATTAGTTTTACAGTGCAAAGTTTACTTTATAAATCCGTTTCTTTTTTATTTTCACGTGAAAGTGCGTTTCCGGAGCAAAACTCACTTGGAGATGTTCCAATGAAGGTCCTCCGAGACTCCTAAATAATTAGTATCGTCTAAAAAGTGCGATGGTATTCAAAACTGTTACAGAAATTTTAATTAATTAACTTTGTATTACACACATTCATTTAACCGGTTAAATAAAATAACGCGTCTAGAAATACATAACTTAGACTTATAATTTAATGCTAATAGAAAGAAAAAATGTCTATTTGATCAATGTTGCTTACACAAAAAAAATACAAAACTCAAATGCAACTAGCAACACTGATGAGTCTACTGTCATGGAGTGACAAAATACAATCGCAGGCAAGTAAAACTATCCATATTAAAACAGTAATATACAAGAATAAATTAAATCTTAAATATTTTGCAAGTAGTAAAACAAACAATACATATACAAATTTTAGGTACGATCTAGGTCAACCCATAAACAGTCTAACAGGATTACACATCAGAATCTCGAACACGAAGACTGTACAGATAATATCGTCGTAAATCACAGAGACATAATTACTCCCGATTAGCGGAGTATTTAAATAGTATGGCTATTTTAATTATAATTGATTTCTGTGGTTTCAAGGAATGCTTTCAATACATATCTAAATATGTATTATTATTTTGTAATACCTTTTAGAATCCCTGTTATCTTTTAACTTTACTCAAGGCTCTATATTTTATGATAACATATAATATACTAAAGAAAAATAAAATTTTATTTTTCTTTCAGGTTTCTACACTTAATATACCGGTTTTGTGAAGCTAAAATTCCCTTTTTATGTATTATATAATATTAATATCCTAATCACTTAAAAAATCGTGTACCAGGGCGACGGCTGCGTCATCATCTTCAAATTTAGGGTCCTTGAGATCTTCCTTTAACCGAGGAAATACGTAGAAATCGAAATGTGGATGATTGTTGGTGAATTAGACACAATATGAGATACTCTTCAACTAAATATGAGACCAATATTACACTATTGTGGAGGAAGGATGGTGAACTGTTCTTCCAACTTACGCCCGAACGCAATTACCTATCTCAATCCATAAGCTACCATCTGAGATAGTAATCTTAATCCAAATGTTGTAAAAAGTGTGCCAATAACCAATTGATGGATTGTAATAGCCATCTGTCGATACAAGCTATCCATGAGAGGTCATATCGGTGTCTGTGGATAGACCTTTGTATGAAAATGACAGTTGACGAAAGCTCGATATCAACAGATTATTATTTTAACAGATTTTAACTTACACCAGTTTTTTAAATAATTAAAAAAACTGTTTGTTATGTTTTAAACATACACATGTATATTTTAATGTTATTTGTACGGTTTTATTTACATTATTTGGTTTACATTGATTATTATCAAATATGAGTGTAAACTCGGTACAATGGAACGACAAAGAGCATTTTATCCGTCGCCAAAAATGGATTGTCTCCGTAGGGTTTGGTTATCGGAATGCAGATAGGAGATCAATCGACTGTCACGGTCTGATATCAGATTGTCTCAAACTGAGATTGTGAATTGATTATTGGGTTCGGGAGTTAAAGGGTTGATCCTTGATCAGTCTAACCACTGACTGGGCGAAAGGTTTTTTATTTCCTTAGCGGCTTGAATAACTTCGTAAGCTCGTTTAAGGGTATTGCGTCATCGCAGTGATTTGTAAGCGCAGATTGTACATGTCGCTCATAGCATTGTTATAACAATAAATTTTATTTCGTATTATCTATGGCAAGTTAAAATGTTGCAAGTGTGAATAGCTGTCAATTATGAATGAAATATGGGAGAGTAATGTATAGTTAAGTCGAATTCGCTAATTAAAAATTTGCTGATGAATTTTGGTCCATATCAGGGTATTTCTAAATCACCTGTGACTGAATCGTTCATAGTTAGACATTTAATAAAACTCCGCGACATTTGTCTAATGACTCGGCATTAAAATTGTATTGGGGTCTTAAATTAACCCCGAAACTAAGGGAACCTAGACACTTATAAGATCGGTTATGAACGTCTCTTTGGTCTACATAACATTTACGTTAATGCAATCCAGGATTAATTGCAATAATAAATCTGTACCATGAAACTCAGTTTCATTTACACGAAAAGCTAATGAATCATTCATATACATATTTTGCAACTACATGAAGTTGTCAATTGATTCTCTACTGATATTGACAATCTAGATATGGATAAAAAGTAAAACTGGCCGAGCATCTGCCCGTCTATGGGGACTTACTACATACAATTTAGATTTTTATAAGAAGTTATGTTTAAGTAATTTTTAGTATTTAATAAAACACAACGCGTATTTCTTAAAATATTTTAAATTAGCAGTAATCAGTATTTTATGCCTTCCAAGTAAAAATAATCTTCATTGCTCTGATACGAAAAAACTATAACAGTGTATTATTAAACTTAAGATTAGATTAAATATCACTTGTAACTTTAACTCTCAAAAATATTACGCAAAATAATCCTAGTTTTTGTAACATTTTGTTTGACACTAGATTTGATTACCTATACTAATAAATCGATAACTCGATCAGTTATTAGATAGCTTAACGTGAAACAACATAAATACAAGTTGAAGAATTATTTTGATATGCATTTGTCGCGCTGCTGACAAAACTGCTATTTTTACATTAAAACAAACCACAAGGTTTTCAAATTTAATATACCTTGCAATGTAAAAGAAAGATATCAATAATTTTGTGTTTATTTATAGAAATACATACATTATCCTAACATAAAAAAATTAAAATATGCACAATATCACTACTCACTGTGCGAACATATAGATATGCCGAAAGTATCAGAGACAGCATTCAGTAAGCGCAACGTCTTTGTTAACGGGGATCTGTCCAATAGACTGGTATCAGCCCTTGGTATCGCAGACAACCTTGGCTTTCGCCGCTGCACATATCCCATAATATGTACTAAGAAATTGGTTGCTCACCAGCCCCCGCAAGACTTTCATTATATACTTGAAGTAGGCCAACTGTAAGTTTATTGTACCCCACCATCCCTAAGAAAAATAATGTTGGGTACATTAAAGGATAGTAGGGGTAGACGCTATACAGGCTGTAATAAAGGAATCGTTTTAATTTATTCTGTAGGCGCCCAACCTATTTAGTTTCATGAGGAGTCCAAACAGACGAGTTAACAACTCTAACATACTTCTAACCAATGCATTGTACAAGCTAGTTATTGTTAGCTAAATTTAATTGAAAAAATATAGTTTACTTAAAATATAATTAATATAATAATGTTTGATGCGGTAAAATGTATAGATTACCTAATGCGTGAAGGATCTTGCGGTATTCCGACTCAAGCTAAACTTAGCTATCGCAAAAACTCTGAATAAAACCGTATAAGGCTAAGATGAGTCTAATGACTATTTATGAGAGCATAAAGGTTATAAGATGTTCGTTTGAACTAAATAGATTATTGTGTGTGACCCCAAACTAAGATTCTATAGCGTAACCCTGCAGTTTTGTTTATTCCTTCTTCGACCGCCTGAACAATCTGAAGTCCTTTTACCCTCCTATTACTCACAACACAGGAGCTACCTAGTGTGGGGACTAGGGTTAGATTAATTTTATATCATGAATAAAGTTTTATTATTATTATTTCATACATCATTCTTTCTTCCTACCACATTTGTCCTTCCGACAAGATAAAGCAATTTTTTTAAACATATATAATTAATTATCACAGATCATTAGAACCGTCTTGGTGTTATAATTTTTTCATTTGTATTAGAGGTTATTATTATTATTATATAATTTATTTTTATATCTTCGTATATAGTTCCAAACAGTAAATGTTTTAAATTAAGACCTCTTTATTAAATTATATTTTGCCTATATCACAGTTTTATTATTATATCATTTATTTCATTATATACTCACCACAAGCATAATAGTATCTAGTAATTACAAAATGAATTAAAATTTATCTGAAGACGCAATGACATGACACAGATATTTTATAATTATTGGAAATAGCAATGATGAACTAAGCTTGACTTGTTTTTATATAATTGTTGTATTTATTTATATATTTATTTACAGCTTATGTACGGCCAAATTTTAAGTAAGATTTTTATAAAATAACCTAAAAACCTTTTGATATCCAATTATATTTTCAAAGAAATATTATCGTTTATGAAAATCTAAACATAAGACTCAAATATAAAGTATTTACAATTTTCTTAAAATTAAAAATAATAAAAAGAAAATTAAAACAAATTTAAAAAGTTTGGTCCCTATGGCAGTGTAACCGAGTGTTAATGCTGGCAGCATTTCCTCGCTGTATTGCGACATTTTCTCTGAGCGAGGAAAGCACCAGCTCTGAGGTCACCGGCACCTGGTAGATAGCTAACTTAAATCTTAAATATACGCCTGTGCACTTGAACCCCACGACCCCAGTCTCAACTACAAACGGAACAAAATCGAACTTGGAGGAAAGACTTATATTTGAGCCTTTTATTATTTTCCGCCTGCTCTGCGGCCGGCCCAGCTTTGCTTGTTCGAGGGAGGTGAGCAAGGCTAACGTGTCCACACAAGTAGCATCCCATACCAAAGCCAATCCCATCTTCCAAGGGATCAACGACATCCCTTCCAGCCGCTTGCTAACGACTCTAGCGATGCCTGTTGGCTTTTGCTTTAGCCTTGGGCTGCAGCGCGCGAGGAGACATAGTATAACTTTATAACTTTATTTATGGGTTCTTTAAACTTAGTGACACATCTCGTCATGACAGTAGAACAATGTCGGACTTGAAAAAAATCCAAAATCCAGTTTTTATAATATTTGGATTGACTATATTGACTAAATATTACGGCTACATTAAAAAAAATCCATGTGTTTTCAATTTCAAATTAATGGGTAAAGTGACGGATTCGATAGGTACGCTCATAGAAGCGTGTGATTTTTCTAAAAAACTGTGTAATTTAATGTTATTATTTTTATTTTGTTTCAAAACAAACTCTTTTGTTTGCTTGTATGCCAATTTTCAGAGTTACAGAATATGAATTAAAAGAGTTATGACAAAAAAACTAACATGATTATATTATTTTGATATGGCTGCCCTGTAAAGTTTACTATTTGTCAGATCTGTTACCTAGTACTGTATACAATGAATATTAGCGATGTCGACCTACTGTACATCATCGGAAATGAGAATGCTTTGTTAAAATTTATAAGTGTATAAAAAACTAAAGGGCTCATTTATTACTAGCAAACCTGACGTTTTACAATTTATTAACTAAAATATATATATGTAACATAACTGGGGTTAAGCAAAGATTTTTTTTCCTGGAGTCGCTTTAGCCCTTCCTTACCATGCGTTTCAATCGCCGAAGGCTAATCACTTTCCGAGCGGTTAATGCCTTGGAGTAGAGATGTAAGGTCTCTGCTTCTTCTACCGAACTTACCATGGAGAGTTTTTAGAGGAGTTATTTGTAGTATAACCTGCAGCTGAGTTTAATCATCGAACGTCGAGGCAGAATACGACATACCACCAGTATCACCTTGACGTCCGTCGTTCCACGACTGAGCGTTATTTAAGGCAGTTTTTGCCGCGCACCACCATATGTGGAACCAACTACTTATTACATGTTACAACCAATTCGACTTAGTATCCTTTAAGATAAGAGAGTACTTATTTTAACAAGGCCGGTAACGCACTCGCGCTATGCACAAAGCTATGCCTCTGGCATTAAGAGTGTATGTGTCCAAGTATCACTTAACATCAGGTGAGCCAATAAAACAATTTTTAAGTTGCGGTACTGTTACTAGACTTACTTCACTTTTTCCATTCGATATATTTCCTATAAATTATGAAAGAAACATATGCAATCAATGGTTAGTCCGTAAAAGATTGCAATGCTTACAGAAATGAATCCTTTGGAAACACCTTATTTTATCGGTGGACGATTTTAGTAATTGTATCCATTTTTACCATATTCTTATAAAGTTAGAAGTAGTAAGAGTTTTATCGAAAAAAATATTGATAATTGAAAAACATTTTTAAATTGTAATAAATAAAACTTCAGTCGGTTAATAAATAAAAGTAAAAACTTGCTATAAAACATTTATTTATATCATATTTACAATTAAAAGCTATATTTTATTTGTAATCCATCGTCATGCTTAAACCTAGTACTGTCCATTTACATTGCCAAGTATTCTATACTTATTTCTAAGCAATTAAAAGAGAGGGAAGATGTTATGGTTGAGATCATTAATGAAGAGGGAAAGGGATGGGAATATAGACGAAGTTCATAGGACTACTTGATTCCACCAAAGATAACACAATTTTGTATAGAAACTAATATAAGAAAGTTTTAAGTTAATAAGTTAGCGAAATCAAAGCAAATCACATAAATGATTCACAGCTTATTAGGAGTACAAACGGGCTCAACAATGATGACTGTAGTTTAATTATTAAAACTTTAAAAAAAAACAAGCTTACAAAACTATTTTCCAAAAAAACGTAAGGTGCTTTCAAAACTATAGCTATCTCTTTTTAAGAGAAGATTTTAGAAATTCTAACATTCCTGTGATATTTGTGTATTTAGGCTTTACTGGTATTTTTTTTTTTTGTAAATTTAAACTACGTCATCAAAGTCATAGCTGGTAACTTCAAAAATTAGATAATTCGGTGGTCAAAAGCAAAAAACCGAAGAATACGTTTAGTAACGGTATCCAGATTGAGCGTTGAAGTTTCCGTTTCCGGATCCACGTCCAGCGTTGGGGGTCAGGTATTGCCTGGAAGGAGTTCCAAAACTGGAACCTTGTCCGCCAAATCCTGAACCACGACCGCCGAAGCTACTTTGCCCGTTATACCCGGATCCCTGACCGCCGAAGCTGGAACCACGTCCACCGGATCCTTGACTTCCGAACCCGGATCCTTGGCCACCAAAACCGGATCCCTGGCTGGCATAACCGGATCCTTGTGCACCATATCCTCCACGACCAGCATCAGCACCTTCACCGCGGTATTGACCTAAAGAAAAATATAAATTTAATAAAGCATGTTATCACCCTTCCATTTGCCGAAGACAGGGGAGGGCGGAGGTAGTTGTGCAGCACCACTAACATGACGTTCAGAATTGAAGAGTACAACTGAAGAACAATCATCCTTCAAGCTTTATATTCCTGCATTGGTTAAAGAAAAGCCTGGTTTGGTTTCACTCGAGTAAGATACACTGGGGATTAATAAGAGTAATAACATTTTTTATTCAACTACTTTAAACTATACACCAGAAATTTTATTTGTGTTTATATTAAGAATTATGTATTATAATTACTCTTACCGAATTAACTGAATATTCCATTTGAACGATAAACAAAGATATACAAGTAGCTCAAACGTGAACGATTTTAAACAGTTACAATAATTATGTTTCGCAACGAAATAACAGCACGTGTTTTGTGCATAGCAAATTGCAGATGATATGAAGCTTTGAGAATGGCGTTTTAGTTTTAAATAAAATAAAGTTCTTGTTGAGTAAATTCTGTATGACTTTGAGTTAATTATCATTCTTTGAAAGACCTTTATAAAATTTATAATTAAATTTAAAATGAGGGCTCTAGTAACTTCCATATTGAAACATCTAGCACACTAAACGAACGACAAACTGCACTGATTAAAAAAATAGCTATGTGCTTTAGTGTTTTTTTTTTATGCATGAGGCAAACCGGCAGGAGGCTCACCTGATGTTAAGTGATACCGCCGCCATGGACACTCACAATGCCAGAAGGCTCGCAAGTGCGTTGCCGGCCTTTCAAGAATTGGTACGCTCTTTTCTTGGAGGACTGTACTTTGACTAGTAGTCCAACTATTGACTCTACTTTAAAATTATGACTTGTCTGGCTTCTGCGCTAACTTGCTCTAAATATATCTAAAGAAGCAGCTTGGAAATGTGTTTGCTCTTTTGTAACGAGTATTTGTATAAATGTTAAAAGCTCAAGGTATATTTTGACTATTTGATATGAAAACACAAATATAACGTGTGTGTTGTGGCCACAACGGACCAGTAACATCCGAAAGCTCAAGGCCGTGTTCCGTTACAATTACAAAGCTGTAACGATTTGAAGATGCAATTCAAGTTAATCATCATATACGTATAATATATCTAGCCCAGGCTGGTTTTCTACGCGGGATGCCCTTTGCCCCACTTTGGGTACATAGGACTTTATCTTAAGTCAAGTCAATCTATAATATAAAATAAAAGGTGTATAATTTATTTTATTTCGTAAATATATTGATATTTATTATGTACAGATAATACCAAGTAAAATTGGAAGAGCTTTCAGTAAAAAGGTTGAGCTAGATCTAACGACATGCTTTATTGCAGCACCCGTGCGGTGCATAGGTACATGAATCTACCCTACTTATTATTTTCCCTGAATTTCTTTGTCAGATATTTTGCAATGAATAGTGATTAAATATGTCAAATGAATCAAATTTTACCCTCGTTACACTTATTGTTATTTTAACACAATTTTGAAAAGATTCGTGTATGTTAAGTGATGCGAATTAACCTAAGCAACCTCTCTCAGAAGTAATGTGTGAGATTTAGTACAGACATCAGCGTGTGAATCACACACAATGTCCGTCATTAATTGCTCATTTTGTCATACATTACTTTATTATAAAAGTTTTAAACTCTCTTTTATAGACCTTGACAAGATTTTTAAGATAGATACTAAATGTAATAGCATAGTTATTTAAATAAAGATATTTGTTTTCATGTGCAAAATTAAAGTTAAAAAGACCTCGTTTTTAAATATACCATTACAATATTATCAATGCTAAAAGAACAGCAATAATGGACTATAAAGTAGTTTTTGCAAAGTATTTTTTTAAACTCGACTGAATTAAAATTTTGTGTCCTTTTGAGGCCGTTTTATTATTATTTTTGAGCAGTGTTGGCCTAGTGGCTTCAGCGTGCGAGATACCTGAGGTCGTAGGTTCGATCCCCGGCTGTGCACCAATGGACTTTCTTTCTATGTGCGCATTTAACATTTGCTCGAACGGTGAAAGAAAACATCGTGGGGAAACTGACATGTCTTAGACTCAAAAAATCGACGGCGTGTGTCAGGCACTGGAGACTGATCACCTACTTGCTGATTTAAAAATGATCATGAAACAGATTCAGAAATCTAAGGCCAAGACCTAAAGAGGTTGTAGCGCCACTGATTTATTTATTTATTTTTTATTTTGAGGCCGTGTCAAAATATGTTATAACATTTACGCGTGACGTTCATACAGTATCTTTATTTGAAAAAGAATTTAAATGTTTTGATTATAAATTTCAAATCGTGGGAATCGCATTAAGGGTACAAATTAAGTAATTCGAGCAATCTTAAAATTCATTTGTGGCGTATGATGCCACAGTGCAACTTGCAACTAAGAATATTGTAGTTTCATCACGATGAATTATACGTATTATAAAGTCTGGAATGTCGGAATATGTGCCTGTAATAGTTTCTTCATAATTTCTATAGACAGATGATCAGCTTTCTGCCGCAATAAAAAATATTTTTCGCTCACTCACGACTTGTTTATACGCCGATTTCGTAAATATGAAGCTCCGAAGACGGAAACTTAACAGTTGTAACTGTATATGAGGTTTAATTATATAAAAAGGACTATCACGAAACATTATCCAGAGAAATATAAAAAGGTTGAATTCGTATATATATTGTTTTCTGAGAATTTCAACCTAGGGTCATATTTCGGAAACGAAAAAATATCGGATCGGAAATTGCGGAACAAAAATAGTTGTCAAGCGAAACTAAGAAGTTTTAATATTTCTAACCCATTACTAGAAAACTTATAGAAAATGATATCAGCATGACTCATTAATTGCAGCCACAAACGGATGACAGGTAGCGACCTTTTCTAGTCACGATCAGAGGTGCAAACTTATTCTGATCTCATTCCTACCCTTTAACTTAACCATTGGGAAATATGCTTTTGTTCAGTCGAGAATTAGAACTCAAAATATTAAAGAGCATTAAATATTAACTGGAAATACAAAACTTAGATTATTCTCATTGATATTTACAGTTAAAATCCAAAACAAAGAAATTATAAAATTTTCTTAAGTTAATAATAGTCTAATACGCAGTGGCCTTCATTCAGATTCTTTCAAACTTTTTGGGACCATAATTTTTATAAGTGTTACTACACTCCATTCTTTGAAAATACGATGATAATATATATACAAAGATACGATATAGAGATGTTATTTATACAATATACATATGCGCTATGTTTGGGCATGAGGAATGAAATCTACATAGAACAAACATGGGAGCGATCGACTCAAACTGCACCAATTTTGTGAGTACGTCCGGTTACCGCAAAATGTTTAAGCCTAATTGGTTCGTTGAAGCGTCTGTAATCGACATTATTGCCCGTATTCTCATTAAATGTCATCGGTAGGGCTGCGTCTAAAGAAAATCAGATTTAGGTATCGGCAGCCATACGCCAATTTCGCGTGTTGAGGCTCCCATATACTTTTAGGAAGGATATATTTGATTTCTGAACATTTTATGAGTTGTCATTCGCGAAAAAAAAAATAACGGTCTCGGAACTTCCCACAACTTTTATGTAGCAAAACAATGTGTTAAAAGTATAAATAAGTGTTATAAATCTCCATGTTTAATTATTATAAGACATAACCTAATTCTTATTGTAAAATGCACAGTAAAATCTCCAACATTTTAGACTGAAAAAATCGATTTAGTCAGCCCTATTTCACAGGCTTATACGGTGTATTGGCGCGCTTAGTGCACAATTAGGCGAATGACCCATCACCTGAGGTCTACTTAAATAGAAGTTTAGGCTGCGTTTGGTAATTAGAACGCATACAGCTCATCTTGACGTATTTGTATGAACTCGAAATATGGGCTTCTTGTGCAAGAATGTATGAGCAAATCAGCTACGTAAGTCTGATTAGCGCCTAATTAACGAGAGCAGAAAGAATTAGATTCTTGATTTATCGTAAACCAATTTAAATCTTTGTTACCCCAATACGTACAGTTCCCTTAACGCAACGATTTATCATTCACCTGTCTCTTGTTATCACTGCTTAGACACAATTGTTAGAAAGAGACGTAAAAGTTATTTAGTTGGGAGTGTAATCGAATTAATATACTTATTATGTATCAATATAGTATACCAGAAACTATTCATTGAATTGAGTTTTTAGTTTTATCATACGACGTCAAAACTCCTAGTGTTATTTGGTTAATTATGATAATGTTTCAATAAATTCTGATCTCTATTGATACAATCGTCAGCTAACATAAAAATTTTGACTTAATAAAAAAGCGATATTAATTATTTGCAAACTTAATGACTAAAGGTAATCTTAGCTTAATGACCTAAGCAATCACGACCTAACTCGGCTATCTGTCTGTATATTACGCACTGATTAACTATAAGTAGCGTGGTCTTAAAATTCGTGAGATTCGTGTAAAAAATAGACTTTTATCTGGATTTTTACTACATTAGAAGGGGAAGAGAGGTAAATAAACCTAGCACTAAAAATGTGAAATTGATTTAAAAACTTTTTAAATAAGTTTAAGTAGTTTATGTTTCAATTTTGTATTTTACTGGATTTTAATTATTGTAATTTTTTTAACTAAACCGAGAGATACCTTAGTCACGCTAACCTTCAATTGATGTGATGAAGGTCAAAGTGTGGTTCGTACAATTTAAATTACCAAAACGTAAGCACTTATGTTTTTGCTATTATTAAGTAGACCAGAAGTTACATCACTATTTTTGTTCATAATTGCCAAAGCTTTTTATGGTTACTTAGTTTTAGTTCTCGACCAATAGATATAATAATTGAATCACCGTCATTAATTATTAAAAAAAGCTCTAAAAACTTTCAATCTACTATTCAACGTACTGGAATTAAATTTCTCCCATATTAACAAAGATTCGTTTGATACGTCTGTTAGCAAAGATTTATAGCGACATGAGAGATAGTGTTGAATATACAAATGCAAATGAAGATATGCAAATGTTATGTAACGTACAAGCTTACTTGGATACTACCAGCATTTACATCTTTGTTATTTGAAATATATTTTTTACGTTAGACGTAACGTAACTACTTAACGACGTTAAAACGACTAGCTTTTTTAGTAAATGAAAGAAGGACGACCCCCGACTCGTCGACAGGCTAGATATTGCTGAAAAGATGCCGTAGAAAAAGTATCAGTGGCGCGCGATCGGTATTTGTGACGTTCTTTGGTTTCAGGCCAAGAATCACTTTGGGTGGTAGTTGGTCAGTTTATATGGTACTGTGTCAGTTACTAAAGAAAACTGCGTCGATACAATATTAATAGTAGGTTTAGGTATGTATATAAAACTGGAACAAGAAACCAGTAGAAAGTGTTATTAACCTATTTCATTTCCAAAGGTAAAGAGGATTACCAATACTCTTACTAACGCACTTGTGTCACTAAGCACCTCTCCTTTTAAACCTGAGTAAATGGCGAGGCTTAATTAAGCTTAACTGTGACTGCAATAGACAGGAAAGCCTTATAATAATTGATAGGAACACGTTGACTGATTATAACTCACCATCATCGACAATGCCGGCTGCTTCATCTCTAGCGTTCTGCTCCAAGCTCTTAAGAATCTCTTCTGGAATTGGGGGAGGGGTAGGGAGATAAGCACCACGGGGTTGGTAGCCGTTCTCATCAGCGGTGTATGTGATGCTGTAGTCCTGACCGTCATCACCCTTGTAGGAGAAGCTTCCCTGGGACTGGACTCCATTGGTGGCTACACCGGAAGCATCGGCTCTGATTCCGTTTGAGGTTTCATATTCGTAAGAAAAGCCTTCGGCGGTGACATCACTGTTAGTAAAATTAAATATAACGTAACGTAACTTGACTATATAGATTTTCCTGTCAGGACAGTTTACTATCCAATATCTCAATAGTACCCTCAAGACGTTACCTGTTAAGTTTCAGAATTTGAGCACTGGCGTCAGCAGATTGCCTGCCACCACCTACACCACCCGCATTGTAACCACCAGCACCTCCATTTCCAAAACCGCCTGCGCCTCCCGCTCCGAAACCGCTTCCGGCACGGTAACCTGCATTTCCAGCTCCGAAGCCACCATTTCCAGAGCCGAATCCACCGCCGGAGCCGAATCCACTACCGCCGGAACCGAAACTGGATCCTCGGAAGCCGGAACCTGTGGCACCATAGCCTGCACCATCTCCTCCTCTAGGAGGAAGGTAGGCGTTGTCTAAGCGGGCTGCTGAGCAGACACCAAGAACGGCGGCAACAATGAACTGTAAGAAAGAAAACTTATTGCATTTATAAGTTTTAAAATTGTGTAAGTTAGCAAATGAATTGCTTTGACAGCTCACTCTATCCTCGTATAAAATTATGAAACAAACTTTTTTTTAAACTTTAAACTATTTACCTATATAAGCTACGAATTATGGATTGCACAACGTGATCCAGACAAACTAAAACTCTAATATAATTGACCTTTTGATATATTTCATAAATTGATGAGTTGGTTGGTCCGATAACCAAATGCATTAACAAATGTAGTTCGTGTCTGACAGTTAGCTTGGGGCAAAGTTTGTAGGGCACTTGCTCAAACACTCGATTTGCACTTGTGAAATCTGATGTAATTATACCATCTTTATCTTACGTATGATTCGATATCTTATAGACGAAACTTTGTATTAGAAATATTTAAAAGCAAATTATGTAGATAATTTTTACGATATTGTTTTTTTGATTTGCAATTTTTATATTACTCATGTTGAGAAATGTGACTAAAACGCATTTCAATTTATGAAAATATAAAATGGGACAGTCTAAATATTAAACAACTAACATTTAAGTATTCAAACAATTATTTCGAGTATTTAGGACGTGAGAATAAAATAAACTTGCGAAGAATTTTTTTTATAAAAACCTATATTACTTGGAAAATATGCTTGTCAACGAAAAACCTTCTTTATACGCCAAAGAAAACCTATCTAAAGGTATTAATGCAGACAAATTTAGACTAGACTTACATTTCATATTGTTCACTAAAATTCAATGAAAATGGGACGCGGCGTAAACTCCACAAGTTACCTATCCAAGTTAGATATCCGTAACATATTTATGACATTACAAAAATTCAGAAGATCTTTTGACATTCTACTTTGATAAAAGTATGAACGTTATCAGTTTATAAGACAAGAATCGGAACTATATCCAAACCCCATAAGAATTTAATAACTTTTATAAATATATTAAAGAAATAAAAATATAGTTATTAAATAAATAAAATCCTAAACACTTAGGGTAAGGGTGGTTTCAAAAACCACCCTTAAATTAAAAAAAAATATATAAAATATCCCAAACTTCACCATTTAAATATTACTTACCAGTTTCATATTTATAAATTAATAAATATATTTACTAAGTGATGTTTGCTCCGGTTAGGCACAAACTGTGCTGATGGATGCAAGGAGCTAGGTTTTATACCACTAAGATTGCCATACCAGCTTAAATGGTATCACGGTCAATTCGATAGTAAGGTCTTCTAAGTGAACGCATCTTTAGATACGATAAGGACTGGAATTTTACTTTTTTGCAGCCGACAAAGTATCGCATCCTTATTATAATCTGTGATATCAAGGTTTGTCAACAAATTAATTTAAGGAATCATACATAATTATAATATTATTCTGGCAATAAATGGTAGCATTTGTTGAACTCTTTTGTATTGACTTTAAAGGAAATTGCGTAGGTACATATTTGGTTCTAAACTTTAAAGATGGATTTAATAAAATATTTATAGGCTTAATCTATTGAATATTAATAAAAAGTGTTTGATAAATTTCGTAATTATGGCAATTATACCTACGCTGTATAATTTATTGTCGGCTGGTTAAGGATATATTATAATCAATTTGATAGGTTAGATTTAATTAATATAATGAACTCATAAAAGTTTTATAATTCTAATAACACGTGAAATTATTTATAATTTATATATATTATATTATCATATTTTTGTAGTCTATTTCACTAACATAATTTAAGTTTAGTTTTGAAGTTTAAATATTACATTTCGTTAATGTAAAAATTATTAATTGTTTATACGTTAGACTTTAACTGTTTTAGATTGTCTGTATGATTAACTATCATCTTATTTTGTAATTTTTATATAAATGAATAAAATAAATTGAAAACTGTCAAAAGCTGAAATAAAAGCGACGACTCATTGGTCTAGTGGTTAGTACCCCTGCCTGCGAATCCATGGGTCCCGGGATCGATCCCCGGCTGAAACGAACATGATGTGATGAGCATTTGGTGTTGTGCTTAGGTCTTGGGTGTTTAAATATGTTTTTATATGTCTATCTATCTATGATATGTATGTATATCCGTTGCCTAGTACCCATAAGACAAGCTTCACCAGCTTAGCATGGGACTAGGTCAGTTGGTGTGAATTGTCTTTGAAAAATATATATATATATATAATAATAGAAACTATTTTTTTTATGTTTAGAAAAGATGCTGTATCATTTAGTTTTAGATTTCTGCAATTCATTCATTCTTATTTTTATAGACAAGTAGGATAAGTATGGTCGGTCGATTTTTAGGTCAAACTTTTGCTGATATTGTGTTGCTGGACAAAAACGTTGATAAAAAAAATCATTGGCGCTACAACCTCTTTAGGTTTTGGCCTCAGATTTTTTTGAATCATTATCATTTTTATATCTATTAGGCAAGTAGGTGATCAGCCTCCAGTGCCTGACACACACCATCGACTTTTTGGGTCTAATATCAGTTTTACATTCACGCGATACACTCGATTCATTCGTCCTTCCCTTTTCCCTGCCCACTTCCCTGCTCACTACGGTTTCCTATCGATGTTTTCCTTCACCTTTCAAATGTTAAATGCGCACATAGAAAGAAAGTCCATTGGTGCACAGCTGGGGTTCGAACCTACGACCTCAGTTATGATGATAACACTACTCTCAAGCGTTGATAAACAAATTATAAAATTAAATTGCCATTCTATATTTAACAAGGCTTTAATATAATAATAACAATAGCCTTTATTGCTGTAAAATACATAAAAATGTGAAGACACTAATAATAATTATTCCGGAAGCCGGCTAATTTCTGTTTTACAGCTTGTATTGGACATAGGCCTCCTCTAAGAGCTTCTACTGTTCTCGGTGTCTAGCTATACGTAGCCACATAGGGCCAGCTGCTCTACTCATATCATCTTCCCATCTTCCATTTACCAGGCTTTAATACGTTTAATTAAATGATACGGTTATGACAGAAAATTTTCATAAGCTTCTAAGGTTGTATAAATGTACGAAGTAATCGCGTTAGGAAACAACTGAGATGCGTTTTATATTATCTATTATGTTACTCAGAGGACAGTAATTACTTAGCTTCTTGCTGTGAAAACATACGGGGTATAATTTTATCTTATGTTTTTTAATGTGTATATTTAAATAAAAAAATCAGAAGTGAAAGTTCTCTGGCAAACTGATTTTTCAGTCTTGTTCATATTTATACAAATCTACTTTAGATTTCGGAGACTTAGAGGGAGGGAAAAAGAAAGATACGTTAGGAATTTAATGAATTTAATTGTCATTAAAATATTAAGTGTCTAAAATTAATACAAATTATAAATTTAATTTTTTAATTTATTTCTTCGATAATAAAAACACGGGGCATTTTAATTTACAATTCGTCATTTGAGATTTCAATAAATTATTTTGCATTAAATATAAATACTAATATTTCATAAATTCTCTTTACGAAATTTTTATGTTAAAAATAGAATTTCTATAAGGTAATTCGCCCTTCTCACTCTCAATCGGTCTCAATAGCCATCTCCCTTTTCTTTGACAAAAACGCTGCGCATCATCGTGACGTTCTCGCGCCTAAAGAAGCTTAACTTCAAAAAGTAGAGCCTTCTAGTTTGTAGTAGTGTATACTGGTTTGTTTAAGTTTGCATTCTGGATAAATATACGATGACATTTCGAAATCTTTCAAGTTTGTAATAAAAAAATAATAATAATTTAATTATTTAAACTGAAATACAGACGTATTATACTAACGTATAATATGTATTTACATTCTTCTGCTAGAGTTCGTAACATCTTATTTAAAAAAAAATATAAATTATCCTTTACTTTTTGGAGCACACCGACTAAGTGGAACCAACTGCCCGTTGAGGTATTTCCGAACCAATTCGATTTATAGTCCTTTAAGAAAAGAGCGTTCTTTTTTTTTAAAACCAGGCAACGCACATGTGAATCTTACAAAATTGTAAGTATCCGTGGGCAGCACCAACGGCAACAGGTTTGTTCCCCGTTCTATAAAAAAAAATGTTAATGAAGTATTTTTTATGCTGGCCGCATTTTCTCGCTGTATGCTTATACGCTGTTGAGACCAGCTCCGGGTTCTCGGTTTCTGTCCTCCTGACACCACCTTATACCCTCGAAAATATATTAAGTTCAAAATAAAATATATTAATGAGCCAGCCTTGTTTGACAAGTTTTATTTCTGTATGTTCACAATCTAACGTGAGAATACAATGAATGGTTTTGAAATATTTTTTATACAAGTTATTTGAACGATTTCGTGCACTTAAAAGGGTACAGCCATTTCGCAGAGATTACTCTTGGTGCAAATTAGCTTACTTTTTGCGTATTATCTAGTTAATTTTCTATTATACAGTTTTATCTAAGGCACCTGTTCAATAAAGGCTATTTATAATAAATGCTTTCGACTCCATGAACTTGGAAATTTAGTTACTCTAAGAAGTTAATTTAAATATGTAATTAAAATATTTTGATTAAATTAACCAGAAATAATAAAAAACTAGGAGTGATTTGATATTTTGACAGTTTCGGAAAATAAAACAATATTTTTGACAATATTAGCGAATCGTTAATAGCGTCTATTAAAGTCACGTTCTCGAATCTTCTATATCTTCTTATACATTTTCATTATCAGCAAGTAGAATGTAGATGTGTTCAAGCCCGAATAACTTTTATTTCGACCTTAATCGAACCCAGGAACTCTAGATTAAAGCCATTTAATGTCTATATCCATCAATAACCCGTAACCATGGTAACGAATACGGTAGTTTTTTAAAGATCGCCTTTGTTTCGTCCTAGAACAAAGAGGTTCTAAATGTATACCGAATAAAAAACAAAAAATAAATTAACTAAAGTACTATACTATTTTAGGATATTAACAAATTGCTTAATGGGTACGATTTTTTCCTCAATTACATTACTTGAGTTAAATAATAAAAACAGTCTATTAGTAAAAACCTTCAGGCTTTTTCAAATGTTTAGTACGGTAATTATTTAAACTACTTAGAGAATTATGATTCAAGAGAACATTTATTTATCATAAAAATATTTCGTAATTTGAATAAAACCCGAGTTCCTGTTTCTCATATAAGAATATGTTCCACCGCATTTTATAATTAATTCTTAAGGTAAGTTAACTTTTAGCATGAACTCGATTCTAGGCGAAATAGTCATTGTGTCGGCTGTCATAGAAGCTGTAATACAGCATTATTTCCTTAAAAAAACGACAGACCAACAAATAACTATGTTATGGGGCAGACATAGTTATTTGTTTAAAATTGATTTGATGATTTAGCATACTAAATCGGGGCACGGTATTTTAAACACCCATACTTGGAACACGCCTGTATGCTTCTATTATGTCAATGTTAATATTTTGTATCTAGAAATTGTATCATAGTCTGTACTTTTAATAAGTGTCGTTACAACCATTATATTTATTCTAGCTGATCCGGCAAACGTCGTTTTGCCATGTTTATCATTTATAATAAAAAAATAGGGGTTGATCGTAGAGGGGTAAAAATTAGGGGTTGTATGTATTTTTTAATGCTATATCATAAAAAAAATATCTAAAAATAAAAATAAATAATTAGGGGTTTTTTATTTTTTAATTTAATTTTTTTATTAATTACCCTTAACCTTTAGGGGGATGAAAAATAGATGTTGTCCGATTCTCAGTTAAACCCAATATGCACACAAAATTACATGAGAATCGGTCAAGCCGTTTGGGAGGAGTTAAACCACAAACACCGCGATGCGAGAATTTTATATATTAGATTTGTGTATTTGTTTCGTGATTATTTGTCATTCGCCACTGAACCAACACTGCTCTACACTAATGATTAAAATGAAGACCTTACTTCATAGGATCATTTTGTACTTATGGTATACAATAATGAGAACATTTCTACATAACTCGAGATGGGTCTATGAGAATCACGAACGATTGAATATTCATGCAGTGTAGGTGTCTGTTAAGGTGACCGGAGATTTCATATTTTAATGCGAATATATTATACTAAGCCTTTTTACCTTTCCGTTTTTATAGGATATTTAATATTTAAATTAAAAGTATTTGCAACACCTGGACTTTTACCAATAAAATCTTTATAAAAGATAATAAAAAAATAGATATAGAAGCGTTATAAACAAATAATTATGTTATATATTACTACATAGGCATATATAATAGTACTTTACATTTTTATAAAACTCTTTTATTACAATAATTACGTTTGTATCTAGAAGAAAATAAAGAAAAAGAAAAACAAATAATATTTAGGTAAAAATCTATTAAGTTATATTGTGTATTTTGTTCAATCTATTTCCAAAAACGAATTCTTTATTGCGTTTCTTGTAACCAAGATTAGATTAAGCCACCAAAAACACATCGACATTCTCAATGAACCTTAGCACTGTAATACTATACAAATATTTTTTAAATATGTTTTTTATGTAATAGCAGGCAAACGGGCAGGAAGCTCATCTGATGTTACGTGATACCCGTCACCCATAGACGCAAGTGCGTTGCCGGCCCTATTAGAATTGGTATGCTCTTTTCTTGAAGGACCCAAAGACCCTATGTGTGCGGCAGACCTTTGAGCACGAATATTTGTCCCTTCCCTAAAGGTTAAAGTAATATCATGAAAGCGCATTCTTTGATCGCATTCTTCACGAGAATTTGACATCGTGACCGAATCGGCGCGGCAGGTGTGCCGAATATTATTAATATAATATGTATGACATACAACGCGAGCTTTGGTTGTCTTCTAATTACATATATGAACTGTATTACTTTAGTAGTTAGACGTCCTATCCCCTGGGGTTGTCCAATCCATTTGTTGATATTTGCTTCTGCGCTGGAGGAAAAAAGGAGTACACACCTAAACTAGAAAAATTATCAATGAAACAGCAACCAATCTGTTTTTTATAGAAATCTCTTAACTTTGTATAATACTAGAGGCTACGCACGGCTGGAGATTTTTTTATGTTTAGGAAGGTGAAATACAGTGGCGTAACAATATGGTGGCAGGGCAAAATGCCATGGGCCCTCGACCCAAGAGGGCCCCTGCCCAAGAGATATTATGTTCTATGGATAATGTGAAGTCTCCAATACGCTTTGTGCTAGCGCGAGCGTGGGGACTACAGACCATTCCTTCTGGCCTAAGAGAGGAGGCCTATGGCTATTAGTGGGACATATACCACGTGTAATTGAGTACGCTGAAAATCTGGAAGTTTATTTAAATTAAACTGAGTAGGGACTATTTTTACTGATAGGGCCACGAAAGAAGATTTGCCACGGGCCCCAGATGGTATAGTTACGCCACTGGTGAAATAGCTTAATGGTACCTACAGTAATATTTTATTTATTTATTAGTAATCTTACAGCTAACACATTTCCATATTAATGAAGAAAACACGTAGACAATACACAAAGCCAAAACAGATTACATTGATAAACAAAATATACGAAACAGAAAACATAAATACATTAATAAACAAAAAGAAAAAAATTAAATGATTTTTGAAGACGATCAGTAGTCTTTGATTTCATTTGTTACAAACATATAAATTATATATAAAATACACAAATTTACAATATTCTTAAACATAGTAATAATATTAATAAAAAATGTTTAAATAGAAAACTAAAATAAATTTAAAAAGTTAGTCCCTGTGGCAGTGTACCTTTCATGCTGGCATTTCCTCGCTGTATTGCGATACTTAATCGTTTATACAATTAGTATACTTATATATTTATATAACTATTGAACGGATAATCCTAATTGTAATTTTACAAACATATTTTACAAGTTTCTACATGTTTAATATCAGAATGTTGATAACCTATAATTTGCTAATGTTATACCTAATCAACCTATTACAATAATTTGTATAGTGTACAGTAATCACTCAATAATAAATAGAACGTAAAATCGTTATATTTGTATGATTATCACATTACATAAAGTCCGAATGTTCATTCCACAGCTTAAAGCTTCAATAGTATCGAAAATATAATTGTTAAAGATTACATATTTTTTTTGTTTAATTATTAAAAAATCATTGTGAAGTATTTACAATACTCTTAACGTTCATAGTTTAATAATAATCAAAATATATAATTATAAATGAAAAAATAGAAAATTTAAGAAGTTTACCCAACTTATACTTTCATTTAACAAGTTTAATTGTTAAAGAATAATGTATAATTTCCTTCTCTTTCGAATGAATAAATACGAATATTCAATCCATCCATTCCATTAATGACCTATGCTCTGTATTGGACACAGGGCACAGTGCATCCATCGCGTTCCGTTTTCAGCTCTTATAAGACATATTATGTATAACATAACTGTTTTGTTTAATACCGATTCATTTTCCCCCTACCATCATACTTTTACAGAACTTATTAAATTTGCATCTAGCAAGTGTTTAAATCATCAATGTATGAAAATTGATGTTTCTAAGTAATGTAAGCGATGTAATTTTAAAATGTTTTTCTTCACTGCGCGTTAGTAAACTACATGTCAGACGCTCTAATTTTATATGAAGCTTCGAGCAAGGCTGAACGGGTCACCAGTTCAGAGAATTCAAGGCCAAGTTATTAAGTAAAACGGTGCATCAAAAATACCAAAGCACTTTACACTTTTATTACGCATTTTATTTATTTTACCTTAAATGATCAAGTACATTTACGAATTACTTTCTTGACTCTTAAATTTTTACGCTTTGTTAAGAGTAGCATGCGCTGGGCGATTATATAAGTAGTCATAAATTATATTTATTTAAATTTGCATAATTAATGTAATTTATTTTTAGTAGACGCAATTTTCGAAACACAAATGAAACCTATAGAGGCTTTCTTGGTAACAAAAGAAGTGTTAGTGTGGGTTCTAGGTGTGATCATCAAGCCATCGTGGGTTGGAATAACGACCGTGTAATAATTCTTTGTGTACAATTTTACACTCCGAGTGAGGAAGGAAAATCGCGAGGAAACGGGCATGCCTTAGACCTGAAAATCGACGGCTTTCGGCAAAGTATTTTGAACATTTTTTTCCTTTTGAACAACTTTTCATAAAGGAATATGCGGCGAAGACTGGATGTTTTTGAAGTGAAATTTCTTTATCGACGTATGCGAGAAATTTTGTAGCAGGTTACGCGCCATGTTGCTTTTTGAAGTCAAACTTCTTTATCGGCGTTGGAAAAAAAATTACACATTTGTCACATTTTTCGGTTACGCGCCATCTTTTTCTTGTCCCTACCACGGTTGATCCGAAGAGATTCGAAGCCATTAGTAACAAAAATATAATATATTAACGATAACAATGATAGTAATACTAATAATTCTATTACAATTAATGAAATTCTGTAATAATCTTAGTATGTACTACATAGTAGTACAGTAATAATTTAAAATGAAATAATTGTATTTGTATTCATGTCTATGATAATAAAAGCCTTTTGTTAAAATTTATCTAATTTAACTTTATTTAACCAATTTCTGTAATGTTGCATATAGTAGATCATTTTTCGAAAAATAAGGTTAAATTTGCATGTGAAAGGTAATGTCAAATTCCTATATTCAGATTTAATTTTAATATTTGTTAAAGCACTATAAGCTTGATTGAGCTTTAAATGTTTTAATAATTATTTAATAAAACTAGTTTGCGTTAATCGTGACCGAAACTATTCCAAAACTACTTTTACTGTTCATCTTCATGACTTGTTGAAATGTATTGCGAATTCACTTTGCTTCTTGATGTGACCTTTTCAAATTGTATCGCTCGTTTAATCTCGATATATTGGACTATTACAGAGATTATTTTGATCTCAAATTTCATCAAAACTGGTGAATACTTCTTGGAGATTAATACTGGCTGCTAATAGATTTTCTGAACATGTCATTTAAAAAAAAGTTATTTATTAATTCGAATGACAACCTGATCATAAACTAATTTTAAGTATTAATAGGGTTACTTTTTTTGCTTGGAATGATTAAAATTGGATATATATTTTGTTATAGAACAGGCGGCAAATGAGCAGGAGGCTCACCTGATGTGATACCACCGCCCATGGACGCTCTCAATGCCAGAAGGGCTCGCGAGTGCGTTACCGGACTTTTAAGTATTGGTACGCTCTTTTCTTGAAGGACCCTAATTCGAATTGGTTCGGAAATACTTCAGTCGTCAGCTGGTTCCACATAGTGGTGGTGCGCGGCAAAAACTGCTTTAAAAATCGCTTACTTGTGGAACGACTGACGTCGAGGTGATACGGGTGGAATTTCGTAAATCTATCTGAAGTAGAAATTGTAATAATAATGTTTAATTATATACTTAGATGCCCAGATTTTTTTATACTCTAGATATTTACAACGTTCTTGTATTCAGCGATGCATATATTAATACTTTAGATTAGGTGAATAAGACTAAAATGTTATTTTGTTAATAAATGAAGAGCACAAGTTATCGTACAACGGTAACCTGTTTTATAGTAAATGTTTAAATAAAAGTTGCTTAATTTATTCTTTTTTCATTCATTCTTGCTGTCATAGCGTGAACACAATTTTACACAATAAGAAAAGATTTAAAGGCTTGTTTATGTAAACAAAGGTTATATTTCAATGATTAACTAAAAAAAACAACAGTAATTGTTAAAAAGGATTCAATACGAACATTCTAAATTAACCTTTCAACAAATAATTATTGAATCAATTAAGTCAATATCAATAAAAGTTGTAATTTTCCTACGGATAGTTTAATTCAGTCGATGTCATAAACGGGGTTATTCAGGTAATATGCTAATGAGCTTTTAAGAAGCGAAATACAATAACAATATGTATAGCTCTTGGCTTTATGACATAGTAACTACTTTTCCAAAGGAAATTGATGGGACAAGCGATTATCAAACTTTTTTTAAAGAAATGGTTTCTCTTTTTTTAACATTCACTTGTGTGTATTCATATTATGATTAAATTATAATTTTTAATTTAACACACAAATACATATACAGTATGTAAAATATTCTTAACCTGCATACTTTTAATAAAATTTTACGGCTCAAATATAAGTCTTTTCTCCAACTTTGATTTTATTCCCTTTGGACGAGAGACTCTTGGGCCGTAGGGTTCAACTCCACAGGCGCTAATTTAAGAATTAAGCTGATGCCATCCTCGCTCAATGATTAAGTATCGCAATACAGCGAGGAAATGCTACCAGCATTAAAGGTACACTGCACCTGACCAAACTTTAAAGTTTATATTAATTTTCTACTTATCCATATTTAATTGTTTTTTTTTATACTTAAGATATTAGGGGTTCTATCTAAACGAATATTCACTCTCATACTTCACTTGAAGGCATTTAAAAAGTTGTTACTTCTAGTAAATTCTCTTTTACATATTATGTAGTAGTTGTTGCTTCTTATATTTTCTAAAAAAATAAAATATTACTATATACATACATTATTATTAGTAATAAAAGATTTGGCGTTTTAAGTTAAAAGCCCTATACGTGAATAGGCCTCCACAGCTAGTTACATTAATTGATCTACACACCTAGATTCCTCAAGAAGACGCCACTAACAAGTAAACGTTTCGCCCACAATATCATTTACATTTGATATATAAGTACGACTTGATGCTCTAGTCACGATTCTTTCTCAATAACCAAACATTATACATGTAAAATAAATACCGTCAGATACGGAATTAGGAAAACTACCTGAGTTAAAATTAGATTGTAATATCATACACACAGGAGGCTAAACAGAGCGTGTGTTATTATGGTAATGTGTATTTCTATAAATAAATAAATAAAATAGATGTAACAGCCGCAATGTTTTAAGCAGGCTGTCTAGATGGGTTAAAGCGGATTTTTACAGGACAGGATGCAAACCGTCGGGTTACTTAAATCTAAGTATTTGCCGCCGAAGGACAACTGCAACACTGAGATTTGCAGGTGCGTTGCAAATCTAAGTGTTCCTCTTAGTGGTAAGCTCTTCTCTTTAATGTCCCTTTTACCATTAACAAAAGAGAGTAGACTATAACATTTAAACTCATCACAAAAATCAAATAACTACAAGCAATTATATTTTTTTTAAATAATAAGTAAATGAATCAAGCTGTATAAAAGTTATAATTAACCCACCTAATAATAATAAAAATTAATTGAATTAATTAAGATTTAACGTCAAAGAGTTCTTGCATCGAATTATTATTTGTTATAATTTTGATTTGAAACATCTATAGGCTCACTTTTAAACCGAATTGTTGGCGTGGCGACGGGTCGCCACGCTATACTAAGGTATCCATATTAGGTTGGGAAAAAGTCTTTTCGCATTATACTATGTAATATGAACTTGTTATAAAATCTCTTTGGCTATATGGCTGTTTTTGTTATCATTGTAAGTTGAGATTTTTTGATTATTTAAGATTATTTTGTTATATTACCAGTCTTAATTCTATCTTTTTTTTAAAAGGTCGTATATGTAAGGTTTCTCGTACACTGCTAATGCCATCTCCATCTTTGTTCGGTCCGTAGCTTCCCTCAGCGCAGCTGACCAGTGATAATCGTGACTTGGTCACACCATTGGTCACACCTTGAAAGAATTTTTATTTCTACAAAATTTCTTATTATTACAGAAAATAAATTGCCTAAATAGCGCAAGTGAGGCAGTATCGTTGTTCATCTAGAAAGAAACCCTTTAGTTTCTCGTAAAGCATTATATTTATTTTCTGTTATTGGGTTACGTGGAAGAGATCACGTAGTCGCAATAAGGTCACCCGTTCTACCATTTAATTATTTTAATCGAAATATATGATAATAAAATAATTTCATTATGGGTAATGAACAAAAAGATTCATAGGCTTTTAGTAATCTGAATCTTTAGTAATTCTTATGCAGCACTTTTGCATACAAAACGTGAAGTGTAATTTATTTTCAATTTTCTACATAATAACCGATGATTTATTTGTTAGGTGTGCTTCGCCTTTGTATGGCTATTACACAGACCAGTAATTTGAACATGACTCAATTTATATAACATTTAGCCGTAGGTGACATTTTGTGTGGTTTAAAAATAGTTATTTTCTCATAGATACAATCCACATTTGGTAATTTGGCATTAGATTGATAGAAATTGCTTCGGTTAAATCAATGATTGTTATATTCCTAATTGCTATTTATGAATTAACATTTTTTTGTAAGCTGCGCTTGGCGCATCCGTGCGAGTTCTTTGATACTTCGGGCCACTCGATTATGACGAAGTTGCATAGATCTGGTTGGCACTGCGCCTGATTCGTAAGTTCTCATGTAATTTTTACACGAGTATATTTTATTTCTTTGATTTCTTAAGTGTTATTCTTAAGTGATTGTCCTCGTTTTAACATGTGTAATGTCTGAGAGCATAAATAAAATAAAATCATCGATCTAAGGACGGTCAGTAATTTTTTTATAGGGTAAAATTCCGTAATCTTGAGATTACTGATTCAGGGTCGATCGCCAACCTATTGATCTGATCAAATTAAGACAATTGTGGGTCTCAACATACCTAATGCCCTGAGACAAATTGAGATAGAGCGACGTGGAGGCAGACCTTCAGTAAGACTACAAAGAAGAAGAAGGTTACAAATGCCATAAGACACATCTCACAATATTGTATTCGTAAACTATCGATTTAATCGTAATAATCATCAAACTATAATAAGTTAAACGTAATATTTTTCTTTAGGGTACGTTAGAGTAATCTTTAAAGGGAAATCATAGCTAGTAAAAAAATATGTACTTCTCTTTTTCACTCTTAGTTCTTTTTAGCGCGGGCTAAGAGTAATAGAAACTAAAATGACGCACATTGGACTTTGGAATGAACTGAGTTTAACAGATTTTAATTTTATAATTAAATAAACTGTTGGTACTTCATTTTATAATAGTAAAACATTTCTTATTAACTAATTGAATATGTTTATTTATATACAAATAACGTTATTTGTTTAGTGTGAAATACAATTATAGTTACGCAAAGTACGGAAGCTTTGTAATATAGTCTAAAAGCAATAAATAACAACAAATATGAAATGCCCACCTAATAGACACTATTTGTTAAAAGCTATTAATTGCTTGGTTATTCGTTAATTGCGTTGCGTTATTAATACCGTTGTCCGTTACGTTAAATGTTAAGATAGTTGGTCAGAGTTTGAAATTAGCCGAGTCGAAGAATGCTAAGGTGAATTGTGGATGACATCGGTCCTAAGCTCTTGGGGTCTCATACATCTTATCTGACTTGTACGCGAACGGTTACGTCAATACACTGCTGTCAACAACTTACTGTATTTGTGTTATGTGTAACAGCCCGTTCCCACTAGTCGAAAGTCGCATAAGACTAAAAGTCGAATGCTCTGGTCACCATACACTTTGTATGGAGCTGTTCACATTAGATGAGACGCGACTTTTAGTCGAATACGACTCAAAAAACCATCCGACGGGCCAGCGCCCGTCTTAAGACTAAAAGTCGCGTCGAATCATGCTCGCATAGGTGCCTGCTTGTTGCTGTTCACACTAGTCGTGCGTCTTTACGACTCGAGCGCGTTGTTACCTCTCTCCCCACCCCGCTTCCTAGACACACATTCCTACACATTGCTTGCTCACTCCATTCGTGTTTTTTTGTTTGTTGTGTGAAAATGGAGAAAGAAATAAAAGCCGAAGAACTTATTCCATTAGTTGAGTCGATCTTTCTGTTAGGATTGGGTACATCCAGTAATTTCTTGGAATTGACATTTTTTTCAACTTTTTTAATTTTCTTCGTAAGTAGTAGAGCACAACATCGCGAATTCGCTACTTACTGAATGGCGCGAAATTACGATCTATACGACTCGCGACGTAGTGTGAACAGGGACATCAGACTTTCGACTTTTAGTCTTATGCGACTTTCGACTAGTGGGAACGGGCTGTGACAGTGTCAGTGAGATGGTTGTGGCGTTAGTTTCTTATGTACCTAATACACAAAGCATTCTCTGGGACCATGTTATATTGTCTAAATTATAGTCATTCTCTTATGGGATATCTCAGAGTATTTTCAGACAGAGTGAAGTGAAAAATTGCAATAACTTAGTAAAATCGATAGATAACAAAAACACGCTTTTTCATTACGGGATGCTCAGGGCAGTCATCGCAAGCCATGGGCACCTTAAGTATTGGGTGTGTTGCCGACCTTTGAGAGATGAGTATACACTTTGTTTGGACAATGCATCTCCCAGGGAAGACCCCCCAAATGAATATAATTGATTCCCATCTAGCGGGGGTAGATACGAAATAATATGTTATTTTCGAATTCTGCTGCACTTTGTTATTTTCATGTTATTATTTTAAAATTATTGGAAACGAGAATGTATAAAAAGTCCCCCATATTTGCATGTCATTTTGCGTGATCCACTTACATAGTACAGCGTTAATGTCAAGGGTCGGCAGTCCTTTCTAAGTTTCTCTGTAATTAAACGAACAAAAACTTTATTGTGCTCAGGGCAAACTGAAGATGAGGCAACGTATATTAACCAACTAATAGACTTGCATTCAAAGAGGTTTTGCCCTAAATAAATCTATTAATCTTTCGAGTGAGTTTATCAAATGCCAGATACTACAAAAAATTGGGAAAAGAGTTAGCATTCCGTGTACTTAGTTACTTAGTCACGTTAATATAATGTTTTTTTTTTATATCACGTCTGTTTTCTGAAGACATATAGACACCACGAATGAAGGTTCGATACGGTCCTGACCTCTCTCGCTTCATCGACTTTCATGACATTCACCATACATGGTCCTTGGTTATGGGTACTTTTAACTTGTTGCTTCTCTAGTGTGTCCTAGGATTTGGTATGTACGACCTTCTCAACCCGATTTAACCATCCACGGTTGTTATATCCTTCTTGTCAACCGCTTTCATCCGTTCAACAAAATATCTTTATTCATATAGGTAAACGAGTACGCTTACGAACGTCAACAAAAAAGATGATTCTAAATTTACGTTTAGGTACTACCAGTTCGCAAGTCAAGGGCGTAAGCGGGCAAAAAGAACTGTCAAGAAACTCTCTGCCTCACTTTTTAATCGCTAAGTTTTGAGTCATTGCGCTTGGGAGTTTGTTGTAAAAACGAATACAATTTCCCTTTCGCATCCTTGTCATTGCGTCCTATTTAACTCAAACTGGTATATAATTATAATAACAATACAAATTTTACGTCATTTTAATTTTGCCCTTTATATCTGCAGTAACAGGATAAGGATTTCAAAAAGGTTAACTGTATCATTGTGACTCAGAACATGACTTAAACCAAATAATAACTTCGCGAATACACTTATATTAATTAAGTAATACATTGTTTAGTAAATTGGGCAATTATGAACTATTTATTTGGATAATCTTTGAATATTCACGATACCTACTGGTAGATGTGGTATAATTTTTTTTATATTTATTATTTATTCAAATTCAAATTCAAAAATCATTTATTCACGTAGGTAACACAATGTACACTTGTGATTCGTCATTAAAGAAATAAATATTAATGCTTCTAATTTTACATTTACTGCCAGTTCTCAAATCAAGGGCGTAGAACGGAAGAGAAGAACTGGCAATAAACTCTCCGCCACTCTTTTTAATCGCCATGTTTGTTTTTTTTTTACACAACGTTTGTAAGGCGCTGCAACCATTACACCATGTATTGTACCGTCTTCAAACATGTCGAAGGAGCATGTCCAAAATTTGTTTTATAATTAGTCACACTTCTAAATACAACAGGAACACGACGCCTAAAGAAAGCTAAACATTTTGAGTTACCAAAACTAAAGTGCGGTATCTCGGACACGCGAACATAGTGACAAAACATTATAGAACACTAAGACTCTTAATGAATATTACCTTAGCTTAAGCTAATCACTAGTTCTGTAGAAAATTATCAACATAATATTACTTATTAACCGTAATTACTGTGCTATGTATGATAACACTATAATTTCTGTATAATTTATGTAAAGAACATGCAAAAAAAATTGTTTATTAGAAAAATTATTATTATAAATTTCATTACATTTTGTAGAATTTTTAAATTTTTTGTTAGTAGGCATTACAAATACATAATATTGTGATAGCGATTTTCATACTACAATAATCTTTATATGGCCGACTCAGCGAATGATATTTGTTGGAAATTTTCTCTTTCGCATCATGGTCTACCCATATTTCATTTTCCTGCAGGTCCCCTCCAGGCTCCAACGGGTGACTTCGTCGGTCCATCCTTATTACACCTTTAAATATGGTCTGCCCATTTCCATTTCAGCTGTAAAGCGTGGGTTAGCGCGTCGGTGATCTTTTTTCGCCCTGAAGTGGTCATTTCGTATTTTGTGACTCTTTTCTATTTTTTGGATGCTCCGCTCCATTGCTCTTTAGACACTAGTCACCTTCGACTACACTATTTCCGCAAACGTCCAGGATTGGCTCCTATAAACAAAACACATTACATGATAGGAATTAGTAACATTCCATAATAAACAAACAAAATAGATAAAACAGTTATTACCATATACTGACGATAAACCATTCCATTATATATTTATTAATCATAACTAATATATATCTAATTTATAAAGTAACCTAGACTTACTTTCTAGTATATGTCGCGACCGTAATCTTAAACGATGCAATATAATAGTTCAACTTCAGTAATTAGTGCAAATCGTTTGCGCATCCTTGAACGCTCCCTTCTTTAGCAATAACATAGATACAGTTTCGAAAATATTATACTTATTTTAAATATATGTTTCAATTTTGTTAAATTATATATAAATGCTAAATTTAATAAGCGTTTAGTGTTGTATAGACCAGTGTTGGCCTGTGTGACTGTCATCCCTAAGGTTCCAACCGCGGGAAAATAGACTTTTTGTCTATTTAACACAACACTCGCTCGTACGGTAAAGGAAAACATTGTGAGGAAACGGGTATGAGACCTTAAAAGAGAGTGTGTATCAGGCTTAGTAGACATAGTGAGAAAAAAACAATTGATAACGAAACAGAACATAATTTATTTTAATATTAAGAGAAAATTAAATAGCCCAATTCCGTTTAAAATACTATAGAAACGTAGAACATGGTTACCTCATACAGATAAAAATTCTTAATGTTTTATGCCTTCGACATTCAAGAGCCTCTCATGTCAAACCATTTACCTAACTAAATCGTGTATTTCAAATAGCTAAGTACACTATGGTGCAAGAAGTTAAGATGAAGCATTATCTATCAAGATGCCTTCATTAGCGCTCGCCCGCAGGTAAAACTTAATTAGCTTAGCTCACTTTCCCATGAGCCTTATATTATGTAGTATCAGCAAATGACTTCTAAAACATTTTTGATTTCGTATTAAATTATTACGCCACTGCTCACTAGATGGCGTTGATGAAAAACGATTATTGTAGGGTTATGGAATATGGAAAATTCAGCAGCAGAGTTATTGTATCATTATGAATGTAGCGTGTATGATATAGAAATGTGTATTAGGAAATATACGCTAAAGTATTCTTAAAATACTTTCGTTTGGTATAAATTCATAATATGTATCTTTAATATTACGAATTTATCAAAATATATATAACATAAAACGACCAATATTTATAAGCCTTGACTTGTTTAAGCTGTCGGAATATGCTTAAAAAGAGTATTAAGAATATCTATAGCGCTAAATCATCTGCATCATGAGCACACCCCACAAACACACTCTTTTAAGGTACAAAAAAGATACGGCGAAAAAGTGGACATGGACATCACTGGACGGATGGCACAAAAATGAAATTGACTACATCGGAACCAACAACAAGAAACCCTTCCAGGACAATGGCAACCACGCGATGGAAAAAGAAAAAGAGGAAGACAGAGCAAGAGATGGGCAGACGATATAAAGAGAAAAGGAGGCACAACTTGGACAAGAAGAGCTAATATCAGAAAATAATGGAAACAGCTGGAAGAAGCCTATGTGTCACAGGACACGCTGACTACCTAAAACGGGTAAAGTGACGTACCTTTTATATTAAGTTTTATTTATGTAACCTTAATAAGTGTTATTATATTGTACTGGGTGTTAGCAATAAAAGCTTAATAATAATAGTTAAATGTATTGAATATTTGTGTTCCATTTGGAAATATTTGAACCTTTTTGTAAATATTATACGAGTATATTCCATCTTTGGTGTAATTGTTTTTTGTTATATATAAATTATGTTAGCTGTTGGATTACGAAATAAATATTTTTATATACATTTTTTTTAAATCTGGCACCATTTTTAAACCAGGTTTTAGGAAGGAAAATAATCTTTTGCTCTCAGAGGATAAATAATTATTAGCTAAAAATTAAATCAGAAAAATGTAAATCAAAATATTAATTTCCTTGCTGATACTACTTTGAGAAAATTGCATTTTCATTTATCATTATTTTGATTAAGAATATTCTGATTTAAAATAAGCTTTACTCGAACAAATAGAACTACAATGTTTTAACTACAGTAAAAAGTACGTGAGTATAAATTTATTTATAGTTTACATTATTTAATATTCATTCCGACTGTGGACAACAAAGGCTCTCGATGACGATAGCCAAAAAGCGCTAGAAACGTTGATTTATATTAATAATGTAATAAATTATATCCGTTAAAGTTTAATTTAAATTTGTAGTACTTGTGTTAGCCAAAGACAATATAGTATATGAAGGATTGAACATAAAATTTTATTGTATACTAGTAGACTCGGCCAAGCGTTGCTGTGGCTAAGATTTTTATTATATTACATAGTAGTAAACTATTCAAGAGAAACGGCAGGAGAACACCTATCCACCATGCCTTTTTGGTGGTTATGCCATTTAATTGTAGCTTATGTGAAACGTTGGTATTTATTTTGATATGGATCAATACCTAGGTACGAATAAAGAGCCTTTACTGTTTGTGGTAGTTTAATAAAAAATAATAATAAAAGGACGCTTATTGTGACGTAACTATAAAAGATAGAAACATGCTGTCGTATGTATATCATTTTGTTCTATCATTAATAGTTTTCGCAGTGCACGCGATTGAAGGAAGTTTTTTGTTTATTTTTTTACACCTTGGGTTATTCAAGTTTTAGTAAGCATCCCTAATTTTTTTGAAAATATAACATAGCCCATATCACTCGAGAATAGTGTAGCTTGCCAACGGTGAAGGAATTTTTGAAATCGGTCCAGTAGTTTCGGAGCCTATTCATTTCAAACAAACAAAAAATCAAATCTTTCCTCTTTATAATATTAGTATAGATAGTCTTACGCGATTTTGTTTTTAACAAAATTAATCTTTTTGCTTAGATACATTAAGGCGCAAGATTGCTTTAGATTTATCCATGCTTTTTTTTCCAATAACCGTGTCAAGTTTCCTAAGCAAATATATATTGATGAATTTAAATTTAAACTAGGTAAGACCTTAATCTAAACCAGCTCCCTAACTAATAAACGGCGTTAGGTTTGATTTTCGGTGAAACAATAATTGTTTTATGCCTTCTGAAGCTTCAGAGTAGATTCTTTATAAATGTAATATAGGTGTTTTTTAATTTTGAAAAATGGAGTAAACATCTTTATAAATGGGTAATAGATATAGTGTAGCTACCACGCTACAAATTTAAATAATAATTTATTGAAAGTTATATTTATTTATTTGTATTCGTACAGTTACATATATTATAAAAAAGAAAACACTCAGACAATATACAAAGCCAAAACAGATTACATTGTTACACAAAATATACGAAACAAAAACATAAGTCGATAAAAAAGTTAACTGAAATTTAACATTAAACAAACAACTACTATTTTAAAATCTAAGTCCTCCCGTCTCTTAAATGTTTCCTCAGACCCTCTTTGGTAAGATGGCTTCATAGTCAGCGCATAGCCTTCGAGATGAACAGGTAGAGAAATACTTACCTTAGTGTGAAACTGGCTCACATCGCCTAATAGGTAGTCTCATGATTATTAATGAAGACATCTCTACTCACTTTTGGTATTAAACCGCAGACGATACAATTTTGTATTAAAAAGGTCATTTGTTAGGTTACATCAGCTGACAATTTAAATACGATTTTTCAGAAATTAGAGTGAAGTACTTGGACATTAATACATAATGTTTTATTTTTGGTATTTTCTGCTTTTAATTATTTTTTAAAGGTTTTCCAGTACTTTCCCCTTGTGCACGGCGATTGTTGCAAAAATCTTCTATTCTTCTTTACGCTACACAAGAGTTTATACTTAATAATTACCGATAAGGATCTGTAAACATATCCTTTTTTAATAAAGGTCATTAATTAGGAATCATCCGATTCTAAATTCGTGAGCAATTTGGTCTTACGGTGTACAAACATTTTGTGGGTGAAGATACAAAATATTTTTTTCTTATGTATTGGATTTTATAAACACGAATAGTTGCTACTGCTTTCGGTTTTCGGATATACATATCATTTTATAGCTAGGAAAATCTAAAAAATGTAAAATAATATTTACCCATTATATGTATTTATTTTGGCATACGGGCATGAGGCTCATCTGATATTGAGTGATAAAATGGACACTCTCTATGTCTGGGCTCGCGAGTGCGTTGCCGGCATTTTAAGAATTGGTATGCTCCTTTATTTAAAGACCTTAATTCAATTCTAGTTCTATTAATACTAACAATCAAAGTTTGTTTAAGGAAATACCAAGGCTTTATAGTTTCATAAACAGTATTGTTACCGACTTAAAAATTTCTCAATACGAAACTTGACCTTACAAAGAAACGCCTTAAGGAACAAGTAACTGGCAATTTAACGTAGAAGAAATCTTCACATTCTTTGTTAAATACCATTATTGAGCCGAAACATCCAATACTAGTGTAGTGTAGTCTCAGTATTCGCACTAAGACACACATTTGGTCCGTTATGCGTTAAAGATATTAGTATTAATTTAGGCTAAGGTGCTACGTGAGTAGTAAAAAAATTGCTGTCGTGGCATGAATAGTTTTTTTTTTTGTTATCAACAACTTATTATTTATGGTTCACGCGTGTGTATTCCAGACCAGCACTGGTACTATGTCGTTACTACTACTGTATTGCTATTGCTATCCCGGCTTCAATAATGAATTTTTGCACCAAGTTTGCGACATAGTAACGGATTTTCAGAGAACATCAGAAATTCATAAAAAACGCCGGGTTCGGAATCTCGCTGTTGGCAATTACCGAGTACAGGCGCTGTCCTCACTTTCAGCATAGCGAAAATTGTATCAAGCTATTTAATATACAGAAAATTATAGACAAAATGCGTATAAAATTCTCCAACAAACGAACTCACTACAGAAACAACAGGCTAATTTAACACTTATATTTGACATTTCAAGTTATCAATATCTAGAGCTTGAACAATGGGTTCTTGCAATAAGTGTCATGAAGGCTATCCGATATATCTTAATAAAATGATGAACCTAAAACAAAGGCTTCTAAAATGATGATAAATATATTGTATGATGTCCCGTTAGCCCTTATTGGGCCCATGCTCAATCTACACCATTGTAGATACATTAATTAAACATTGTTCAACAAACAAACTTCAATACAACTAAGACATGGCAATGTCAAGAAATATTCTCGTACATTACTCGTCGAAGACCAATCCCTCTCCGAGCGGCTTGATTCCTTGGCGTTGCGTAGAGGTCATTCTGTGTCTTCTGCATTTACCATGGAGAGTGTTCAGAGGAGTTGTTCGGATTAATACCTACAGTTTCATCATCGGACGTCGAGGCAGATTACGAAACTCCACCGGTATCACCCACGTCCGTCGTTCCACAGCTAACCTTTTTTTAAGGTAGTTTTTTCCGCGCACCACTACTATGTTGAACCAGCTGCCCACTGAACCAATTCGGCTAAGGTTCCTTCGAAAATAGATAGTACCAATTATTAAAAGGCTGGCAATGCAATCGCAAGCTCTTTGGCATTGAGAGTGTCCATGGGTGGCGGTGTCACTTAACATCAGGTGAGCCTCCTGTTCTATAATCTATTGGTTCACAGCGCGTTTAACTACTATGCTCACTTTTCTCTTCTTTAAATCTATAGATGTAATTAATTTATCACAATTATTTGACTTTTTTTAATGTGATGTGACTTAGCGAGATTACAGGCAAATCAACGGTATTGCCTTTACTTAAACAGTTTAATTTTATAATTAATTCCTTTTTTAGTAATTTTGGAAGATTTAATGCGTCTCATATATTAAGCATAAACAATAATGTTAAAGAACGTTCCCAATAAATAATAAACAACATTTGTAATAAGCGCCATCTATGAAAGCTTCTACAATCCAGAGAACTAACAAAAGGCTCTTTATATTCTTCCAATCGAATGTATTGATACATTTGTTTGGTTTGGGTGTTCTTCACTAGATGGAGTTAAATTATAATGCAAGTAAAATTATTTGGTTTTATTCACCGATTATGCCCTGTGTTATACCTATAAAGAGTGTGGGATAATATAAGAATATTATACATTTGAATATTAGAGCATGAAAAATCATTGATGTATCAGTAAACATTTAATAACAATATTTTAGTAACAATGTCAATAATAATAGCCATATTTAGGATTATATGTTGGTAATTGTTTGGGTCCGCTGAAATCTTCTCCTCGAACCTGCGTGTGAGTGTAAACAGGCATGGTTTGCGTGCGAGGACTGGCTGCAGTTACCCATTTTGGATTTCCGGTCGATATCACTTCGTCGTCCTCTGACATGAATGTTGACTTAAATGATGGTTCTGTGCTTGCATTTTCTATAGAAAAATTTGGTGTGGCCGTTGTTGGAAGATTTGTCATTATCTTAGCCTGGGAATCAGTTACCGAACTAGGATCACCATTTAAATGATTAAAGTTCATATAATACGTTGTTGGAAAAATGGTACTTTTGTAATTTTCACTTTCATAATTATAATCCTTGTTAGGCTGATTATTTTCATAAATTCTCACTTCAGCTGTTGGTTCAAATAGATTTGGCTTTTCAGAGTTGTTAGTATCATTGTTTGGTGAATTATTATATGAATTTGCATCATTAACATTCTCCATAGATTTGATGCTACCTACTGGTATTTGAGGTTTTGGCGATTCAGATGAGTTAATTTCTGTTTCTTTACCAATAGCTTCAGGTGAATGAAATTTGTTTTGTGGTCGATCATATCTGTAGCCCTGATCATAGATTACTTGCACTGGAATTATTCCATTATTCAATGGCCCGTTACTAGTGGAACTAGGTTTGTTAATGTTATTTAAATTATCGTCAAAAATATTCGTAGGTTCGACTATCGTTTTCTTCGTAAGAAGCCCTTTATTTTGTTTCGTAGCTTTATTATCATTGCGAGGCATATAATTCTTATATCCATACTTTTCTTCATTGTAGGATCCTGAAAAAGAATATTTTTTATAGTTTCACTTATCTATTCGTAAAATTTAAAATATTTGTAAATAATATATTACCATCATCAACTATTCCTGCGGCTTTATTGATATAAGCCTGTTCAATAACTTTTTGTATCTCTTTAGGAATAGGAGGTGGCGTAGGTAAATGGGCACCACTTGGTTGAAATCCATTTTCATCTGCAGTATATTCCATCTTGTAGACTTTGCCATCATCACCGACGTAAGAGAAAGATCCTTTTGACTTTATTCCATCTTTAGCAATACCAATAACATCAGTGTTAATACCATGAGAAGTATCAAAGCTATAGGAAAACCCATCTGATTCCAAATTATTCTTTTGATTTATAATTATAGCGTTTCTGTCAGTATTTTGTGATTTGATCCGCCTAGCAGACGACAAATTGGGTTCATATAGACGCGGCCAGTATGTGTCATATTGTTCTTTTTCAACTTCTTTACCTGAATTAATAGTAGGATAATGATAGTCCATGTTAGAATTTTGATTTGCGAACATTGTGTTTGGTTCAAAGTTGGATAGTGATGACATTGGAGAGAAGGAATATTTCTCCTCGATTCCAGAAACTGGTATAGCTACTCCTGTGCTGTTAGATTCATTAACATCGCCATAGCTGAGGGGTTCATCAACTCTGTTTGATTGGTTGATAACATGTGGAAATTTGGATCCCATGGTGTCATAAATAAAATCAGTTAATGTAGGCACCTGTGTAGATGGAGTAGAAATATACTCTGAAACTGAGTTCGTAGTGGTCGCTGAAGCAGGTGTTGAGCTTGTTGGTGTATTAAAATCGATGTCAAAGGACACAGGTTCACTGTCTTGAGAGCCAATAAAGTAATTTGCCATTTCTTTAAGTCCTGGAGTAGTTTTCAGTGCTGTATATTCCGTATACACTCCATGACTTGGTAATTCTAAGGGTAGATCGCTGTAGTTAAGGTCTCCTGCTGACAAATGCGCACCAGGAGGTGGTAGATAACCACGACTTAATTTGTCGCCTAACACCGATTCGGTTAGAAACAAGAGAACCTGGATTTGTAAAAGGTTATTAATATTTAAAAAAGTATTAGTAGCAATATATGATAAAGGAGTACTAACCAAAAATATCTTCATAGCGATGTTTTAAGATCAGCCACCAGAATTGATGTGTGCTTTGTATCATCCAAAATTGATATTTATAGTATCTTAATCTAATTGCTATAAACTGGACGTGACGGACAGACAACGTGACAAAAGTCTAATTGTTGCTGTCAAATGTTTAATGTGAAGACGATTTCGTTCACATTTCATCAACGCATTGTCGTAGTCGTGTAATAATTGATCCTTGGCATATTGGATAAAATATAATTAATATTAGTTAAACTGAAATTTTAAAGCATTTTTTTACTGAGCTTAAGTTGTAGTATATATAGTTTATAACTTAAATGATTTAACACATTTAAAAATATTACTTAAGTATGTTTGATAACGTAATAAAAGTAATAAAGTTCATTTAGAACTTCCAAAACTAGGAACACAAATTTAATAAAGTTATTTAGTTTAATTTTGTAACAACACAATTGAAACAGGTGTAAAGATACGCAAAACTAATTCTGGACTTGATACATCATCACAAATTTCTAGACAAGAGAAATATAACTTATAAAATCTCCACATTGGCTAACTGTTCAATAGTTCTTTTAAGCGTAAACTAAAAGTTTAACTGACGCAATAATGCTAAACTCGAAAATTTCTTCGATTCTATAATATAGCCACTACACATCTTTAATCAACAATTTGTCCATATATTTCAGGTCTATAATTTGATTTGGTCCATTAATATGATATAGACTACATCTTTCTTAATGCACAACCAGTAATTGGAAATTTATAGAGAGACCGCAACATAGCGAATATCGGAAAGCGGTTTCATATCATATTTTTTCCAATTAGCTATCCAATGGTGGCGTACTATACAAAATTTTCTAGGACCATCAATCATTTGATCCTCATCCATAAGTCGTGACCCCTTATCTGAAGCAAGGACATAGATAAAACCAATATTTACCATTCAGAGCATTTATTTGCGAAAGGTCAAAATAGACACGAAATCTAATCGTCCGACCATTGTCTCCATTATAATTTGGCCTGATCTTTGACTCGGGCAAGTTTTGTAATCAATATCGATATAATTAACGTCAATGCACGGTCTCATCATTTACAAATTAAGCGTGAAGGCTTCGAAGGGCGTGTACTGCGTGTAATGAAGTGGTAATTTCTAGAAGTATAATGACAATCTAATTATGAAAGGAATATCTTACATATTTATTTTCTATTACACGCCCAGCTTACAGAATTCCTGTTATACTTAAAGCTACTTTTACTATCATCTTAGCTTTTACTGTTATGAAAATCTTTAGTCTGCCAATTGAATTGTCCTGTACTGACCATGAATTAATTAAAACCGCCACCGCTATGATCATCTGCTTGCAGCTAGCAACATTTCGTTCTTTATATGTATGTGTAAAATCATGATTTACCAATGATAATATTGAATTAGAACGTCACCTTAGTACTTGGTAGTAAATAAATGTCGTTAGATGTGACTATGAGCAGTGTTGGCTTAGTGGCTTCAGCGTGCGACTCTCATCCCTGAGGTCGTAAGTTCGATCCCCGGCTGTGCACCAATGGAATTTCCTTCTATGTGCGCATTTAACATTCGCTCGAACGGTGAAGGAAACATCGTGAGGAAACAGAAATGTCTTAGACTCAAATAGTTGACGGCGGGGGTGTCAGGCAGTGGAGGCTTAACACCTACTTGCCTATTAGATTTAAAAATGATCATGAAGCAGATTCAGAAATCTGAGGCCCAGACCTAAAGAGGTTAAGCGCCATTGATTTTTAGCTTAACACAAAGGAGTTGGTGTTAAGTCCATTTTTAGTTTTTATTTATTGTTTAGGATATCATTGGGAACTAGTTTAACTAAGAAACATCGTTAATTTTACTATTCATAGTATAAAATATTATACTACCCATAATATTATCAGAATATTATGTTTAGAAGTATCAACTTAGGCACTTTTCCATACTAAAACAATTATTTTTAAATTAGTAGTGTAAGAGAAAATGGTGAAAAGGTGGTTTTACAATTTTTACACTAAAGTAAAAGATACGCCAAGCTTTTAAAAGTTGTAAAATATAGAGTATATTTCTTCACCGCGTTTCTTTTTTTTGTTCGTGAAAAAGAAACAATGTCTGATACGTACGATTCTCTCTGGTAGAGATCTTGCAAGACTGAATGTAAAAATCAATGTAGTATGAAATTTTTATCTAGATCAGATCAAGTTGTTATAACTTGAAGACGTTCAACCTTTTATCTATCTAGATTTGAAGTCATTAATGTTCTAAATTTAAAAATCTGCATTGTCATGAAATATTGTGAAAGTGATAACGTTAACCTCTATTTAAGATAATATTATATTTAAATACTGCTTACATCATATAAATTCCTATTTATAAGGACTGAGTAGTGTTGGCTTAGTGACTTTAGCATGCGATTCCCATTTTTGAGGTCGGAGGTTCGTTCCCCGGCTGTGCACCAATGGACTTACTTTCTATGTGCGCATTTAACATTCGCTCAAACGGTGAATGAAAACATCGTAAGGTCACCGGCTTGCCTTAGACCCAAAAAGACAACGGCGTGTGTCAGACATAGGACGCTCATCACCTACTTGACTATAAGATTGATAAATATCATGAAACAGTTACATAGATCTGAGGCCCTGATCTAAAAAGGATGTAGAGCCAGTGTTTTTTTATTTATAACGACTATAGTATTATTATCTAATTGTCTAATAAAAATCGACATTAATATACTGCAGATAAAATGGTGCAATAATTATTCTGAATTATTTTTTATTAATAAAAAGCTAGTGAGTCATTTCATACATACGCTTCTATTTTCAGATACAAATCTGGCTAATAATGCATATTTTAAATGGACATGAGCTTTTTTATTGCATTTTTTAAGTAGTAGTGTAGTCGAGAGTAGGTATAGTAAAAGTACAATTTTCTTCTATAACTTATTAAATCTAAGTCCGTCGGAATGCATCAGTCTATATCAATATCTTGGAGGTAAGTAAGCTTTGGTCACCGAAGGAATTCTTGATGGTTGATAATAGTTAGGGTTTCTGAAGGCTGCGGAATCGGTGATGATGGAGTCATCGTTTGTTTGGGCGTTGAATGGATCAACGGTGTATCTGTTTTCATAGTTACCGTAGTTCTCTTTGTAGTTGTTGCTGTCATATTTGGCCTCGTTGTATGAGCCTGAAAACCAAATTCCGATTTAATAGATACACTTAAGATATTGGCTATAAGCTTGCCTTAGTTACAATCATCATCATCATCGTCGATCGTTATACAGCCCCTTGTGGGCCTCCTCAATTACACTTCGCCATCGCAAACTATCTAGTGCTTCCCGCGTCCAATTGCGAACTCCTATTGTTTTGAGGTCCGTGACAACTCCATCCCACCAACGCAGTTACAATATAAATACTTAATTTTCAAAGCGAGCAAGGTTCGTGCACTCGATCCCGCTGAATCAATATTGAAAAATCTGAAGTCTATTTTCAATAGAGCCAATAATTTAAAGCTTTTCCATAGATGTTGCAAGTTTATTGCTTATAATTTAAAAATAAAGTATTTACCATCATCAAAAATTCCCGCGGCTTCATCCCTTGCGTTTTGTTCTAGAGCCTTAAGGATTTCTTCTGGAATGGGTGGGGACGTGGGGAGATGATCACCTTGTGGTTGGAAACCGTTTTGGTCAGCGGTATATCTGTAATAAAAATATTTATTTGTTAAGTCTTGAATAAAATAATGGTAGTATAGTTTTCTCTATAAAACAGAGTATAAGTATACATGTTTTAAGTGTAATGGTTTTGGAAAGGCTACTCCGCAGAGACGACTACAGAAAGTTTTTTTTAATTTCTTTACGATTGTTCAGTAGATAGTTAATATAAGAAGAAATAACAGCTTTTATTTATTTTATAAATATTAGTGCAACGCTCTTATCCAATTAGAAATATTTTCACCATAGTTAACTTATAACTAACTAGCAAACTCGGCGAACTCCGTTTCGCCACCAGATGGCTTCGTTTTATGTAGCATTTCGTTTGGTGATCCCGCTTTTCTGTTGAAAATTTTCCTGAATTTTCTTTTCTATAAACCTCACGGAGCCCGATACCTTCCCAACGAATGCAAAACCGTGGAAATCGGTTCGTGCGTTCTGGAGTTATAGCGTCAGGAAGGAAAACCCGACTTATTTTTATATAGTAGATATAGGCAAACTTATGCAAAAATCAAAAACTTTTTTTTTTCAAAGTAATTACTAACCTAATACTGTACTGCTTTCCATCATCACCAATATAGGAAAAGCCGCCTTGAGCCTCTACACCATTTGTCGCTACCCCGCTCTCTTCAGCTGCAATGCCATTCTCTGTTTCGAATGCGAATGAGTACGAATCACCATTGTTCACATTGTCTTGGCGGAGGATCGCTGCGTTCCTTTCCAAAGCTGCCTGTGTTCTCTCCGGGCGGTACTCAAAGTTGCCTTGGTAGTTGTATCTGTTGACGTCTTGGCCATTGGGAGTGAAGGTATCACCAGAACCGAAATTCGGTGTATCCAAAAAGTCTCCACCAGCAGCTTGGGCTGATGAAGGAGGCAGGTACGTTTTGTCCAGCTTAGCTCCGCTAGACAAGGCAGCCACGGTTAGGATTATGAACTGAAAAAATTAAAAATCGTATTAATCTTTTGTTTAACCTAGAAAAATACAGGTAATAATTTCAGAAAAAGAGTTAAAGATATTATGTATAATTTGCCACTATTAGATGCTTAGAAGTCCAGGGTTTGATTCCCAGCGAAGCAATGATAATTGTAACGAGCTATCAGATCAATGGTATTTAAATTTCACAGTCCCATACACGATTATATAGGGTGATTAGTACTTCATACACTAACTCAATTATAAAATTATCTTTAAAATAGCTAATCAACTTGCAATTAAACTAAATTCAAAGTAATATAAACAAATCTATACCAGTTTCATTGCGAAGATGTTGCTACTGCTAAAACGCTGATAGTACGAATGTGTTGAGAAAAAAATGATGTGCTTATTTATAGCGAATGTTGTTCATATCGATCTATATTAATCCACTGCTCTTTATTAAATCGTGTCTTGATTTTGTAATCTAAATACGTGAAGATGGACGTATCATTATTGGACGGTGTTATGCATGACGAACTTGAACATAAAGTCAATTGGACCGACCGAGAATTATTTTTTGTCATAAAAATACATCATATTCACTTATTACATTATCTCTAACATATGTATAATATATAAATATAATATTGTTACAAAAAACACCGTAGATCTCTTCAAGGGTTTTTTTATTAATTCAACGATTACACGCAGAAATACACTATTTACCACACACAAAATACTATTACTAATTACGTGCACTAACTCAGTACTTTTTCACTTGTCTTCACTATTCGCACTTTATCTCTTCGAAGTTAATCTCTTGGAATCGCATTCGCAATCGAATTTTTTGGGTCGCGTTTCGGCTCGCTTGTATATCCTTGTCGTAACATAACTAGAATGTTCTCTCTGGCTTCGATAAGGTTCCAATCTTGTGAAAACTGCATGAAAATGCTTGCAGTATCTCTTTATCTCAAGGCGTAATAAAAATGCCTAGAAATGCCCATTTAAAGTTTGCATAACACTATCCACCAGTAACAAACGTAACTTCTATGATCATGCTTCTTTATGGACTCCACGACCTTGCATACCAAGCGACCTCAATATTTTTACTTTTATTTTAATTAGTGGTATATTAGCACTCGTGATTTTAAAAATCCGTGTTGATACATTGATCTGGATAATTATATTAAATGGGTGAACTTAAAAGCTTTAAAAGTATTATTTATGCGTTTAAGCCTCTCATATATTATATTTGAATATATGTATATTATATGTACATAATATGTTTCTAGGATAATTCTATCATCCTAGAAACATATTATGCATGGATATTTTGATTTTTTATTATAATGTACCATCCTATTACGCGCAATATAATAATTATATGTTATATCGTTGATTATAGTATTCATTTCTCAGTTCCTCTCAAAGTGGCGAACTACTTCAAGCTTTAAGATAACTCCACTACCTTGAACCTTTGATCCTACCCGAAGGTCTCCGTCTGTTACCTTAGGTCTCTTGACGCAGACATCCTGTACTTATTTATATATTCACTATTTATGCGTTAGGGTACGTCTGTAGGGCGCCGTAGGTTTGTTAGGGTCTTACGTCTCACCCTCTTATATATTTAGTTCAGCTTGCTTATACAATACACTACATATACTTACAGATACTCCTGACATTTAGTACATATAAATTTAAACACCCTTTTCACAGGCTGGCAAGCTGTACATTATATACGCATTGAATTTGTTCGACGTCCTTGGGAATAGAAAGTAGCTTATATTTACACCACACTATTATAAACATTTTTTTAAAAATAAGTATGCAATAATAAATAACTAAATATTATTTTACTAAGCTTTTATTACACAACTTAATTAACGTAATCAACTAATTATTGAACTCTTTCATAGCTCTGTGGTTACGAGTAGTGTTGGTCTATTGTCTATTCTTCAAATGTGCACTCGAATAACGCCGAGCACCAATGGATTTTTCTACGACGCAAGACAGACGTGAGATATCAGCTGTCTTAGAGCTAAAAATCTAATCTTAAGTCTCTATACAATGATGACGATGCAATTTGAGCCCAGGGACCATCTAGGGTTGTAGTGCCACTGGATTCTTTTATTTTTAGCTCAGTACTTTCCCCAGTTATTTTTTTTTCTGGGGCGCGACTGCTTAGTGCGGGAGGGTTTTGTGGGACTCGCTATTTGTGCATACCAACTAAAACCCCAAGGCGCCACCAACCTTAGGCGGAATGCGGAACAGCAGAGCGTTCAAAAAATTTCATCAAAATATGTACAGCGGTTTAGGAGTTTAATAACGAACGCATGCACAGAAGATTATTACCAGCTGTTAATTTTCTGTATAGATAAATAACCTAGATACCGACTGCAGCACCATCTGTCGGGCTGATTTGTGAATCTAAACCATCCAGGGCGCCACCCAAACGCATACAAAAAAAATCAATTAAAATCGGTCTAGAAGTTATATATATAAAGAAATAATTTAATGAAAGTATAACGAGTGAGTTATTAATGAATGTGTAAGGGATATACAATTAAATTCGTGACGACCTGCGACAAATGAACCATGCAATTGCATTATGCATTTTGCCGCAAACAAGAAACATGATTTATACTTGCATGTATGAAGGATCCAGCTAGTTCATTATTTTGTAAAGGCTTTTGTTCAATTGTCCCAATGTTGGCTTTGAACGTGTCAATCGGCGGTGCATTAATGGACTTTTCTTTTTATCCGAATATAACAAATGCTGTATTAATTGAATACAAATAAGGTTAAGAAAACCGGCATGTCTAAAGGCATACAAGGACGTCCCGAAAGTAGGTATAAAGAGCTGTCAAACATTTTTTTCTTTTTAAAGATTGATATATGTGATACTAAAGTAGAGATTGTGACTTCAGCAATGAATTGTAATACAGGAAAGATACAAAAATCGTCATCAGTCACTGATAGCGGATCAGCTAGCTACTCTTTAATAAGATTATGATCAAAGAAAAAAAAAGCAAGCTTAAACCAAAAAATTTAGAGTCGTAGCGTCACTGGATTTATATTGTCATTATTTATTAAATTTATTTAAGAACTTTTATAAGAATAATTGAAAATCTCTCATCTTCAACTTAAGTCCTTGTTGGTTATTGTTAAAAGTAAAATAATTGAGGTATTGTGGTAACGTGTTTCAATCAAAATTATACTTTTTATTGAATTTTTTCTTACTACCTATGATTTACCAATTACATGTACAATGTAATCTTAAAATGATATTTAAGTTCGGCTGCTTCTATGATATTTAGGAATAAAACTGTTTACAAAATCAAGAGTGGGAGTTAATAATAATAAAATAATAAAGTTTATTTACCTCTTCACAATATTCGCACTACACGGGTTTATATAATACAGGTATTGAACATTTTTGTGAGAGGCTGATGCCTATAGAAGTAGGACTATAGAAGTCTTGTGTTGTTGTTGTGGATGTGTGAATATGTGTAAGTGTGAGTGAATTATACGTATGGGAAAGAATTTAAATAACAGATAAGATTCGGGTTAATTCATAACAAAAATTCACCACTAGTCTTTTTGATCGCCAAGCTTTTTACAAGATTTTCATTGTCACAAGTTAGAATACATTTCCATTCAAATCCTTTAAAGTAATCATTATTTAACATATAATATTATTATTACTTCTATAACAGCCTAAATAAAAATATTTCGTATCAAAGTCAAAGTCAAATCGTTTATTTCAATTAGACCATCTAAAATGGCACTTTTGAACGACAAAAAAAAATATATATAAAGAAGATTCTAGTTGCCCCTTCCAAAAGGTAGTTTCGTGTGGAGAAGAATGGGCAAGAAACTCCACACTTATTCTTTTAAAATAGGTTTACAATATTTTGTTACATTTGTTAAATAATTATGTGTGAAGACAATGTACTCTTAGCAATAAACTACTATACTAAAAAAGTTAGTATACACTATACATGTTCCTCACATAGGTATTTACAAATATCAGCATCGAATGTTTCCTAAAAACCCAAGTCATAAATTAATTTAATAGTATACGTGAAGAAGTTGAACTAACGATGGCTCATTAGATTCATGCGTGAAGTTTTTAGTTTTGTAACAATTTTAATGTAACGTTGCAATGTAAGTAATGTTCATGTAATCCGTCTTGTTTATGGTTCAATGTTATGATGAGCTTTTAGTATTATACATATCATAAAGATGGCGCTGTTACACGTCCTTGGGAGTTTCCATTTACGATAGGGGTACACGTGAGGAGTGGTTTAGTAGGTATTTTTCACCACCCTCTCTGAGTAGCAGAGTGGTTGCCTGGTGTGTGTGGAGTCTCACATATCCCTGTTGTCTTCCAATTGCGGGGATAGCGTAAATTTCTCCACGACACTAAAAATACTTTAAAAATATTTTAGAAATATACAATAGCTAACGATACATTCATGCCGGATCATAAATTAAGTTACATACAATTTCTTTTTCTGTATCGCTCTGTATATAATCTGTATATCCAATGAAATAAAATTCGCAAAACAATGATTACTTCACTTCACTTTATTTATAATGGCGACTTCCGTGTAAATCACAATTCCGCCAAAGTCGCGTTCTAAGTCTTCACACGGTGAGGATAGATTTGATAGATTGAATTTAATCCAAAAGTAGAGTTACCCAAACAATGATTATATTACCAAGTAAAAAGTGCTTTGAAATTGAAAATGCTGTTAGTTTTTACCCATAAACCAAGGGTATACCTACAATAATTCTTATTTGAAGACGTCGAACTTAGTTTTTTTCATAAACAAATAATATATCTTTTGATCAATAAGTTTTATTAATTTTCAAATTCTAAGAATTATATTCTATTACATATTTTGTGCCCTACTAAGAAGTCGACTAAACGACAAATGAACCCAAAGAAGGTAATACCAATTGAAACGCCACCGTTGCGGTCTTAATAACCCTTCTTTCTTGTTTTAGTAATTTGTCGTGTTTTGTTTCAATTACAATAATCTTATAAGATTCGATAGAGATAGAAAAGCTGTGCTGGGGAATTTCAGTTTGAAGAATTTTGAGAAAACTTCGAATATTTTCGAATAATTCGAATTATTTGGAAATTTCGAATATTTCTTATTCCGAACAATATGATTGTAATAAAGAATGATTAAATTTAAAAGTTGTTATTTTGAATCACATCATGTTTGTGTGCCTCAAATATTTCTTTTAAATGGCTCTTTTTATGAAAATGCCTCTATCTACCCAAATGTATTCATGTTTGGGATTAAATAATATAATCTCATGATATTTATGACAGGCCAACAACAAACCCGAAGCCCTCAAGGTAGAATTTAGTGCAATTTAATAATTTCTTAGTAGTCTCTACATGTTTGTCTTACTCAATCGTTTTACTGATCTGTAATGTCATGCTATCATAGTAGCGTTGCGTGTTCTATAGATTGACCTTTTACACCTATAAAAAAGCTTCGAGTGCGTGAGCGTAGATTGAGATGTTTCGTAGGAGTATGTTTAATATAAATTATCCGTAATATATGCTACACTAAGTGGTAATGAGCAAGGAAGTTCATGAGAATGAGAAGTTTCAATTGAATTAATATAAATACACGAATTTTTTAAAATCATTTATTGCCTCGATCACTTGGTGATCTTAAACATAATAAATTGTTCTATTTACAAATGCTCGATAAACTATTTTTTACATTTTAATGCCTCTTTCGTTGTATATAAACTATTCTAGTATTTGTAGCCTTCTTCTGCGTTATAGCTTGGTGGTTGACGAGGTCCACTGAACTGTTCCGGTTGGTTCGCAGATGGAAATACCGGTTTTGATCCTTGATCTTGGGTTGGTCTGTTGAAACCAGACGACGATCCTTGAATTTGAGAAGGGTTAGTCTGGCTTTGACCTGGATTCTGGTTGAAACTAGATTGCAATGGGCCCTGGCTTTGAATTGGCTGGTTATAACTAGTTTGTGGTGAACCAAATGCAGGTTTGGCACCAGATGGTATCTGTCCCTGACTTGCTGGTTGCCTGAAACCATTTTGCGACACCTGATTTTGGTTGAAGGGTTGAGATGGCCTTTGGTACTGGTATGGTGCTTGAATTGGTGCGGTTTGTTTCGCAATAGAGTTAGGGACGACAGGCAAGTTGTTTGAAGTCACTGAAACTTGGTTTTGAGGTGCGCCATTAGGTCTATTAAAACCGTTTGAGGAAGGTGTTATACCTTGCGTGTTTTGTTGATACTGTTGGTTTAAAGGTCTGTTCGAAAATTGGTTTGACGGGTTGGTTTGATATTGATTTCCGCCCTGAGGCTGATTAGGGAAACTTGGCCGCGCTGTGACCCCAAAACCTGAATTTGCTGGTTGATACTGATAACCTGAAGACTGTTGGTTGTTATTTTGCGCTGAAGATAATTTAGACTGAGGTCCCTGACCTGGTTGGTTTGATGAAGGTCTGTTCGAAAATTGGTTTGACGGGTTGGTTTGATATTGATTTCCGCGCTGAGGTGTAGCACCCTGGTCTAAGTTTTGAAAACTGGGCTGATTAGGGAAACCTGGTCGCGCTGTTACGCCAAAACCTGAATTTCCTGGTTGATACTGATAACCTGAAGACTCTTGTTTGTAATTTTGAGCTGGAGATATTTCAGACTGAGGTCCCTGACCTGGTTGGTTTGAAGTGGGCTTAAAACCAGATTGTTGATATTGTGACACTTGACTAGGTTTGAAATAGTCTTGTCCACTTGGTATTCTTTGAGACTCAGGTCTGGAGGCACCGTTGAAAGGGTTTAATGCCTGTCCATTTCCAGATTTTGAAAATGGAGAGTTTGAAGGGATTTGGGATCCAAACTGGGGACGAGATTGGCCGGGCTGAGTACCAAAAGCTTGGTTAGTGTCCTGTGTGTTCTGAGGGCGAGAGTACTGGTAGCCAGGTCTTCTCTGTGACTGAGCTTGGTTAATTGATCCTGCATTCTGATTGGAAGACCTAATCGGTTCAAAACTCGATACTCCATTTGTGAATCTATCCTTGTAACTAGTCTCACTTGTCGGTACATTTTGGAATCCAGGTTTTGTTTGTTGAAATCCGATTTGAGAACTTGCTTGTTTATCAATTGGAGCGGTGTATTGTTGAGATGAGAACTGGTCTTGGCCCTGAGGCTTGTTTATAGAAGTGGCGCCTGAATAACCTTGGGAATAATCTTCGTTTTCATAATCTTCTGGACGGTAAGCACCTGAAAACGTAATGGCAATTATAATTTATATTTTTAAAATAAATTACATAAAAACAGAAATGAATTAATTTTGGTAAAGTTGAATTGAAGTGTTTAATGTTTATGCACAAGTAAAATTGTAAGATTAACATGATTATTTAACTGTCTTAGAAAAAAACATATACAAAATAAACTACTTAGTTACTTGTATTTTTTTCTATATATAATATACTTTAATAGCAATCTTCAAGTGCTACAAAAACATGCAACATATCAGTAAGTTTTCTTTTAAATTTTGAAACACTAACGATTATTCTAGTGATTTACTCGTTAATTAATCACACAATACATTATTTTATTAAATCCTACCTTCTTGTGTGCCAGCTGCGGCAGCTTGTGCATTTTTTTCTATCGACCTCAATATTTCCTCAGGAATTGGGGGCGGTGTGGGTAAATGTTCTCCTTGTGGTTGGTAACCTTGTTCATCAGCAGTGTATGTAATAGTGTAAGCTTTTCCATCATCACCAGTATATGAATACCCTCCTTGAGCTTTAACACCACCAGACGCTACGCCTGTTTCCTCAGCAGTTATTCCGTTAGATGTTTCAAAGCTGTAAGTAAATCTGTCCCCGTCGTTTTCGTTGACATATTTGAGGATTTCAGCGTTTCTATCAGCAGCCGCCTGCGGGCGTTCAGATTCAGGTCGTGAAGAACTTCCAACAAAGTTTTGACCGTTTATCTGGCTGTATCCAGAGGGTGAAGCAGCATTGGGTCCAAATGAATTACCAAAAGATTGCTGACCCAATTCATTAGGGGTATTTGATTCCAAAGATTGTGGCTGGTTATCACCTTGAGAATTACTTGGTCCAAAACCAGAAACTAAGCCATTATTTCCTTGGTTTGGTCTGCTGTCAGCAGGTCCATACACCGGGCTGGGTTTCGTCGCACCAGATCCAGAAGTAGATCCAAATGGCCGGTTTGAAACGAAATTCAAAGATCCTGACTCTTGCTTGCCTGGCGTTTGTTGATTACCTTGACCGAAAGAATTAGGTCTGGAAGGCTGTCCAATAGGTGGTTGTCCAAATGGTTGGTTGGCTGGGCCTGTCGTCCCGAAATTCGATAAGCCTGGAGCTGTTAAAGCTCCCGGACTTCCACCAGCAGAGCCTGCATTAGCCGGTGGAAGATACGTTCTATCTAATTTATCCCCATAGCTACATGCTACTATCGATAATAATATTAGCTGAAAATAAAAGTAATATTTTAATAAAATATTTTAGTGTAATAAGGTTGTAAAACAATTTTTTCTGCTGTTAAAGTTGTTTGTTATATGTATGGGTAAAATTAAATATTTACCAGCTTCATATCGGTTGCTAGATGTAAGGACAGACACAGAATGTACCGTTCGTCAGAACCATGCTATATTTATATCTCGAAATTCGTTCACCTTAGTTACTAAAAGCGCTCACGGACCTAACCTTTGACTGTAGGTGAATCTTCATTTCACTGTGTGAGTGCCGTCTTACACAATTTTCCGATCGATTTTGTTGATACACTAATTATTTTGATCGACGATCTGTTGATTTTGCGAAGGCACGCGACTCATTGTTTAAATATAATTTTTAATAATAAACGAGATATTTAATTATCTTTATTTCAAACAAAATATAGTTGTTAAAATTGTTCAAGGTTTCCCTTTGTTGGTGTAAATATTTGAAATATTATTATTTCATACAGCAAATTAAAAAAAAAAACATCAATAAGAGTACACTCGCAGGAAAACCTCCTTGGGTCCTCACTAGGGTCTAATTTATTTATACCAGTATATTTAAAAAATATGATTTTTCAATGAATTAAGATTTTCGTAAAAATTATTCATGTTATCACGATCCTCATCCTACCAAAACTATTTCTCAAGTATGTTGCAATTAAGTTCATTCCAATTACTTTATGAAAGTGCCTAACATTATATTATAATATTTATTACAGTTAGTAATTGGTATTCGTTACAGAAGGGCATAAAATGGTAATGTGTTAGCAGTGAAATGAAGCATAGCCTTTACGAGATATACTGTATTTGTTATTTAAGTAATTAATCAATAATATTAATTATTTTAGCACCAATGTATTATTTGTAAAGCTTACAAATACATAGGCAAATACTTAAAGCAACTTCTGAGATATCTAGTAACCCAAAGTATGACTAGCATATTTATTCATTTTTCATTATGGAAAATACATTTTTTTAGCCGGGTTCGCTCGTAACCACTAATCTACGAGAAAAATGCTTAAATAATACCAAGGTCCTCCTGCGTCCTGGGTTCAATTTCCGGCGAAATAAGAATTATTTCGGATTGGTAATAAAAGGCTGTTTAAAATTTAGTGTCTGTATAATTGGAATACAGCACTTAAAATGGAATTAGATGTTTTTGGAAAAATCTTATAAATAAATATTTATTTTATTCCCATTATTTTCACCTCAGTTGTATTTGGTATACATCATAGTTGATGTATACAAAATATATGTAATTTTCAAATCTTTGTAAAGCAAAATATCGTGAGAAAATCGTTAAATAAATTTATGGAACCTAGTTATTGCGTCTGATTTAAATTGATTCATAAGGCATTGTTTCATTCGTTAGTAGCGAAGACCCTCGACTTAAATTTATGGAACAACAGAGTTTATAGAAACCTACATTACATCGACAGTCGCCTTACTTACGCCCGAACCCAATAATCAATCCACAATCTCAGATTGTTTTCAAGACCGTGACAGTCGATCGATCTCTTATCTGCATCCCAATAACCAAACCCTACGAAGACATTCCATTTTTGGCGACGGATAAAATGCTCTTTGTCGTTCCATTTTACCCAGTTTTCACTCATATATATTTGATAATCAATGTAAACCAAATTAAGTAAATAAAACCGTACAAATAACATTAAAATATACATTTGTATGTTAAAACATAACAGTTTTTTTAATTATTTAAAAAACTGGTGTAAGTTAAAATCTGTTAAAATAATTAACTGTTGAAGTCAAGCTTTCGTCAACTGTCATTTTCATACAAAGGTCTATCCACAGACACCGATACGACCTCCCGATGGAGAGCTTGTATCGACAGATGGCTATTACAATCCGTAGATTAGTTATTGGCACACTTATTGCAATATTCGGATTAAGATTACTATCTCAGAAGATGGATTATCGATTGAGATAGATTATTGGGTTCGGGCGTTAGACGTAACTTGAAAATGCGTATGCTTACATATTTGGAACAGTGGCTCCATCTATTTTTTAAACCAAGAGTTCTTCGTCCGTAATCACACATATAATTTACACCTAGAGGCGTAATAATTTAATTCTAGGTTAAGCATCTTAGCTATTTAAAATTCCTAAACAATTGTGAAATGTTAAGTATGGTGTTAATTATAGTCATTCATGTTCATAATTCGTTTAAAGTTTTTGTTGTAATGCCCTTCAGAGGCGCGATTCACTTAATATTAGTTAAATGACGGTACTTCGTTAAAATTTATATTAATGTAGTTTAATTTAGGTGAAACATGTATATTGTATACACTTAATCTGTACCAATATGAAGCTTTGTTTTTACCCACTGGTTCGAACTGAACATTATTTTTATGTTGTACTATAATCATATTTAATAAAAAATCCATATCTACTTAGCCGTACCTGATATTATATCTAAGTTTAGTATGTATGTAACTCTAGCTTTCAATCATTAAATAACTGTAGGAATTTTGAAGACAAACAGCTAACCATATGGTCACTTCTTAACAAAATCAAACACTAGTTATCAAATAAATTACATTATTCAGGCATCGACAGTTTTTGTTTAAATATCGCGTCAATACGACCGATAATTTAAACAATTTAAAGAAGGCTTAGCAAAGGCTTCAGATTGTTTTCTCTAGTAATTTAAAATAAGTTTATGGTTAAATCATATGGCCTTTTCATGAATGTATGAAATTATGTTTCGCGTGTTATGCGTCGCGTAATGCTTTGTGTTAAAATTGTTAAGTTAACTATTAAGTTTGTTATGTAAAACACATGTATTCTTAACTTAAAAGGGTTCCCAAATCCATATAATACATTGTTATAATTAATAAACACTTTTTTTTATTATTTAACATAGCAACGACAAATACTATTAACTTTCATACAAAATAATGTTTTAATAAGAAAATTTTTTATAGTGTTCAAATGCAATTTTGAAATTATATATTATTTTCAAATTTTATATTTTCAAATCATATAAAATTTAAAAATAATCAATTATGTATATGTAAAGATAAGTTGGTGAATCAGCCTTCTGTGCCTGACACAGTACGGTCTCGATTCTTGGTCGAAGACGAGTTTAGTTTCGAGTAAATTGGGACATTACGGTAATTCAAATACACCACCCACAGGTGTCGCTAGGAGCCGCAGATAACGCCGCTAGGCCAACACTGCTCCACCACTCTAGCCAGTACTTCAAGTACATTGACGATCGCGAATCAGAGGCTGAACTACTTCGATAACATTGCTGATCCAGATAACATGACATGACAAGAATGCATATTTGAAAAAGAACAAAATTTGTCAACAATATTTATTAAAATTAAGAACCCTTACTGCGAGCCCCACATTACCTTGCAATTGCAAAACCTTCCCTAACTAAAGCATTGAGGTAGCTATAACCAAATGTACGTATTATTTGTTTAACTCTGCGTGACTGTTCATCAAGTGACGCTAACACATCAGGTCATCTCGCCCACGATTATTTCGTGAATGAGCTAATTTATAATGCTAGTTATTCGATCTGGCTTTAACCATATATGATACATATTTTATAATAATAATAATAAAGCCACTTTAATACCATACTGTAAAAATACATGTCAACGTGTTAGTTTTGTTATTATACTCTTAGTCTACGTTCAAGATTCAAGATTCAAAGCCTTTATTTCAACTAATACAGTAGAAAGTTTACAAAATATAAATATATATAAAAAAGTTCTTTAAGAAGGTTTTGTTGCACAGCTGTTTTGTTGTACAGCTTGCCTTTGTGGCACAAAGGTCTCCTCCAGTTGTTTCCAGTGCTTCCTATCCTCGGCAAGTCTTTGCCACAAGGACCAGTGGCTTTTTTTAAGTCATCAGCCCACCGCGCACATGGTCTTCCTCTCTTTCGCTTGGTGTTGTAGCGAGGTGTCCATTGAGTGACTTTTTTCGACTATTTTGCTCTCTATCTAGTCTACGTTAGTTATTGTTATTTCCGTGTCTTTGTGTTCGGCAGTATGCCCTGGATGTAGCAGTGGATCTGTCTTATTTTTAGGATGCTCCCCTCCATTGTTCTCTGGGCACTATTCACCTTTGACTTCACTCTTTCCGTTAACATCCAGGTTTGGCTCCCGTAGACTAGGCATGGAAGGATACTAGTGTCCATAACAGTATGTTTTAGATCTAGGCTGTTTTAAAACTCCTTTTAATGTCCATTCCAAGTTTTTTCATCCCTTATTGCCACTTCTTTCTCAATATGTGTATTTTGTAACATAATCTACTCGTATTTTTCTCTTCTAGTATTTATATTTGGCTTTCGGCTGTTCGTCCTCTTTGTCTCTTCTTGTCTTACTTGCGTTCACTTTTACACCAATATTAGAACTCTACGGGTTCTATATTATTACCGCCGTTGTTTAATAGGCTACGCTGAATGCAGGTGGATGTTATGATAGGTTCTATTCCCAGGAAAACAATATTTGTTTCGGTTGCCAGTATGGAAAATGTTCAATGAACTATGATGTTTTTTTATATTTTTAAATATATATATAATATTTTTACATATTTAGAGCATTACGAAGCATTATTGACGTTTAAAATTCTTTGCTAGTGTAAGGAATAACCGATATGAATATATTTTTTTATTGAAAATATAATGAAATTTATTTTTTATTTTTAAGTAATTCTTTCCAAATGGCGGAATTTTTTAAATAAATAAAGATCATCAATAAATTAGGCATCATAATTTGGAAATATTAATCTTCTTTGCATTTTTTGTTCCCAGGTTCTTACAGTAAAAAATATAGAATTGTTTAAATCAATGAACAAGGTACATAAGACATGGAGATAAAACTACTTGTGTATGTACGGATATTTTGACCACGACCTGTGAATTCTATCAACCTGATTTGTTGATGGTTTTTTGTTATTGATTGATGTGTCCAACATTTAATATTACAGATGGTGAAGGCTAGACTTACAACAGATATTAAAAATCAAAATAGTTAATAAAAATATTAAGCCTCATTTGTTTAGTAAAAAGACAATTGTTATCTGTTAGTTTATTTATTACGTTTTGTTCGTAATGCTTGGGGATAAGAACAAAAGTACTTTATATTCCGAATATAGTCTATTTAAGAAGCCTTTTTCATATAAGTAGGCAGAGACTACAGAACTTTGTATATAGATAACTTTTGCCTTGTCGTAAAAAAAATACATATTATACATTTTCTCAAACATATGTAAATATCAATTATGTTGAGCAGTGTTGGCATAGTGGCCTCAGCGTGCGACACTCATCCCTGAGGTCGTAGGTCCGATCCCCGGCTTTGCACCAATGGACTTTCTTTCTATGTGCGCATTTAACATTCCTTCGAACTGAGAAGGAAAACATCGCGATGAAACCGGCTTGCCTTAGAACCAAACAGTCGACGGTATGTGTCAGGCACTGGAGGCTGATCAACTTCTTGCCTATTAGATTAAAAAAATGATCATGAAACAGATTCAGAAAAGACATTTTTTTATTGAGAAAAAGCATGCCAACGCTCGGCACACTGACACGTTGGTAAAAACAAACACAAAATACAATTTTTAATGTGACAAGCACTTAAAGGCAAACATTACATACATATAGAGATCATAACCTATTATTAAACAAAACAAACATTACAAAAAGAAAACAAAACAATTACTGATCAAATAAAAAAAACTAAAGAAAAATCCATTTTATAGTGTGAGGGGAGCAACTATGTGAATCAGAGATATGAGAGTGAATCTGAGATCCAGACCTAAAGAGGTTTAAGCGCCATTGATTATTTTATTTATTATTATGTAAATATCAGTAGTTTATATAAGTAAGCGTTAACTAGAACAGACAATTTTAAATATCTCAATTTGGTTCGATATTACAAAACAAACCTGTCATTTATTATAATTTAGATTATGATATCCAAACGTAGGTTTCTGTATTTTAATCGCAAAACGCACCTATATTGTTTCAAGCTCTGTAAACCTTTTTTGGTCAAAAATATAATTCTATCTAAATTTATGAATACATTTTTATAGACAGAATATTAATAAGTAAAAAGACTAAATAGGATAAGCGTAGGATGAAAAAAGTGATACAGTAGAACCTCGATAACGTAAACCTCGGTAACATAAAAACCTCTGTTACTTCAAAAAATACTATGTTCCCTTCCCATCAGAGCCCAAAACCTCTATAACTTAAAATACGCAACCTCTATAACGTAAATAAATAATCTCTGTATAGGCCCTCAGTAACTAAAAGAAATGTTTCCACAACCTCTATAACATAAAATTGTTTGTGAATGAGTCATTTTATAAGAGTGTCAAAACAAATGGTTTCGGTATTTATTGCTTGCACGTGTTTACTAATGTATTGTTAACGTAAACAATACATTACCTATTGTTTGCTTTATCTAAATTCTTCAAAGCTTTGCGGCGGTTAGCTTTGTGACAACGACTTACTTGCATCATAAGTTAATGTGTTAATGTATTCTCCTCTCTATTTGTCATTGAAAATCAAATCGATTATAAACAGTGAATTTTTTAAAACAAAAGAAAATCACAGTTTTTTTTAAGTAGACTAAACCTTTAGTTGTTGTTTTATTTTTATGTAATGTAAGTAATGTGAATAAATATGATTAAATATTTAATTTTCCATCCTTCTGATGCATTCAAATAAAAATGGGAGGAAGGGTACATAGAAACATGTACATACCTCTATATTAGCCTTTACCTGACATAGAACCTTGATAACTTAAAACCTCGATAACATAAAATATTTTGTGTTTCCCTTGGACTTTATCTTATCGAGGTTCTACTGTAGTATGTTACCTTCAAGGCTTCGAGCCGTCATCATGTCACGCAGTTGATTTTTTTATTTATATACATATTCTAAGAAGTAAGGATTTATTAATTTATTTTCCTTATTTCTTATTTTTACAGTTACTTAATACTAGTACAATAGAAAACTTAACTAAAAACATATATACCATTTTACCTATAACTAATTATAAATAATGCAATTCTTGTGTCTTATCCGGATTTAAATATAATAATCAATCTTTATACAAAAATCGCTTGTCACGGTATTTTTGATCGCTTTCCACTGAAACGTTCTATTGACGTATATATGGAATTCTTTATAAAATATATTTGACTAAATAAAAAAAAATAAAAAAAAAATATATATTTGGTATGACGAAATGTTGTATAGCTTCATTAAGCTACTTAGAGGTGAAGAAAAGAACAAGATCTTAATAAACCAGTTATTTAAGATCACACTACAACCGAATTAAAGCGGGAGAAAACCCTGAACAAGACAGTTTATGTTTACACTGGAATCTTGGAATCAAACAAAGGATTTTTTTTTAAATGAACGAATGAGGTAGGTTCATAAAGACTTGTGATCATATAGGTACTCCGTTTTAGATAGATTTTGATGGTTTTGGACTCAATCCGTGATATTTAACGACCAAATATGATATGATATCTTCGTTCCCTTACTGATAAATTAATAATAATTAAGTCTTCTTTATAATCTATTAAAAGCAGAATCTAATACACCTCATTGAATCATGATTGTCCTGATTACCTAAAGTTCGTGTTGAATTTATAAAGCTGTAAGATAATGCCATTGACATTTTGTGGGTCTAAAGGCGGAAAATAAAATAAAATGAAATATACGCAATATGCATTGTTATTTGCGGAAATAACACTAGCTGTAAGTGCTGAGTACAGTATAAAAGGGCTTGCTAAAACATTTTAAAATCTTATTTCATTACTATTTTATGCAATTTAATACACTAATGAAGACATCCTGAACTAACTATGGACTGCTACTTCGGGCATGCGTAATCCGTTATTTTGAAGTTTTAGGGTAATATTTTATCAAGATTCCATGCATCCAATGCATTACTCGATTCTAGATACGGAGTCATGCTTAGAGGTAACTCTCGACTCTAAGGGTCTGTTTCACAATGTACGGATAAGTTCTACATAAGTTCCAAATCAGCTATTTATTACTTATAAGTAGGATAAACACTATTGTTGCGTCTCACGACTGTCGGATAGCGCTATTCGTCGCATAAAGTCCATCATAAGTTATGAGTCCGATGAAGTGTCAAATATCACAATTTATCTTCCATATAATTATTTATGTGTTGCATAGCTATTTGGTACTTTATCCATACATTGTGAAACAGACCCTTAGTTGTATAGAGCGGTCCTGTTAGTTTTTTTTTATATTTTTTCTAAGCTCTACTGACGGCTAACAACTCATATTGAATGTTTCACTGTTTCATTTCATATAATGTCTCAACCATTTGAACAGAGAGCAGTTTGTAATATTATATGTATTGATAGGCCCTTTATGGCGTGTTGCGTGTATAAGTGAATTGTTTGATATTGTAGATCGTTACAATAAAGGTGATGGACAACGTAACACAGTGAAGGTGAATTTTGATAAAACGGATTACTGACGTTTATTTTTAAGTTTTACCTAAGTTTAATTATTATATATATTAACAGATATGGACTTCGGTCTTTGCAACATCATCTTATGTGCTGGCGTTGATGTAACAAATGTATTATAATATTTAAAGAAAAAATTTTTTAACCGGATTAGAGTTATGTATTATTACAAATTTACAATTATCTAACATAATTTTAAATTTATCCGACGTTTCGCGTGCTTTACAGCGTGCGTGGTCACCGTGACTTTATAATAATACATTACTTTAATCCGGTTAAATAGTTTTTTCTTTAAATGTGTAAAGGTTATGTGAATAAAAGACAATACTATTTACCTGTTTTATTTAATTTTTTTTATTTTTATTTTAAAAATATAAACAATTACATTTAAAATTAAATAAAATATTTCATAAATGACTAAAGGTTATGTCAATCAAAGACAATACTATATTATAATATTGTTAGAAGTAAACTTCTTTTACGTTTTATATATACTCGTATAAGTTCTGTAATCTTCAGCGCAATCTATAGACCAATTAAATCTAGCACATCGGGGAACTTCTACAATTTTGGAATATCTATAGTATATTTTGCGTAGTTAGGTAAACAATTTACCTATATATTCTTTCATTCTCATTTAACTTTTTGAAAGTATTGATAGGCCCAAGGGATGATACAATCAATACATAATAAGAAGAGATAAGGACGACTCATTGGTCTAGTGGTTAGTACCCCTGACTGCGAATCCTTGGGTTCCGGGTTCGATCCCCGGCTGAGGCGAACATCGATGTGATGAGCGTTTGGTGTTGTGCTTAGGTCTTGGGTGTTTTAATATGTATTTATATGTCTATCTATCTATAATATGTATGTATATCCGTTGCCTAGTGCCCATAACACAAGCTTCACCAGCTTAGCATGGGACTAGGTCAATTGGTGTGAATTGTCTTTTAAAAAAAAAGATATGACAATACAAAAATGTATTCAAAGTAAATATTGTAACTTAAGATAGTAAGTTAATGTAAGACAAAAAAGAACAATTTTACAAATAATAATTTATTTATTTCTCCAAACATTAAGAATAATATCACACTATAATTTGCTATGCGTTTCAGTTAATTAATAATGATAGCCCGTTGAGTCGAAGGTTGATGGTATTCTATTAACATCAAATTGTTCCCCTTTGATTGTTGAACTTGCTTCTTGCGGCGTTAACGATTGTGCGTTTAATTCGTTACGATTCGTTTCGGGCTTACCAAATTGTTTGTTCTGTTGCAAATGCCCACTACAACATGCGCTACCAAGAATTGTTGAACCAATCGGGCGAGAATCCACTTCCTTTGACGCTTCAAGCTTACTTTGATCTGGTTTGAATTGGTCAAATTTTGGTCCTTGTAGTGTGTTAGGAAGTGAAGGAATTCCCTGGGGCGATGATACTGGCTTGAATTCAAACTTGTCAATAACAGAGCCTTTACTATCTAAACTAAATATGGATTGGGGATTGAGTTGACCATTTATTGGAAGTGATTCTATTTTTTTCTCTTCATTTGCTTCAGGCTTAGCAGCGAAGGATTCTTCGGGTTTATTGTACTGATAGATTGCACCGTCATATGTAATAGAAGGTTGAAACTGTGAAATATGCGTTGGCTCTTGAGGTTTCAAACTTGGCAATGTTGGAAATGGTCCCGTTGATGCAGCAGCTTGGGCAAATGTAGAACTCGGTCTAGAATTGAATGGCGAATTCGTTGGCTGGTTGAATAGTGAGGCAGTATTCGGGGCAAATGAAGAAATTGAAGCTTGAGTAATGCCATTGTTTTGGAATGAACTTGTTAGTTGACCAGTAGTTGATGGTGGAATCCGCTGCGAGGTTGGTTTATTAATATTTCCAAAAGACTGAGGACTTTGAGTTATTTTACTTTGATCAGAGGATGAATTTGGTTGCTGGAAGGGCTTAGAAGATATGTCGTAATTAAAGGTACCATCGGGCACTTGTGGCCTGAATTGATTAATTATTGTTTGACTGAACGAAGGTATAGTTGGTTGTGGTTGTACAAATGTACTTTGTGGTGGCGTCCTGTTTAAATTATCAGAGGTAGTCTGTTCATTAAATGAATTGGGGGTTTGTATACTATAATTTAGCTGAAACATACTTGGAAAGCTAGTTCCAAAGGAGGGTTTTGTTGATGTACTTGACTGTGAAGTTTGCTGGTTTAACATGAATGGTTGCAGTGACGGCTTATTGTATTGATCGAGTTTTTCAATATTATTTGTAGATTGATTCGGCGGTAATTGATTTTGTTTCTCAAACTTTTGTTGCTGCTGATTAACGTTTATTATTGAAGATGTTATTGGCATTTGTTGCATTTGATTAGAATTTGAAGTTGGTCTATTATATTCATAAATATTACTTTCGTCTGTTGATCCTGGTTGATTTGTCGGAGTACTTGCAGATATTTGTTGTTTAATGTTTGAATTCTGGCTGAAGCTCTCTACGGAAGGTTTTTGACCAAAGCCTTGAATATTTGAAGAACCCTGAGACAATATTGGCTTGTTGTACTGGTAAATTTCGCCATCATTTGAAGTAATTGGTTGCTGTGGTAAAGAGTTTTGCTGACTTACTGGTATTCTATTTACGTTTTGCTTATCGTTGGATCCTTGAAATGTTGGCTTTTGGAATATTGTTTCTGGAGACAATGATGGTTTATTGTAATTATAAATGTTATCTTCAAATTTATTTGTCAACTGACTCTGTTGTACATTATTCTGTGGCTTACCATCTTGAGGCGATGTAAAAAAGTTATCTGGTGCAAACACCTGAGAAGAAAAAGTGTTTCCAGGCTGACAGTCTGTACCATCGTTTGACATGACAGTTGTCTCAAACGGAGTAGTAAGCTCCCTGGATGGTTGGTTGGTTGGTGAAATAGTTGCTTGTGAACTTAAAGCATCTGATGGCTTGGTCTCTGTGAATGGTTTGATTATGTTTCCATTGTTGTTTATGGTGGAAACCAAAGAGCTAGTTTGTGTTGTCTGAATGCCCTGTATGGTATTCATTATTTTAAACGGATTTCCCGATGGAAATGTGGCTTGTGTGTTTTCCTCATTTTGCAAAGGTTGTTGGGAAAGGGGTATACCAATATCTTGCGCTATCGCAGGTTTACCGTCAGAGATTGTCTGCTGAATCAAATTTTGTGAAGGATTAGTTTCTCCAAACCTATTGCTGGTAAGAAAACTTGCTTGGGTGATATCTGGTTTGTTAATGAGCCCTGGAGTAGTGTCAGTTGCAAGATTAGATGTACCTTCTGAAGTTTGAAATTGAATCTGGTTAGCTTGTTCCTTATTATTGAAGATACCTGTCAAAAAGTTAGGTTTAAACGCCTGGTTGTTCTGAGTAATGAAAAAGCTTGAAGGTGAATTAGATTCAGGTCGATTGGCAACTTTATTTGATTGTCTGTCGTTATATCTATCATTATCGCTGCTGTCTGAATAATCACCGGCGGTATTGTACTTCTGCGCGTCGTAGGAGCCTGTAAATAGAAAATGAAAGTTAGTTGATCATTTGTCAACGCCTCTGACTAGTATTTATGAGCCGCTTAAACATTCATCAAATAATACAATGGGATTACACTAATCGGTCTTGTCGCCGATTTTCTTGTGATTTAATAGTAATTAAAATGAAAAGGATTAAGGAAGTAACGTATATCCGTAGGTCAGTTTTATAAAATTTAATACTTTAATATTTTCGTTAATATTGGTCAGTGATTTTTGTTAATTATTTTATCATTTAACGTTAAACTTATATTATTTCTAACCGTTCTATTTTTGACAATTTTACTATCTTTTCATGCTTTTTTGTTAGTTTGATAATTATGTACTGCACTTTCTTTGAACTTCAATCCAAATAATATTATGATCTATATATTACAATAAAACTAGAGAAATTGGGGATATAGTATTATTGCTTAAAATAATAATAACAAATCTAAAATGGCAGCTAAATATCAATTAAACATCTATTTTTAACTGTTTATGTGCTAGAATAATTATTATGACATTTAAAAAATATACACAAAATGACAAGGTTAATGAAACCTTTCACTTAATACAACAGATTGTCAGATAAAAAAACAATTTCAGTTTGGCGTCATTTCCGAAAACATTACGTCAAAAATAGTTGTTTTTAACAGTTTCATTTTTAGAAAAATGTATGTGAATTACATTTAATTCTATTAATGGAATAATGTGTACTAAAATATAGAAATAATATTTAAAACAAACTCTTGAAAGTTTCTTCCAGAAAACATGGAGCATGTTTTATGGTATTTGTTCGCGCAATAGCTTATAATCAATTTACGTTGGGTTACTACTAAAATTTGTCTTAATAATCTAATAATAATATCATTAATTAATGAGTACTGAAATGTTAAAGCAGGTTGAATTAATCGTGGTTTTGTTGCAATACTACTACTACTGTACTAAATTTTTTTTTTTATTATTTTTATTATCCATTATCATAAAATACTTTACCTTCAAGTTCATGCGATTCTGACGCTTAATCAATTTAAGAAAATACCAACAAGCTAGTAAACTTCAACTAAGGCGCTACAGCAATTTGCTTGGCGCATTAAATTCAAAGAGTCATAAAAGATTAATATTTAAATATTGTAATGTATTACGCTCCTAAAAAAACATTGTTTACATTAAGTGACCATAATTATTGTGGGCGAACTCGCTGGTGAACAGGTTTATAATATATAGATTTCATTACTTCCGTATAAAAATTGCTTTCACATACACTTTTGTTTATCATAACAACAATAAATTATCGTGTTATACGCGTGTTTTGTATATTATGACGTCCAATGAAACGGACAAATGTTACAGTCCGGTACGGTTATATTTCTTTGCCAAAACAATTACTGTTTCGCCGCGAATCAATAATAATTGATTAAACTAGCTGAGGCTGTTATAACAGTGAATTAAAAAGCTCTAAAGGTTCTATTTCAATTCCCATACATTTCTATATACAACAATTAAGCTAACTATTAAGATTTTTATCATCACGATAATGAAATCCGTCTCTCAATTACATATTCGGAAGCTATCAAGTCATTTATTTCACTTAATCGATCGTAGAGTCGACTTAAGATTCGGTCAACGACCTCGAACATTAATAAGATATTTATCAGATAAACAATAACATTTAAGTTTATCGCTTTTAACAGTTATTTTTAACTGTGAGATTTTATTTATGATAATACATAAATAATGAACAGTGACAATTTATAAAATTATATTATTATTTATTAAGTACCAATAATAAATAGAGATACACCAAAATTTCTAGAAGTAACGAGAAAGTAACCAAACCCTATTGGCATTAATGGTTTAGTGCTCATGCGCGTACTATAGGTACTATATTAGAGGCTTTTTGTTCGTTAGAAAATATTATAATACATAATTTGTCATGTCAAACATAAACTACATCTTTTTAGCTTATTTTTCAACTCATATAAAAATTATAGAAATTTTATATTCTATTCCTTTGCTGGATTGATCATTATTTAAGAACCTGATCAAGTGTTGCCTACTACCCTAAGCCTACTTTGTTTCGGTAATTACGTTAATTAGTATATATAATAAATTTTCAACAAAAAATATATACATTTAAATCTACTCACCATCATCAAACAACCCCGCAGCTTCATCTTTAGCATTCTGCTCCAAGGACTTGATAATTTCTGGTGGAATTGGTGGGGGTGTTGGCAAATGAGCTCCTTTAGGCTGGAACCCATCCTCATCAGCTGTATACGTCACGGTGTACACTTGCCCATCATCACCAGTATAGGAATACCCTCCTTCCGCCTTCACTCCATCGACAGCAACAGCCTTCTCAGCGGCGCTTATACCATTATCAGTTTGGTACAAATAGTTGTAGCTATCAGGGTTCAAGTTGTTCTCAAGCCTTACTATATTGGAGACACGATCGCGACTGGCCTGAATCCTCTCTGGCCTATTAAAGTCTTCAAATCCTTGCGGAAGAAAAGAAATTCCACCCTGAAGATGTTTGTCCCGGAATGCCGCTTCTCCAACTTTTGAGTTTGTGGACCCGTAGCTGATTCTTGAAGCCCCTAGACCAGACAGCCCAGACTGATCTGAGGTTCTTATTCCAACTGCGGCATCAACCACGACTCCTTGATGGTCGTTCTCATAACTTCCGATGGGAAGGTTCGGAGTTTGTAGGATGTCCGATGAGCCCCCGGCCGCTTTAGCTAAAGATGGCGGAAGATAACTGCGATCTAGATTTGCAGAGCTGCAGATCGCTATTAAAGCGCTGAAGATAATCTGGAAAAATTATTGTGTACTATTAAGTTTAATTTACAATTCAGAGTTTTAGCGATACATAAGCTATTAAAAAATTGTCAATATTATTCAAAAATCTTATTTTTTTAGACTACAGCCATTTCCAATTAAGCAAGCTTTCCACTAAGCACTAATTCACAACACATCACAAAAGCTCGTTACCGCTTTCATCCTTAAGCACAGCTTCACACTGATGAGTAACCACACACTGATGCCCAGAAAAACCGACTTTAGCTTTTTATATTGATACCAAACTCATCCAAAAAAACGTGCTTATAGCTTTCCACCAAGTTGGTAATGCATTCTCATACAGAACTATATTCCTTAATACGATAAACATAAGGTTTAAAGTATAATCGTTTCGCTGCATATAGCTGCTCCGATTCTGATGCAGGCATAGACTTCAAGTTCAAGTGCCTACAAGAGTGATTAACACACGATTTTAATTGGGAATGAATCGGTTTAATGATCTAAAATGCCTTTATGTCGTGAAATGTTATACTAATAGGACGTGATAACGTCAAAATTGTGTCAAGGAATTTATTAAAATTATTTGGATATAATATTTGTTTATATTTTGTTAATTGGTTATTTATCTAGTAGTTTTATGTTTGTTCATAATTGTTCATTTTGTTCAAAAAGGGAAAATTATAAGGAGCAGATTCATTGATATTAAATACCACGACGCCCACTGATATCATCGTGCAAGCTTTTGGCTTGAGCTTTACACTACGGCCGCTCTCAGCTTGTTACGGCTTTTTTTTTTAATTTCGGAAATTTATATAGCCTAACTCAGATATAATGAAACCCTCGAATGGTGAAAGAGTTTTATTACAAACATACAAAAAGACAAATCTTTCCTCTTTATGATACGAGTATTAAGCATGAGTAGACTATACAACAAACACAGTCCAATTATAATTGTAGACCAATGACATTTTCGACACGTTTCGACATTTCCTTTAATATTAACTATAGTTGCTAGATTCCATTTTATTAAGCGTGGTTAACCTGAGACGAAGAAAGAATGGTTAAGTTAAAATTGTATGGTATAGTTTAGTTTCTATAAGAGTGTATGTTTGTAGTGTAGTAAATATGATATATGTATGTATAATATGATGAATAAATATGATGTATGTATGACCTATACCAGCACGTGCCACGCGATTAATACTTTTATTTTATAAAATGATCGATTTTAGAATCAGTGTCTAATTTTTAAAAAGATATATATATAAGATTGTTAATACATATATAAGATTTTAAATAAATTCTGTGTGTATAAAGTAAAGCTGTGTGATATTATCCATGTCAGCATTTTAAATTTTCTGAATCCATCAGAAGATTGAAAGTAGCATTAAAAACCACTCACACGCCTTGAAAATGTAAAAATAGTTTATCGCGGATGTATTTTTTTTTAATTCGTTGATGGTTAAGTGATTAAAATGTCGTCCCATAATACTGCAACGTGGTAGCAATTCATTGACATTTTTACTCATGCGCATGGTATGTAGGACCCTAATTGGTTACGTACCGTATGCACTTGTATTTTGAATCAGTATTTTTTTTTACATACACATTAAATACATATAAATAATTTAATTTACTTAACTAGTGATGTATGTTTGTGTCTACGAAGACATAATTTGATTCCTTTTTAATACGTTATTTACTATACAATACAACTGCTAAAAGCTTTAAAAAGAATAAAATTTTTGTTTTATGTAATAGGATGCAAACATGCAAGAGGCTCATCTGATGTTATGTGATACCGCTCGTCGCCCATGGCCACTCACATTGGCAGAAGGCTCAAGTGCGTTGCCTTTTAAGAGTTGGTACGCTCTTTTCTTGGCCCCTAAGTCGAATTGGTTCGTCCTCTAGTATAGCGACATCCAGAATATTCTACAATCAATACGTATTCACGCCATTCCCTGAATAGCGTTATCCAAGTGATTCTGACCACTCAGCCTGAATACATCCCGACTTTAGCCACTGGGAATCCAGTCAGAGTTCCTTTCATTTGTATCAACACCTACAATCTGCGCTTACAAATCACTGCGATAACTTCATACCCTGAAAGGCGCTACTGAAGTTATTCCGACCCCTCAGGATATACAACCTCTTGATCTTGGGGCCCACTAGGGCCTTCGGGATCGAGGCTCCTCCTATTCATTTGGAAGGACAGTACCTTCCATCCTCCACACCATCTTTGTTCCTCGACAAGTGTCTAGATGTAATGATTATATACTATAAAAATGTACAAGAATACAATGAAGATGAGTGTGTAATCATCTTAAGAGATAGCCTATACGAAAAACATAAGATTACATTCTGAATACGATACAATAATGATGGGAATCCCAAATTATTAAACCCGATTCAGGGGATTTTTACGTTTTTCCAACAGGATGGAGATATCCCATCAGCATACATAACATGTATGTTACTCTTGGTTTTATTAACATAACAAATTACGAGAGATATTTCTATGAAAACTTTGGAAAATCCCTATTTAATAAATGCCTATTATGGAAATGGATAGACGACCCATATCAATTATGACACATTTTGGTTAAAGAAACCTTAGTCTACTATTTTAATTCAAGATTTTACCCTTATATGTCAAATCCAATACGTTTTAGACATATTTGAGTGAAACTTATATATATATCCCACATTCACTAGTAATCTTAAGCCAATATCAACCTGTCCTATGCTGAAACGGTAAGTATTCTTCTAATACAATAAATACATACTTCTAGTTAATTATACAATTTAGCGTTATGTAGTATTTATTAAGTCAAGTACCTAAAATTAATAGTCAAATGAAAGAGACGCACGACTTAGGGAATTCTAGCGTGGGTCTAGAGCACATTACTCTTTTAACTATACATCCTTTTTTACTATGCGTAATAAAGATTTTTTCTTTCTTTCTTTCTTTATGACCTACATTGCGTGCTTATTTCCGCATCACTGGATTTAAATCGTCAACAGTGTCCTTAGGTTTCGAGGTTGTCAGTGGTGACCAGGGGTGTTTATTACGGACACACAGGTTTATTCTGTAAATATATCCATTAATCGACTGAGCAGTTATCTGGAATTGGTACAAGTAACCACAAATACTAACGTTGTAGAAGATTCAACATCCGTAGCACGGATGTCATACTATTATATAATATACTGTCATGATATTTAAAAGCTTTAAAAAATAAATTTGCATTGGTTAGTCTATTTGCAGATAAGGAAAAACTTGCGAAACATAAAAGTCCTCTCAGTGCATTTATAAAAAACGCTCTTTTCGAAGACACTCTTCTCAAAGCCACAGCCAGCATCGGTATACTTGACATATCGAACGACGTTCAGTTTCGCGGTCATTTGAAGGGAAAAGCTAAATTAGCCTCCAAAAATCTTGGTGTGCTCAGCAAGGCAAGACGGTACTTCTCTCTGGGCCACCGCTTGCAACTGTATAAAGCGCAAATTCGGCCCCGCATGGAGTTTTAGTCTCACCTCTGGGCGGGAGATCCCTAGTACTAGCTCCTTCCTCTTGACCGTATTGAACGGAGAGCGATGCGAATCGTCGACGAATTCCACCCGTATCACATCGACGTCAGTCGTTCCACAAGTGAGCGTTTTTATGGTAGTTTTTGCCGCGCACCAAGACTATGTGGACCACTGAAGTATTCCCGAACCGATTCGACTTCCTATCCCCATACACTCCTCAAAAGGATCGCTCGCCGCCAAAGCATTAGACAAACTATTAATCTGCAAGAGCAAGTGGGTAGTTTCCTAACAATGCAATGTAAAGTAGGGTTTAGAGCGAGGTTACTGAAATAGGAATCGCTTTTGAATTTACAGGATCAGACTGCTGCTTTCAATTAAATCCAGAACAGACTCAAAAACAGTTACATTACTACAAACCACAGTGGTTTTCAAAATATGAAATATTTTATGAATTCTGTATTAATCTGTATTAAATAGGATTGACGCTGATTTATCTACGATTTATACACCATACGTTAACGAACTCACTCATAGGCGGAAGTTTTAATCAAATAAACATTCCTCAAATGTTAAATTTCATACGAATTCGCTACACATAGGCCCTTGAGCACTGACAAGCGTTAAATTCACCAGAATATTGTTTTGTTCCGGATTTATGAGGTGCTTAAATCAACTACATTGTATAAGTAGCTGTCAATCACAGATTATTTAAAGCCTACAGCTTATTGTTGATTACCTTTAATTTACATTCTTTCCGAGGGTTTTACGCACAAGCTACTAGATTTGACTGTAAATAATTGTCATGAAAAATAGTTTTTAGATGTGACAATAGCTTGACTAGATAAAAAAAAGGTGTTTGTAACAGTTATGCAGTAGTAAAAACATGTCGACCGATAGCGTATCGTATTTATTTTAAAATAATTGTCATTTGAAAGGCAAATACATGCCCATACAAACACGGGTGTGTTTAAACGCCAATCGTTTTCAAAGCAAATATTACCACCTTTCCTATAAAAATCGTGATATAGTTAGTATAGCGGGAGTCAAAACTATGTTGTACTGCGCGCACACTCCAATTGCGCACGAGCCGCCACTCACGGATCTACCTTGATAGAAACCTTATTAACTATACCACTAAAGTATTTCCGAACCAATTCGACTTCGTGTCCTTTAAGAAGAGAGAGAGCGTACGCACTTGCGAGCCTTCTGGCAATGTGACTAGATCTATTTGTTTGTGCTTTGGCTCTATTCAGAAGATCAATTTACTGTATTTTTAATTGTAGAATTATCGGAATAGTTTGTAACGTGTAATCTATCGTATTAGACAGTTCTATCGATATTATTCTATTTCCGAACCATTTCGTTCGAAAAAAAAACGTCAATTCCTAAAAAGCCGTGATAGTCAAAGTCAAGTCAAAAATTATTTATTCATATAAGTAACACAATGTACACTTATGAACGTCAAAAAAGAAATATACATTAAATGCTTCTAATTTTACATTTACTGCCAATTATCAAATCAAGGGCGTAGAACGGAAGAGAAGAACTGGCAATAAACTCTCTGCCACTCTTTTTAATCGCCAAGTATTTTATTTACACAACGTTTGTAAGGAGCTGCAACCATTACACCATGTTTCACATAATATCGTAAGTAATAAATAATAATGAAATAAATTAAAAAAGCAGTTGCGATCCTTCTGGCAATGTCATTGTCCTTGGGCGGTAAAAATAATAAATAGTAATAAAGATAAAATATTTATGTGGGATATAAATAATATATATTTGAGTAATGAGTTCAATGTGCAGTAGGATTAAGCTTATGAAACATGTTACAAATGAATTGTCTCTCAATTTAAGAAGTGAAAACTAGAACAAAGGATGTAAGACATATGAACCGGATATATTAAGGATGAAGACGGACTTAGATATAAAACAAAAGTGTACACTGTTGCAAAATTAATACATTCGTATATTTTCATTACCACATAAACAGAATTATGTCATTTCACAGAATGAGGAAGAGACGTAAATACGTAACAGACGTTTTAAATTATTGTGAATATTACTCATTGAGAAATGTCTTATAAAATTCTAGTAAACAGCAACATAATTAAGGTTTTATTGTATTTGTCTTTTATTAAGTCAAATATAATTATTTCAATAGAGTTAAACCGATTTTTTAAGTAGAGATCTTTCCATGTCTTAATGTTGTGATGAGACAAACGAATGCTTTGCTTCCAATATTACTACCGTTTTAGTACATAAGACAATTCATGTTTGGCGCTGTTATTTTTATAAAACACTAAACACAAAATGGGATCGTTCTAAATTTAAAATATCTCAAGACGTTCTAAAAATCTCTTCATTTTACACGGTTTTAATTATTTAAATCAAATTTACGTAGATAATGAAGTAAGAATTGTAAAAGTGTTTTATTTGACCTTTAATGAAAGGGAAGCTATAAATGCCCACACAGTGACATTTACTAAACTCTTGTTTTATGCCACTTACTATATAACTGTGTAATAATAATATTAAATTAATGGAGTACGTTTATGTGTATTTGAACTATTATTTTAGTGCTCTACCTTATAGCATTCCTAATGGAATAGCTAGTTTACTTATTAGTCTAATTATAACATATACTCGTACTATGAAATCTTACTAGTAAATGTACTTTATTTATTATGTTGTTATTTTACTATTCAAAATGTAAACAATTATGTGACGGTGGAAAATAAATTGATTAAATCTTTTCTGTTCACCATATCATAGATTACAATGATGAAATAAAAAATATATTTGACTACAATTTTAAAAATTGCTTTATCCAGTTATTTTAATGACATGTTCGCGATGTAAAATTTTGATAAAGTTATTTGTGAGTATAGTTAGATATTTTATAAGACATTGCAACAACGCTAATCAGAGTTGTTCTAGTGGCTGGAGCCTGGGACTGTTATCCCTGAGGTTGAAGATACGACCTGACTGTGTACTCAACTTATAATACACGCTCATACGCCCGAACCCAATAATCAATCCGCAATCTCAGATTGAAAATAAACTGAGATCAGACCGTGACAGTCGATCGATCTCCTATCTGTATCCCAATACAGTTATTGGGATAGGGTTCAGTGAACCCTACGAAAACAATCCTCCAATTTTTGGGGACGGATAATGCTCTTTGTCGTTCCATTTTACCGACTTTTCACTCATATTTGATAATCAATGTAAACCAAATAAAGTAAATAAAACCGTACAAATAACATAAATATACATGTTACATCACATAAACAGTTTTTTTGATTATTTAAAAAACTGGTGTAAGTTATAATAATTAACTGTTGAAATCGAGCTTTCGTCAACTGTCATTTTCATACAAAGGTATGAAAATACACACATACCGATACGAGCTTCCATGGATAGCTTGTATCGACAGATGCCTATTACAATCTTTCGATTGGTTATTGGCTCACTTGTTACAACTTTTGGATTAAGATTAGTACTCAGATGGTGGATTATGGATTGAGATATGTTATTGGGTTCGGGCGTTAGGGTGCAGGGAAACATCGAAAAGAAACCCGCCTTAAACCCAAAGAGTCGACGGAGTCTGTTAGGAGACTGATCACCTACTTGCCTATAAAGAAATAGACCGAACCGACGAAAGTTTCATAAATCTGGAGGCCAAAGCCAAGGGTTGTAGCACCATTTTTTCTACAAAACGCTTTGTAAAACAAGTCAAATCATATACCTGAAAATTTGTTTATAGTCTACTGTGGTAATCTCACAATGTACCTACTGGTAATAACTAAAAAGTATTTTAAGTTATTTGACAATACCTACGACCGTATTAATACGTGAAAAAATATACTCTAGATTAATTCTCCTTGTGTGCAAAGTTACTTTTATTATTATAATACAAGAGCAACGAACTTTCATTTTGTAAAAATTTGTCAACTAACCGTTAAAACGGTTCATGGCGATTAGTATCTGAGACAGGACTGTGAGAGCAATTAATCAAACCATTGAGAACTTGTCAAGTTAAGTAATAAATTAGGCTATTATTAATTATGGTTAGTCTTCGGCAACCGCCTTCATGGATTTATTTATTCGCAAAGAAGCTTAGAAGTTGTTTTTCAAATTGTCTTATTTTCTCTTCGATTAGGTAATAGCGGCTTTTTGTATGTTAACCAGTGGCGTAGCTACCTAGGGGCTAGGCGGGGCAGTGCCCCGGGGCCCTCAAGCTCAGGGGGCCCTCGAATCCTTACAAGAAAGCTCGATCGTTCTGAACTTTTGGAAATTTCTCCCATTTTCAAAATAAATATGACAGGTTGCAACCCTACTTAAATCAAGACATTAATTTAAGAGAAATTCAAAAGTTATGCCTAGGGAATTCCCAAAATTTCGGCTACAGCTCATTGTATATCGCGAATTAGATAGCAATTGAAAACAAAACTGTGTCAAGCCTGGATTTAAACGAAGTCATTGATACTTTGGCGAAAACTAAAGCTAGGATTTTTTAAAAATATAATTGTTATTTAGTCAGTTGGTAGGTAGGCCAGACCTTTATATAATAAACCCTTGAATCTTCTCTATGTTTTTACGGTTTAATTTTTTTTTACCTGCCCTGAAAAAAAAACTTAAGTGGCTTAGCATTTTTAAAGTATTTGTATATTTAATATTTTTAATTGATAAAACCTAATCAGTTTACATAGCGGTGGGGCCCCATTTTTTTAATTTGCCCCAGGGTCCTTGGTCACCTAGCTACGCCACTGATGTTAACATCATGTTTAAAAGGAGGTAAATGTAATAATTTTGCTTCAAAGTGTAATTTATAACTACCTTTAATGACAGTATAAGTACATTTTTCTGATAAAGGGTATATTGTACTACTCATATACTTCTTTATATTCATCATGCAACCTAAAAGGCTACTAAATATATCAATTTATACATAACATTACAATTTTTCTCGTCAAAACTGTGCATCACGTGTAAGACATTTTTCTGCTGTTTTGAATTAATTTCATTATTATAAATGAAAGGTTCATCCTTTTGTTTGATTTATAAGAATCTATGGAAATAACAGACTATTAAGTTGCGTCAAAACCATGATGAAATCTGTTTCCCTGTCCAATCTTTTGTGCCACACGCCGACGATTTTGTATGTGAAATGCTAATTAATTTCTTCCCGATGTCATCCTTCAACATATAAGCAAGAAATTTATTATTTATTGGTAAGGGTAGAACCATTATAGCAACTAAACAATAATTCGATAGAAAAAAAAATGTAAAGGATGCCTAAAGCTTATGACATACTGATGTTTTCCTTTTTTTTTTTAAATATAGAACAGGGGGCAAACGGGCAGGAGGCTCACCTGATGTGAAGTGATACCGCCGCCCATACACTCTCAATGCCAGAGGGCTCGCGAGTGCGTTGCCGGCCTTTCAAGAAGTGGTACGCTCTTTTCTTGAAGGACCCTAAGTCAAATTGGTTCGGAAATACTTCAGTGGGCAGCCTGTAACATATAAGCTAGAATTTTATTTTTGAGTCGTAATTCAAACTCAAACTCAAAATATTTTTATTTGTATAGGTAAACAAGTACACTTATGAATCATCAAAAAGAAGTTAAATTCATTGTAAATTTAAATTTACTACCAGTTCGCAAGTCAAGGGCGTAGAGCGGGTAAGAAGAACTGGTAAGAAACTTTCCGCCACTCTTTTTAATCGCCAAGTATTGAGTCATACAAATTGTTTATAGTTTGAACTGGAGCAAATCAATCCCAATGATTACGATCATTAAGTATTCGTCAAATTTATAAAAAGCTTTATTGATTAATTTACGTTTAACGAGGGCTTTGAATTTATTTAGTGATAATTCTGTAATTTCGCTTGGGAGTTTGTTGTAAAAACTAATACAATGGTAGAACCATTACAGAAACTTAACATTAATTCGATAGAAAAGAAAAGAATGGTGCATAGACAAAATAAAACCACATACAGTCGAACTGGTCGCTAGATTTCAGAAACACGTATTAGAATTAACCCAAAAATAGGTAACCGTTAGAATTGGTAGGACTACTTTGGAATCCTTTAAATATATGGAGATTGGGTCAAGGTTTCTAGAGCTTCCGTGAATACGTGATTGAGCGTATTCTCACGGCACACGAGTTATCTGAAGCTGATCCGAAAAGCACGTTTTAGTCCGGAACGCACATTACCGCTGACTGGATAATTGGTCCCAAGTACAAGTCTGTTTTGGGAATCCGGAACTTAGTATGTTTATATACCTACTAAGCACCTAAACCTTGTTACTAAGTTATGTTGCATAATATTTTTTAATATAAAGGACCCCTACATCCTATCAGAAACGCAATCTAAGCTGCAGGGGAGTGTCGAAATCTCCCCTTTCTTAAAAAGGGACATTATTATCTTAAAGAGTTGGCGTCTCCCGCCGGGCCCGGGCGACAACTACATACTCCGAAAATATCGTCATAATATTTATGGGCGAGTCGGGGTTCGCTGCCCGGCGCTACCCGCGTTACCTCTCGTGCTTGTTTGTGAGTGACATGTTTGACAATCTTGTCGCAGAATTATTCCAGATGCGATCTGTGCACAAGCATGTAGCATAATATTGGATGTTGTCTGATATGATTGTCAGTATTCTAGACAATAAGGATAAATTGTTTATTATGGAAAATATGGTTAAATAACATTTATATTAAAACACATCCAAAGTAGGAAGTTATAATATTTTTACTTACCGTGTTAAATATACGATTTATATATTTTTAAAATCTTATTTATTAAAGGGACAACTATCGTCTATCACTCTTATTTCACTCAATTGTGTTGAAGCTGTGATAAAAAGAGATGTACTTTTTATAAAACGGTGCAATTTAACTTTTAGTTGTTACAAGTAACTAAATTTTTAACATACTTATATCTTAATTGAATATTTAAGTAACCAATATGTTGTTCATTTTTGCACCTCCTCACAGTGTATAATGTTTTCTTAAGTTGTATGCAAGTGATAAATCATTATGATTAAATTATATTTTTATTATTCCATAAATAAATATTTATTGTGTGTACAGCTTTTATTTACATTTCTCACAACTATAATTGTATTTACATTATTGCTTTATGATAAGTTCCAAAGATTCGGCATTTGAGATGTGGTGTTAGAGGAGAATGTTGCGAATACCATGGACTTTAAAAAGAACCAATTAAAGTTTATTCTCAACCAACTAAATTTCACCACAAACTGTCGACTATCATTTACAAACGAGTTCTTAGCTACTTTGGCCATATTGCCAGGAGGGAACCGAATAGTCTCGACAAGCTGGGAAGAGGGAAGAGAAGATGGCAGGAGAAGTCAGGGTTCATCGCCTGCTCGTTGGTCTGACCCCATTATGGGTCTCAATATCCCTAATGCACTGAGACAAGCTAAGGATAGAGTGGTGTGGACACAGCATGTCGACCGGTTAGGGCTTTGAAACAGGCACGTAATTCAGTAATACGAAGTTACGTTAAACTACGAAGAAGAAGAGAGAAGTTCCAGTCAAAATATTGCATAAATTTCACACACACATATTGGTAAATTTCATCAGCCCTATAATTTTCACCTTACTTTACACCCGCCCATAATAAAGCAAATTACATACTTTGTCTAAATTGCATCAATGATTCGTGATCAAATCGTTCAATGGTTGTACTCAAAGCGACCTTACATTGACGTTTTATCGATCCGATATTTGAATCAATATTGATGTATATATTTTAATTAAGTTCTTGATGGTATTCGCTTTGACTTGCAAAGGTTAAAGGGCCAATATTTGGAGGCGATTAGAACAAAAATGTTTTAAAAGCTAAAATATATTAAAAGAATTTACCTTAGGAATACAAAATGTAAATACGAGTAAGTGGGTACATACAAAATGTTGTCTGGAAGAGATCGCTCAAAAGCGATAAGTATTATTGATGATCATATGATTTAAATATTATAATGATTTTCGTAACGAAGTAAAACAAAAGTTAACTTTATGAAGGTGATAAAATTTAAATAAGTAGAAAATTGTTAAGATAAATAAACCGTTTAAAGATTCAGATTTATTAATTAAAAAAGCTCACAATCAGCCATATTAAAATAGGCATGCAAATGTCATATTATTAATCATAAGGTCATAATAAAGTACAGTTAAGCTATTTATAATTGTTGTCAAAACTATTGATATAAAAACTCTCCACATTATTAAGTCACTTATTACACACAATTATTAATGCTTTTAAAGATCTAATCACCTTTTCCCTTAGAACACTCAGCAGTGATAATATGCAACTTCTGGCTAGGTGATTGAACGAGCTATTCGGGGTAATTGTTGTGTTCAAGGGAGTCAGTACGGAATAAGCTTAATGCAATTCACTCGGGTCCTGCGTTCGTACCCGACTAAGTTATTTCTCAAAACATCGTGGGGAAATCGGCAATGATTTTTTAATTTAAAAATAAGTACCGGCTTTTTTATATAAAAAAAAGGGACCGGTTTTTGGCACTGAGGAATTGTAAAACGTAATTTTATATATACAATTAATGTTGCTTGTTCAATAACAAGTAAAATTGTTAATACCATGTTGTAAAAAACACACGTTTAGTACTCGTTCGGAATATGTGTAGGCGGGTAAAACCACGGGGAACAACTAGTCAATGATATAAGATAATTGATTAATTATTCATAAAATAATCCTAAACAAACTTTAATCAACACCATTTCACTTGTAAGATATTTTTTTATAGAACAGAGAGCAAACGATCAGATGTTAAGTGGTGGACGCCTATAGACACTCTCAATTCCAGAGGGCTCGCGAGTGCGTTGCCGGCATTTAAGTTGTTATACTAATAACTATTGGTACTCATTCAAGTAAATGTATAAATTGACATACAATTGTAATTGAAATAATACAGTTCATCAAAGTAGGACATCGTCCTTGGAAGTGTAATTTTAGCAAGAAAATTGAAATCACGTAGTTTATGGATTATGCAAATATCATGATTGGCTGTGATGAATGTTTCTAAGTGACTCATAATCTAAAGTAAGGTCAGATATTATCAGTGCTATATTTGAAGAAAATATTAATCTAGCATTGCGTCAATATTGTTTACCTTGTAAACAATAATTTTTATATTGCAGTTAAAAACTGTAAAAAAAATTGGATTTGTAGAAAGTCAGGTGTTTATGCAGTGGCGTAACCATGGGGTGGCAGAGGCCCCCAGAGGGCCCCTCCCCAAGAGATATTATGTTCTATGGATGAGTGTGAAGTCTCCAATACGAACTGGGCTAGCTTGGTGACTACAGACCATTCCCTCTCGCATAATAGAGGAGGCATATGGCCATTAGTGGGACATATACAACGTGTAAGTGAGTACTCTGAAAATCTCAAAGTTTATCAAAATTCAACTGAGTACGTAACCATTTTTACGGATAGGGCCCCATTTAAAGAATTTGCCTCGGGCCCCAGATGGTATAGTTACGCCAGTGTTTATGAGAAACATATTACTGTTGACAAATCATCCGATAGCGCCATCACGGAACCGCTTATGGTTATTAAAAGGTCGATTCCAGTTATTCACAGTTTAACTGTCAAATAGCTAAAACTCTCAAAAAATTATTATGTCCTATCTTGCTGGTCAGGCTTCTTTTCATCAGAAGTTTACTTATTTTATTTTGATTGCACAGCACTATTATAGTTATGATACGCATAAAAAGTTATCATAATTCTCATACGAACAAGTGACATCTAACGAAAAGAACTAGGTATAACTTAAAGATAATTTCTAGTTTGCTAAAAGCGCCATCTTACCATAAGAAATAAAATTAAATTCATTCAAAATGCTCTTTGGTCACAAAAAATTTACATTTTATTTGAAACGCCATCTTGTGATTATTTCATTTATTTTGAAATTTGACAGATGATTAGTGACTAGGTAGGCATTTATTTATAATGATTAAAATTAATGTTAATTTTCCAAACAGCTATTGAATAGAAGCAAATTTACTAATTTATTATTAAACTAATTGATATTTATGAAACAATATTTATGACTTTGATGTAATTTGTTGACACCTGGTTGCCTGGCAATTTGACAACAGAATAAATAAAAAAAACTATCGAAATCGACCAAACCATTAACTCCATTAAGTAGGTATTCCAAGCAAAACGCAGGTAAAGAACCCTTTTTTCTTGCAATAGAAATGGATAAAGCTTTTGAGATCCAAAAAAATGCTCGAGACAATGTGAAGTCCTTACAAACATATCTCACAGACTTGCAGAATTGGGAATCGGAGATGAAACGTAAAGAGGCCGCGCTCAACGGAAACTTTGAGCAGGTTTAGAGGCATTTTCATCTTCATTTGCACTATAAAACGTATCATCACAGTATTAGATAATATATAGCAAATAAAATCCACTTTGTAAAATGTGTTTAGCTTATTACTTTGGTCGTTATTTTGTAGTTCAAGCGTTGGTACTTGGTATCTTTGTATATGCAATGTACGATTGCTGTATAATAATAAGTTTAATGTTGGACTTTGCATAATTTTGGAAATAGGATTTACCTCCAGTGAGAAGCAAGACACGCAAAGAGAGGCCAATTCAAGTGAAAAAGAAGCAACTAAATAGAATATCCTCATCAGACTACAGTAGTTGGGAGAAATTCGATGTGGTATGTATAATTTTGAGTTCTTATCTTTTTCATTTGTGTTTTGTAGAAATCATAAAGTAAAGTACAGTTAACATGTCAAAAAAAAGAGACTGGCTGCCCACAACACGGAATCCTAGTGTGGGGGCTAGTGTACTTTATTTTACATAAATATCCTTTTATAGTGAATCATAAAGCTTTTTCTTTCTTTCATCCAGAAATCAATTAAAAAATATAGTAAAAGAACACATGGTACTTTTCATCACATTGTAATATTTAAAAAAAATATATATTTATAATAGATATTAATAATTTTTTTAAATTTCTAAAGTTCCAGTTACCTAAATAAAGGAAAATAAATAGCAAGAATGATAGCCTTTAATGAAACACATCATTTATTTTAGGACAAAGCATGTGAAGAAGTAGATATGGCAGCAAAGGGCCCGATGTCCCTTGATAGCAAACAGAGTGAGAAAGAGAAACAGGACAAGTTAAGAGAGGAAGCGCAATATGAGAAAGAAAGGGTAATGAATTTTATGTGTTCATTATATTATTATTAACAGTTAACAATTTTACTGAGAGTTGTTCATTAACCAGTAATAGTTAAATCAAACCAAAATAATATTGTAATTTATTTAACATTTTAATATTCATACTAATAATAATTGCCTTCAACTTAAAATTTAGTTTTTAAATTATGAACAACTGTTAAGAAACTCTTATGCCTACCTTCCACTGCGAGCGGAACTGACCCATTACGGACTCTGTCATACATCTGGTTATGATTTTCATTTCCGTGGGAAACTGTCAACTCGCTAACCTCATATTATGTGACTCTTTCAACTCGCTCTCTCCACTACGCTCGTCTCCGCTTTGGTGGAAGCACATGTATGAAATCATTGTTACGGGTATAGCGGAGTCCATAATGGGTCTGTTCCACTCGCAGTGGAAGGCAGGCATTTGTCACTGAAGCATTGGTAGAGTTTTGAGCAAAATTGTTTAACTAACCAAACAGAAGTTAATAACTTTTATAACTACAAATTCCTGTGGCAATCAAGTAATATGGGCAATAACTATAAAGAATTATTGTTTTCATTAGTTCTATAGTTTAATACAAATATAGTAGGACTTTAATATTCTTTATTTATTAACAGGGAAATACATTTGTGAAGCAAGAGAAATGGGATGATGCAATATCTTGTTATAATAGAGCTATTGAATTAGTCAAAAATGATGCTATTTACTATGCTAATAGAGGACTTTGTTATCTTAAGAAGGAGAGGTTGGTATTTATTGGTATTGTTGGTATATCTGAAGTAAACGAAGTATTTCAGAACTATAGACAGCTGCTAATAACTTTATTGTTATAAATTGAGACATTGATATTTTGGTAATATTGCTTAGTTTTAAAATTCTTTGTTGACCTTAAGGCACATTTTAAATTCTCTTTAGATGTATAGGATATATATAAGATAGGTGTTTGACAAATAATACAACTTTCTGAACGACAAACTAACTGTGAAAAACAGTAAGGATTATTGACTACAACTTGTTAAATGAAAATAATTATTATATATTAAAGGCATTAATAAAAAGCAGTTCAACTTGTTTTCAACTCTCTGGAATTATTATTTTTAATGACATGGTATTCCATGTATCACTTATTAGTGATACCTGTATCTTATACTTCATAATAAACATATTTCATTTTTATTTTATTACCTAATTAATAATATAATTATTTGTTTAGCCTCCATCAAGCAGAAAAAGACTGTACTGCAGCTTTGAAATTGGACTCGACATATGTAAAAGCATTACAGAGACGAGCCACTGCTAGGGAGAAACTTGGCTCTCTGAGATCGGCCAGTGCTGATCTCTATGAGGTAATAAATAAACTACATACTTATATATTACTAGCTGATCCGGCAAACGCCGTTTTGCCATGTCATTATATCATTTATGGTTATTGTGCCTCACTCGACATAGGTAGGTATAGTGTGTTGCTGACTTTTTTGTAGATATTTATAAGATCTACAATTACTTAGAACATTTTATGGTTCTATCTTTAATAGTTTACGCAGGGTACGCAAAGTAGTTTTTGGTTGATTTTTTACACCTTGTGTCCGAAAAACCCTAATATCTTACGGAACCCTATTTTTGTTCAAAATTAAATATAGCCTATATTACTCGTGGATAATGTAGCTTACGAATGGTGAATGAATTTTTAAAATCGGTCCAGTAGTTTATGAGCCTATTCATTACAATCAAACAAACAAACAAACAAACAAAGTTTTCCTCTTTATAATATTAGTGTAGATTAAATACAGCAGTGTTGGTCTAGAAGCTGAACGGTGTGCCTCTTGACCCTGAGGTAGTGCATTCCCATCACAGCTTTGGGACTTTTCTATCACTATTAAAACTCGCTCATATGGTCCAGGAAAATATAAAATCTTCATCCGTGGCTAGTATATTTAAAATATGGTGCGTGTACTTATGTACGCGCGTAAGAAGTTATACTTCTTTGGCTTTCTTGATTTTTTTAAAATATTAAATAATTAATAATAGATATTTAGCCGTAATAATTGAACATTATTTAATATTTAGTATATTATTCAATTATTAATTAATATTAATAACAATTATTATTTATTATTTTATTATATTATTAATTTAATTTAATAACTAGGTGTTTCATAACCTTTCAACTAAGTATCAATAGGTCTTTGTGAAAAAGCATTGCTAAATTTCTTTGAGAAAATAATTAAAACTGCTTTATTTGTTTAAAAGGTACTACAAATGTCATTATGGTCATACGTCACGCATATTCTATTTCTTTTTACTTGTCTTATTCCCATCTCGGCGCCCATACTGAATTTTGTGTCACGGTGCGCGCGCATCGTAAAATTTCACTCTCATAAATTTTTCATAACGCGCCTAAAGAAGTATAACTTCAAAAATACTCAAATATTTAGTTTAGTTCACTTTTGTGGTTTAATTTGTGAGATATATAAGCTGTAAAAAGGGCTACAAGTGTAATATTTCTTATTTGTTGTAATTTGTCTTGTATTTCAAAGAGATTTGTTGAACGATGATTTGTTGATGTATTGAACAATTATTATTATTTATGTACAGGGTATGAAGACTTTTGGAAGTCTACAAGCTCATACATTAAAATTGAAGCCTCTTTCGTTTTTAAAGTTTTATCAACACTAAAAGTCTATAAATAATTGTGGTTTAAAGCATACATATTGTAATTACAGGTGCTAAAGCTTGAGCCTAATAATGTAGCTGCGAGAAAACAATTGGAAACTATTAAAGCTAGGATGGGAACTAAGGGCGTAAGTATTTATTTTTATATAACTGAGGGTAATTATATCTGTTTAACTTTTGTAGGTTCTGTGTATTTTTTTGTATTTAGTAATATATAGTTAAGCAATGTTACCTGCATTTTGGCATACAATATAAATGTTCTGTATGATAATTTCTTTTTTCACAAAGCAATGCCCGTGTTGTATGGGAAAACATTACACTCAAACATTGAGGCTTGTCTTGACATACAGGAGTCATACTTATCGCTGAATCTTACACTTAAATCCGTATGTGTTAAGACCCCCGCTTAGGTAGTAATTTTTTGACTTTGTACAATAATTAGCAGTACTAGGAAGGAAATTATTAGGAAAAGAGAATACTAATTTAAAGAAAACAGCATACTCGTCTCTCAAAGGCCGGCAACGCATCCAGTAAAAGCGGTGTCGATGACTGCCCCTTTTGGTCGTCCCGTAGGCTCGTTTGCCCCTATTCTCAACAAGAGTTTTATTTACAAGTGTTTGCGTAATTTAAAAAGAATATACATTTCCAGTCAAAATCTAAGTCATCACCGTTATCAACCCCAACTTTGGAATCCAAGTCCATAGTCCCAAACGACTCCAAACCAAAAGTGGTGGAAATTAGTTCAGTCGAATGGACGCCGCAGGAGAAATGGAGGACCGGTGTTGGAGAAAATATTACGGTCATTAAAACCGTGAAGAAGCCACCGCATTTGAGATCGAAGGTAATGTTTGGTTATTTAAATATTTTTATTTCTCTTTAATGTTAATATGCTACGGTTTCGATATTGTAAATATGTGAGGAACATGTATACTAACTTTTTTAGTATAGTAGTTTATGCTAAGAGTACATTGTCTTCACATATAATTATTTAACTAATGTAACAAATATTGTAAACCTATTTTAAAAGAGTAAGTGTGGAGTTTCTTGCCCATTCTTCTCCACACGAAACTACCTTTTGGAAGGGGCAACAAGAATCTTCTTTATATTTTTTTTTGACATTCAAAAGTGCCATTTTGGATGGTCTAATTGAAATAAATGATTTGACTTTGATTAAAGTTTTCCTTTTACGAACTTGTGCGTACAGATTTTGTAACATTTAACATTATTCAAAGTAGCAGAGTGAGTTCATCTTTGTGTAGTCATACAATTACTTTTATATTAAGTAATGACAATACCGAGATTTTCTAATACTATCTGACCTGAGATAACAAATTTCGATACAGTGAAACTTTTAAATGAAAACTGCATTATTTTTTCAAATTTTTTATTTATACTGGTAGTCGTACCGGATAAAATCCTCAAATGGTCGCGTTAATCATTACCTTTCGACCAACAATTAATTTATTTTTGACGTGACAACCTCTAATAAATCGATGAACGCCGGCTGCATGCACGAAAAAGCATGACTCATTGTCCCGTTATGCTTATTGTCCCGCTACGCTTATTGTAGTCATGCACTGCGTTTATTTCTCTTCTACTCGAAGACTTAAGTATGCCATAATTTCATTAATGTTTTGTTATGACGTTGTCACGTTAAACTATCGTCCGTAAAATCGTCTTTACAGTCAACCATTTTTTAAAGCTATATTAGATTTTATCGCGGGCTTTAAGCGCTGCGACCGAATCAAGAAATTCCGTAACGAAAAAAACCTAACACACGATGACGTAATATAGGTGCGGCAAATGCGCGTTAGAATGAAACAAACTATATAGGCGTTTTAGTCTGTGTCTGGTAGAGTGGTAGATTGAAATAATATCAAAGAAAAACAAATACCGCATAAATCAATAATTATAACTGCATAAGTTGATAAAATATGCTATGCAATAGCTTTACCGCGGCAGTCCCCGAGTGCCACACTTTTTTTCAATAGAACCTGCATATATATAAATCTAAACTTGACTTTCAGAGAGCTTTAAAACACATAACCATACAAGAAATACCCCTTGGCTGCACAGTACCCAAAGTAGAAGCCAAAACAATCGACAATTTAGGCCAAGGTGACACCAATAATAACTCAGATGAAACAAAAGACTGTGCTCTGTCAGCTAAAGGCGATAATATAGAAATTAATTCAAACGAAATTAAATCTATGGATAAAATGGTCCCGCCAGTGAATAGTGTTCAATTTATGAATGAATGGAAGTGTTTGAAGGGTTTGGTTGAGGCAAGGAGTAACTACTTAAATGTGAGTATTATAAATATTTATTTTATTTACATTTTGTACAGAATTAAAACATGTGTTTATTTTGATTTTAAATTGTAAAACATATCGGCGTTTTGACATTTTTTACCAAATATAAACGCGTATAACGTCAAAATTTAAAATTCTAAACCAGTGTTTGCTTCAGCAAGCATGGTAATAGGTCAACTAAAACAGCGTTTAAACCAGTTTTTTGTAAAATTTGTATTTCTATTTAATCATGAAAAAGTTGAAATAAGTATTCAAATATTTTCCAGCATTTCTAGCATTTTCAGCATTACTAGTTTAGTCAGCATTTCTAGAATTTCTAGCATGGTATGCATATCTAGCATGGTCAGCATTTCTAGCATAGTCAGCATTTTTAGCATAGTTAGCTATTCTAGCATGGTCTGCATATTTAGCATGGTCTGCATTTCTAGCAGTCAGAAATTCTAGCATAGTCAGCATTTCTAGCAGTCAGAATTTCTAGCATAGTCAGCATTTCTAGCATAGTCATCATTTCTAGCAGTCAGAATTTCTAGCATAGTCAGCATTTCTAGCAGTCAGAATTTCTAGCGTAGTCATCATTTCTAGCAGTCAGAATTTCTACCATAGTCAGCATTTCTAGCAGTCAGCATTTCTAGTATAGTCAGCATTTCTAACATAGTCATCATTTCTAGCATAGTCAGCATTTCTACCATAACCAGCATTTCTAGCATAATCAACATGTCAACTAATAACATCGTATTGTAATATTTTACACTCGAGAAATAAAATAATAGAGACTAAACATTTTTCCTATTTCAAATTTAATTTATGGTCTAAGATCCCGCTATACAACGACCTTCACCGAGATGCTTATTTAATGAAACTTATTTTATATTTAATTTAATATGTCAATAAATATAATCCATATGGGTTGTCTAGCAAATTTCAGTCCAGAGTATTTTAATTAATATTAAAAAAAATATATTTTTTTAAACATTTCACCGGTATGATTATTAGATAAATTCTATACCAATCGAAAGTATGAAGCCCATAGAATATGCAAACGTTAGGTTGTTTTTAATCAAATAATTATTTATGTGTATATTTTTTATGTGACACTAAAGTATATCGGTAGTAAGGTCATAGTGATACATATATAATACTACCCTGATTAAAAATATTGATTGAAAAAAGTTCAAAAAATTTACTACATGCAAATTATAAAAAAAAAATTTTTTTTTAAATATTAATTAAACATACTCTGGACTGAAATTTGCTAGGCAACCCATATGGATTATATTTATTGACATATTAAATTATATATAAAACACGTTTCATTAAATAAGCATCTCGGTGAAGGTCGTTGTATAGCGGGATCTTATACTATTAGTTGCAATTATTAAGCGACATATCTCCGATTAACATCTTATGCATAAAAATGATTGGTTTGAACTATAATGACATTAAAAGGCCGGCAATGCACTCGCGAGCCCTCTGGCATTGAATGTCTATGGGATGCGATATCACTTAACATCAGGTAACGTTCCTGATCGTATGCACCCAATTCTATAATTGTTTAAAAAAAATAATATTAATATTATTTCTGATTAAAATTATCCTTTTGGACAAAAGCAACTTTATGACGTCTTTAAGAAGGATTACAATTTCTTTGGATGGTTTATAATTCCTTTCCTCCATATTTGAGGATATCTTGAGGATATCCAACTCAAGGAACAGACCAAGTTTCATAATATTTGGTTCTTTGAGATATTTTTCTAATACTAATTAAATGATGTGCTTTTCAGATAATCGATCCAACAAATATACCATCGATATTTGCGAATGCATTAGAAAGTGATGTTTTATCGGAATTATTGAGTGCATTATACGAATTTAAGGACAGATACACACGAGGTCTGAGTCTTTACCTTGAAGCCTTCACACGCGTTAAGAGATTTTCCGCTTTAGCTTTGTTTTTGGCTGATAATGATAAACTTTGTAAGTATTTATTTCATTTATGTTAATTCAAGAAAAGATTCATTCTTTTGTGTTTCATAACACACAAAACGCACACATATTTCGACTTATCTAAATAATAGTAATATAATTATTAAAAAACTCATACATACAAATTTTTATTTACAAGTTTATGAATGAATATATAAGTGATCATTACCATCATTACCGTCTGTTTTTAAAATATTATTACAATTTAATTATATATACAAAATATTATTGTTTACTTAAAATAGGATAATCTGTGAATCTATTTAGGCTTAAAAGGTTTTTAGGAAAATAATACAGGTATTTGAAGTAATTTTTATAATTAATTTAGTATTTTTTGTTTCAGTGGTCAATAAAATGCTGGTACATTGTAAAACAAAGGAGGGTCTTAGCGATGACGCGATAAATGAACTGAAGAACAAATACGAGCTTTAGTTAGCATTGATTTGTAGATAGAACGGAATATGCGTGTGATTGAAATTATTTTTTTTTCACATTAATTTTAGTTGAAATTAAAATGTTTAGAAGAAAAATAATTAATTCAAAGTCACGACTTAAGCAAGTATGACTTCCGTACGTCAAAATCCATTACGTTTTTGGGTTTCATAGTTTGTTTTTTGATTATGAAACTTAATAAGCGTAAAGCAAGCATAATGCATGTCGCATGATGATATCGTGACGACCTTTTTTTTTTTTAACTTTTTGGCAACAGCTTCAACTTTATGCCAGTTTCAAGTAAAAACGATCTTATTTTGAAATGTCCATGTGTTGGTTACCATGGTTACGATCTGTCAAATTTTTTATCTATTCAATATTTAAATCCAATGCAGTATATGGGCTTTCAAAGGATTCGAATTGAACTTTATTCCATTGCTGATGAAAATTTGTAATGCGTTCATAAATCAAATTTACGTCATCTATTAATTGTCATAGATAAAGCGCGTCAAAATGTTTATTATAACGTTTCAAAACACGCATAGTTCCTGTTAAGGAAGGGAAGTACACGCGTGATGATTCTTATGGCCTCAAAGTAATAAATTTAAGTCAAATTTTAATGTGTTTAATGAAATACCTGTGTCTAATTTAGCATATCTGAAAGAACAATATTTACTGTTAGTATAAGTAGTTTTTTGGAAAATTAAACTATAGGTATTTTTTGCTTCTCATAGGAAATTAAATTAATAAAATTCAAGGCTTAATTATAAAACTAAACCTAAACCGTCAGGAATACAATTCTCGTTTACTAAAAACCTTTATACGGCTTTGAAGGTTTATGAATATATAGTCCATTCATTTTATCAAATGTATTCATTTAATAAAACCCGTAATATCGTATATGTATTGCGATTATTGTCACTAATCCATACAAATTCGTTAGCGTTCGCTGCCTTAAATACTTTCAAAAATGTTTTCCCATTTAATAAGATTTGGGATTATGGGGCTTGAGTTTCAGGTTGTCTACAGTTTTTTTGCTGAAAATTGATTATGCTATTATGGAAACAATATGAATGATCAAACTTCTTTATAATAGAATATTAAAAAAACATTTTGATGACGTAGATAATTTTAATACATAAAAGAATCTTGTGACGTCATAATAGACACTCAAATGTCGGTATAAATCCAATTTTTGGTAATTGACTATAAAATCACCGTAATTAGTGTTTCATTTTTAACAGAAGTATAGTTTAAGTTGATCAAAAACACATTGTAGGGTTTTTTGGTTCTGAATGGTGCGAAGGGTTATTTTCTAAATATAAGTTTTATACGTATATGTGTTTCATTTTTAACCCTCATAATATTTTTAAAGGTATTGTGTCGAAAAGTTTAAAAAAAGTTTCAAAAACATTGATTGAATAATGAATTGCCGGAGCACATTGCCGCCGCATCTAACACAGCTGATGAGAGAATGTAGTTTTAAACAGCTAAGAATCGATCACGTAAGCATCATAAGTGGTCCTTTCGATACCATAGACAATCGCGTAAAACTTATTAAACATCCCCTTTTTGCACCAGGGATTAAAAGGTCAAAGTTTTAGTCACTATGAAACACACATTCACGTTCTTTTTACGAAATTAGATAACGGCTGTAAACTGAGATACATTTTTCTAATGAAGCGATAAAATATTCATTATGGTACAATTCAAAGGTTCCACGCAGCTTATGTCGCCAAGTAGTTTCCCAATTAACTAAATTTTCTGTGAAGAGCACAATTCCTAGTCTATGACAAATTACTCGTAATAGATTTATCTGATGACGCGCGCTTTTTGTGGGTTTTTTTCTAGTAGTCAGTCAAATTATAAAAAAATAATAGAATATATTATAAAAAAATATTTTATTTTTAAATTGCGTATTAAATTTTAATTGCAACAAGGGAATAGTGTTGATAGCATCTTTTCGCCTTCTTCGTATTCGTGGCAAGCTGTTTAGCGGCTATTCAACAATGGACCCTATATTATTGCAGTTATTTTTTAAATAATGTACGTACCTAACGACGTAGGAAAGCATATTTGCTGTAAGTAGACATATTGCAATTGTTTACTAGAGCCAAAATACTTAATTAATTTCGGAAAAAACCCTATCCATGATGTTGCTATCATTTTTGAAACATATAATATTTATTTAACTGCCAGTCACCATTTGCAATGTAAACTTTTTGTCCAAAGTTACTATAAGTACGTGTTTGGCTAGTTACAGCATACAGTTTTTTAAATCACAAACCTTTAAAACGCTGTAACTAAGGAAGATAAATGTACGCGCGGAAATATTATCAATTTACAGGCGGTAAATATGCTGTATGCAGGAAATTTATGTTTGTTTGAAATAAAATGTCGTAAATGGTAAAAAAAATAACTGTAGGTTCCCTAAGCTTGCTGTAAGTAAACGAATGTTAAAATCACACGCCGCAGAAATGCTGTAAGTAGCGTTAAGTTTTTAAAAGGGAAGAATTAAGTATTTGTAAAGAAAAAAATGCAGTTTTTCTTTCGCTGTAAGTACAAATTGTCTAAAATGACTGGATTTTGGTCAACATACAGCATTTAATCTTACTAAAAAAATATAAGTATGGGCGTTTTCAACCGCGTATGTAATTTTTTTTTCATCATAGAGACACAGGACCCGGGACATTCGATGCGGTTTTTTTTTCTGATTCTAATGGCAGTAAAAAGTCATTTTAGGTATTTTGTCTACTTACAGCAAATATGCTTTGCTACGTCGATATATACCAAAACCTATTGGTGAAAACAAATTTACAAGAACCCATTCGGACTTCATTTTATACAATCCTGTGTCCTTATCGACAATGTGGCAAGTTAATTAAGCTTAGGTACGACTTTCATTTTGAATCCAGAAATATTTCCTTATAAGAAAATTATCCCATGCTAATTTAATCTTTTGTTAAATTAACAAGGGAGTGTTTAGCCGATAACAAGCTTTAGTAATCAGCCGTGAGCGGAATAAGAAATTACAAAACAATGCTAAGATGTTTACGTTTTCCTTAATTATTTGGCGTGTTTTTGAAACCAAAGAACTAAATTATGGCAAGTTTTGTTTTGATGAATCTTCAATAGTAATTTATTTAATAACGAGCTACCACGGTTTAAGCTTGTTTTGTTATTCTCGACTTGTTTGTAAAATTCGGAAAATAATTAGTGTAAAATACTTAGATTAGATATATTTCTGTACTTTCTTTGGGGTTGCGGGAAGTGAAACATTACTCACTAGGTCAATTTCACGAAATCGGAAAACAAAGGCAAATAAACACAGAATATTAACAGATAACGTTTTAAATTTCATTTAGGTTTGAGACAAAATCACTTTTCGACAGGCATGACTAATTAACGCCAAACGAATTTGTATGAAAATGATCACGTGACAAAGTACGAGTTAATGTCATTCTCATACAAATTCCTGTAGCGCTAGTAGGTCACTAGCTCTTGGTTTGCCGAAATGCAGTAATGACAGTATAGTTTATTTGTTTATTTTACTTTTTTTCTTCTTTTTTTTATAGGAACGATGTGTGTTCGTGCTGGTTAGTTCCAAATACACCCACACAATTACACATAGTTACAATAATTTTCGTAATTTTTCTGATACGGAAGGTATTCCGAATACTGGTTGAAAATTCCGTTAAATTTGCGTTAAGCCCTGAACACGTCAATGAGCAAAATCCACATACCTAGGAAGTATGCATTAACAAACAAAGTTTCAAATAAAATTGTTTGTATTTTTCAGATTTTTAAGCCGTCTAGATACATAGATAGATTTGTTTATGATTGTCAAACAACACAATTACTAGTTGTAAAACAGTACAGACTTGTTTATTTACTACAAAATTGGATTGCTTAGAAGATTTATCTTCATCTAATAATACAAGGCATAAAAATACAAAGAAAATATAATGGAACATTTCTTTATTAGTAAATCAACGAATTAGTGGAGATATAAGATTTGACATAGGGATGGAGCGAAAACAGAAAAATAATAACATTCCGAGCACAATACAATTTGATGGGGAGGAAATTATTTGGATTGGAGGGGGTGAGGGGGCAATTAGGTCGCTTCTGGGTCAATAGGATGAGAGCGTCTCAGAGTTATAGTGTAGGAGTTTCAATATAGGAAGTGTTTATAGCTTTGTACTAAACAAAAATAAGTTACTTTCGTACCTAAATGTCATGGAAATTAAAAATAAAACAGTGTCGCTAGACCCTTGGTCTTAGCATATACAGAAAATTGTTTCGCAACCTTTTTTTTGAAATAGACAAAAGTAGGTTATCAGCCTTCTAGAATACGCCGACAACATTTTTCTCACGATGTTTTCCTTCAGAACCAGTATTATATTGGCAGACATAAAAAAGTCCATTGGTGCACAGCCGAGGCTCAGGGAAGAGAGTCACTCAGTTCATTAGGTCAACACTGTTCTATGGGGATTAAGTATTTATATCTTTAATAATATTTTAAAAGCGGCTGAATTAAATTATCCATATCAAATAAATTTGCACAAATATGATTGAAACGTACTTATTACAGCGTAAGAAAAGAGGCAAGCACTGACTTAGGTAAAGCAAGGCCAAGCTTCTAAGCATTGACTTTTCATTAATAACTAACTGCTTTTTCATTAAAAATTACTCTGAAAATGGTTGATTAATGGGGCAGGGGTGTAACAGATGACAATTTACAATAAACCCGTTCCAGTACTTGTGGCAAAAATGTATTATATAATAATAATTTATTTTCTCCCATATAACATTTACAACAAACAATAAGATTACAGAGAAGGTATTGGGAGACTGGTTTCCAAACTAGGTAAGAACCTGTGATATGAATAACCAGGCTTCCATTCCACACCAAATTCATATTGAGTGGTTACAAAAAGTACATACATATATGGGTAGGCAAACAAATTTCACGTTTTAAATAAAGAAAGAAAAACAAAACAGTCAACTAATTAGAAGTAAATACAAATAAAGTTGTAAAGTGGGCGTATGTAAGTGTGTGTGTGTGTGTGTGTGTGTGCGAGTGTGAGAAGAATAAAATCAAATGAAATGGCCAATCACTGTCCTGTAACTATTTTAAAATAACAGAATATAAATTATTTTTGTCGTATTATGCTTCGTAGATCTATCTCCTAGTCTAGAAACATTTTATGAACAAAATAAATGCTCCAAGTGTAAAGGTTTAATTTGTCGTTTCCAAAGGACAGGACACGCACTGGTCTACACATGGGTTGATTCCTGGCGGAACACGCAGTTCTGTTTGGAATATATTCGGGATAATTCGACACTTAGAAAATCAGACTGAGATTCAGAAACTTAGCGCAAACTGACTCCAGTATTACAAATACTTTTCATATTTGAGATGCTTGAAGTCAAACTTGGACTAAGTCTACGTCAAATCAAAAACAATGTTAGACTTAGCAAGTCAGGAACAATGTTTTAAATACGATTATGTGAACCTGGCCTTGTCTTAGCCACAAGTAGACTTTATCCTGGACTTTGACCTTACAATAAAAATAAATAAAATAAATAAAATAAAATAGCCTTTATTGCTGAACTTATTTTTACAGTAATTTTTCTTACAAATACGTTTATAACTTTTAACAGTTTCTTTTCTTTTCATAAATCCGGTATCGGTAAACGGTCGTTTCTACATTTCAGCTTGTCTTTCGACATAGGCCTCCTCTAAAGATTTCCACTCTGTTCTATTTTTCGCTATGCGCGTCCATATTGGGCCCGCCACTTTTTTGATGTCGTCCTCCCATCTTCTAGTCTGTCTGCCTCTGTTTCTTTTACTATCTCGTGGTTGCCATTCTGTTATTATTCTCGTCCATTTCTCCTTCTTCTCTCTTATCATATGTCCAGCCCACCTCCACTTTAAGCACCTGTATGTTGTGTATGCATTCTTAAATTTTGTTTTGTTTTTGATACATTTTAGTTTAACTCGGTCTTTTCTTTTAATTCCTATTGTGCTTCTCTCCATTCCATTCTGACAAACTTTTATTTTCCTTGCTTGTTCTTCTGTCAATGCCCATGTTTGGCACCCATATAGTAAGCATGGTAAGATACACATATTGTATATTCTCCTCTTGTTCCTCATAGACATATCCTGGTTCTTCATGACTTCACTGAGTGACCAATATCTCTTCCAAGTATTAGTTATTCTTCTTTCTATTTCTTTTTGCATACATTCCTCAGTAGATATTAACTGTCCCAAATACACATACTCCTTTACATACTCTATTTCTTCATCATTTACTGTTATGGACTCTGTTTGTGAGGAGTTAGACATTACTTTTGTTTTCGTTAAGTTCATTGACAGGCCTGCCTTCTTACTTTCTTCCGCTAACTGTTGCAACATTTCCTTTAGGGTTTTCGGGTTTTCCGAAAATAAGATTAGGTCGTCTGCAAAGCGTAGGTGACTCAGATTTTCGCCATTTATATTTAGTCCTTTATTCGTCCAATCCAGATTTCTGAATATCATTTCCAGAACTGCTGCAAATATTTTTGGTGAAATTGGGTCTCCCTGGCGTACACCTCTCTCAACCGGAAATTCTTCGCCTATAGATTCTAGTTTTACTTGTGCGGTGCTTTTTGTGTATACGTTTTTCAGTATCCGTATGTATTTTGCATGTACGCCTTGATCTTTTAGTGCGTCCCAGATAAATCTATGTTCAAGTGTGTCGAATGCTTTGTTGAAATCCACGAACCCTATGTAGTAAATTTTGTTATATTCTTTAAATTTCTGGAGTATTTGTCTAAGGGCGTGTATGTGGTCTATTGTTGAAAAATGTCTACGGAATCCAGCTTGTTCTTTGGGTTGATTTTCTTCAAGTGTGTTTGTGATTCTAGATAATATTATTTTTGAAAACACTTTGTAAATATTGGACATTAAACTGATTGGTCTGTAATTTGCTATATCTCCTTTGTCACCTTTTTTATGTAGTAGTATAATTGTAGATTTTGTCCAATCCTCTGGAATGTTTTCCGTTTTGATAATTTCATTAAATATATCTGTAAGTCTTGGAGCGATTACTGGTAACGTTGCTTTTAGAAGTTCGTTTGTAACAAGATCAGATCCAGGGGCTTTATCGAGTTTTTGTGTATTTATTGCTTTTATGGTTTCTTCCTTCATTATTTCCGGTATATATTCTTCATTAGTTATTTCGTCGTTTTCTTTTATAGTGTCTTTCTCTTTTTGACTTCGGTATAAGTTTCGGTAGAATTCTGTAGCGATTTTTAATATTTCGAGTCTTTTACCTGTATTATTGCCATCTTTCTTTCTCATACTTGGTATCCAGTCCTTTTTGTAGTTTAACTCCTTCAATGCCTTTTTTATTCCTCCTGTCTTTTCTATGTAACTTTTCATTGTATTAGATCTTTTAGTTTTTCTTTCTTTCCTAAGTTGTTCACTGATCTTTTTGCTTACTTCTGTTACTCTTTGGCGGTTTCCTTTAATTTCCTTTTGTCGTAAAAGTTCTTTTCGTTCTTGTAATAATTGTTTGATTGTAAGTGAGACTTCTTTCTTGATACTTTTGTTTGTTTTTCTGGTTACTGTTTTTAGTTGATTTAGTAATAGGTTGTATTTTTCTTGTATCGATGGATATTCTTTCTCCTCTAATTCCGCGGCATCTAGAGATGTTTGAAGATTATTAAGTAATAGTTTAGGGTCACCTGAGTATTGTACCGCTAATTGTTTATTTTGAAATCGTCTTGTTTTCTTGAACATTCCTGACATCGCAACTCGAACCATCCTATGGTCTGTGTGGAAGTTTAAATTGTTTATGATCGAAATGTTCTTGAAGGCTTTTCTATTATTAGACATAATAAAATCGATTTCATTCCTATATTGTCCATTGGGTGAGATCCATGTCCATTTTTTTGATGGTTTCCTTTTATAAAAACTGTTTAGAATACTTAATCTGTTTTCCAGTGCAAAGTTTACTAGTCTTGTTCCGTTTTTGCTTCTATTTCCATACCCATAGTTTCCTATGGTATTTTCTTCCCCACTATTTTGAATCCCAATTTGTCCATTAAAGTCTCCCATCACGATGACGTTTTTGTGTGCGTTATCAATAGCGTTTTGGAGATTTTCATAGAATTCCTCAATTGTTTTTACGTCCTCTTTTTTATCAGATTCAGTTGGTGAATATGCCTGTATAATAGACCATCTCTCTTCTTTATCTCCGTTCACGGGCAGTTTTATATTAAGGATTGCAATACGTTCCGAGAATCCACTAAGTTCTTCTATGTTGTTGACTAGATTTGCTTTCACCATGAATCCAACTCCATACAGCCCGGGCGTCTCCCCTTTATAATGTAGTACGTATTTACCATGGTTTTCTATACCTTCTCCAAATCTGCGCATTTCGCTAATACCTATAATATCCCACTTTAACTCTTCTATTGCCAGCTCTAGTTCTTGGAGTTTTTCAGGTGTTCTAAGAGATCGACAGTTAATAGTTGCTATGTGGATGTCATTTACTTTGTTTTTCATGTTAGTGTTATTTTTCATGTTAGTGTTATTTTTTTTCCTTTAGAGGGTCGTGGTCATTTTTCCCCACGATGACCAGTCGGCTTGGGGAAGTATTTTGTTTTGTTATTTTATGTTGGTTCATGTTGAGCTGTTTATTTTTCCGTTTACCGACAGTTAATTGTTATTCTTTGTTAGTTGTTGTCTTAGCGGGAAAAGACGAAAGAGAATTAGCTCTAATCCTCATTACGTCGAAAGCATTTGGTCTATTGTTAATCGGCGGCATTAGAGTTTGTTGTTTCCTTGGTTGAGCATTGTTTTGTGGGGATGATGATGTTTCTCTTTTGCGCTTATCCTTATTTATGTTAGTATTTTTTTCTTTTACTACTAGTTTGTCAAATTTCAGGTACGCGATATTTCCCTTTTCTCTCTCCTCTTTTAGCTGCGCCTGCAACGTTTTCCTTTTCTCTATTACTTCCTTTGTGTAGTCTTCTGTAACATATACATTTTTGAAGTTTTTCTTCTTACCCATAACTTCATTCTTCTTCCATTCGCTCGTAAAGGAAATCAGAATTGGTCTTGGTTTTCCAGAAGACTTTCCCTTTCCTAGACGATATATTTTGTTTATCTCATGTTCTTGTAATTGTATGTCAAGGTCAGTTTTGAAAATATGTATTGTATTTTGTATTAATTCTTGTGTAGACCTTTCGCCTTCATTTACTCCAAACATTATCAAATTGTTTTGCTTCTTTCCTCTTTTTAAACTTTCTACTTCCTTTTCGAGATTTTCTACTTTTATTTTTAAGTTTCTATTTTCTGTTATAATAGGTTGAAGTTTTTCGTCTAATCTCTCCATTATATTATTTGTTATCGAATCTTTCAATTCTATTGTTTGGTTCAAGATTTCATTCTTCATTTTATCAAACAATAGTTGAAACTGGTCCTCCATTCTTGTAAACTAAATCTGCGTGTTATGGAACGTAATTAGTGGTAGTTTTTATTTACTTGCTCTGGCAACACTAGTTAGCTGTTACTGTGACAAGTGTCAATGTCATTGATCTTTTGTCTATGCTCAATATGATTGGTGAATTTCTAACCTCTAATTATCACTTTTTGGAGATACTTTATCCTGGACTTTGACCTTACAATAACGCCTCTGAAATATACCCTGACTCTATTCCGTTTATAAAATATGGAAACTGTATCTTATGGAATATATATATGTCAGGGTATGTTTCAGAGGCGTTATTGTATATATAACTAGCAGACCGGCCAAGCGTTGCTGTGGCTAAGGTTTTTGTTATATTACATAGTAGTAAACTATTCAAGGGAAACGGTAGGAGAACACCGGTCATGGGGACCACCATGCTTTATTGGTGGTTATGCCATTAAATCGTAGCTTATGTGAAACGTTGGTACTTTTAACCCAGCGCCATCTGTTAGAATTGTGACTGTTAAATAATAAACAAATATTTTGCAATAAAATAATATTGCGGGTATAACTTGAGATGTAAGCTATCCTATCTTTTAAGTAAGATCAAACTGCACACGGTGTGCAAATTTGATCCATATCGGTTCGGTAGTTTAGGAGTCCATAGCGGACAAACACGTAATTTATATATATTAAGATATTAATGGAAATAATGGCTTGTAAAACATGTTTTTTCTAATGCATGATTATATTATATACAGATAGTGTGTCATATAAAGCTTTAATTATCTTTTATAAATTTATATATTTAATCATCTAACTTTATAACGTTATAATATAATAATAAATCTAAAAACCCGAAATAAATTTCTATTTAATAAGGTTATTGAATTGGAATTCATTAAAGTGTCATTAGCAATGTCTATACTGAATTATTAATTAGCAAAGTTGTTGTCTCGGCCACTTTTCATTTTCTAACTGAATAAACTCGTAGATATTTCATGACTCGTAGGTATTAATTTCATATTATCGCGGTATAAAATTCCGAAGAAAATTATGATTTATATTTACACTAGCAGACTCGGCCAAGCGTTGCAGTGGCTAAGATTTTTGTTATATTACATAGTAGCAAACTATTCAAGGGAAACGGTAGGAGAACACCAGTCATGGGGACCACCATGCTTTTTTGGTGGAAATACCATTAAATTATAGCTTATGTGAAACGTTGGTACTTTCAACACAGCGCTATCTGTTAGAATTGTGTCAAATAATAAACAAATAATTTGCAAAAAAATAATATTGCGGCTTTAAATTAAGATGCAATAAGCTATCTATCTTTTAAGTTGGATCAAACTGCACACGGTGTGTAAATTTTAAACAATGTTAAAAAATCTTACCGATAACATCGTTTGGCCTCTCAATAAATTAACAGATTTTGAAGGGCCACCCTAACATAACGCGTTCAATACTAATAAAAGTCTCATTGTATTAAATCAAATCAATTGGAAAATTATCATTTAATCAATCTTGTCAATATTAATCAATAAGTTCCGTGGCTGTTTAAATATTTAAATTTGATTCAAAGACTGAATGTTGAATTCGGTTTATTATATTTAAAAATATAATATATATTTAAAAAGTTGAGAGGCATGGCATTCTTATAATAATTAAACCTCATTTATTCCTTGAAACATTTATAAAATATACATAGACATAACATCTATTACAAACGAAAACACACACACATAAACACACAAAATAACAATACTTAAGGAAAGACATCAAAAACAATAAAAATTAAAAATAAAAATTAAAAATTTCCTTTTGCCATTCGGTTCGCTTCCAGTGTGCAATGTGTGTGTACTGTGGTTGTAATTGGCCCTGGCTCAGCATTATGCTGAGGAGCAAAAAGTTCCACAGGGCTGGTCATTCTGCCAGAGACCACAGCAGCTAGTTTGCGCCTCTAATAAAATAAAATAAATAATAATAATACCAAGTAGAAAATAATAATAATAATATTAAAGTTAGAAGTGTGAGTAATAAAGATCGAGTGTAACGGTGTATAATAAATAAAATAAAATAAAAAGTTAAAAATAAGAATAATTGTAAATAAGAAGATATTTTTTGTTTTTGTTTTTTGGGTGGATAAAAACTAAATTTCGTGGGACTTTTGTTGAGTAAGTAGATGTGTCTTATAACTGCGACTAAAACTGACTTTATTTCGACACACACTTAAAATAAATAAATTATATATTTTTTCAAGAAACTCTTATAGAGTATATGCTTCTAATTGGCTCCATCTCTCTCTGTCTAGAGCATTTTCACCCAATCTTCTCCACCAACTTCCTCAAGCTCGTCAGCCCACCGTGTAAGAACGCAACCTCTCTTTCTTTTTCCTGGTGGCCCTTTCCACTTAAGTTTTTTTGCAAGGTGTATATAGTTCAATAAATTACTGGGCTATTTTGTCTCCTGGTAGGTTTGTTTTACTGTTGTACTTATAAAGCCTTTTGTACTTTTAACAATTTAATTAACGTTTTAGAGGTTTTCAGGAAGATAGCGTACCATTCTCTGATAGGTCAGCAACACACCCACTATCCCCCGGCTTTGCAGGGCCATTGGCGACGGTTATCTCTTTATTCAAACTAACCCACCTGTTCGTTTTCCTCCTGTCCCAAAAAAACCCAATTATCGAAAAATTCATGCCATATTCATTGCATATTATAAATATGTATAAAGCACGGTAATAAATCTTATAAGTATTGTCTTTGATTAACATAACCTTCACACATTTAAAGAAAAAAACTTTTTAACCGGATTAAAGTTATGTATTATTATAAATTTACAATTATTTAACATAATTTTAAATTTATCCGACGTTTCGCGTGCTTTACAGCGTGCGTGGTCACGGTGACTGAAGACAAAAGGTGTTGGATGTCAAAAAGTATCACAGCTGTAGAGAAAGTAGAAAAAACTCCGGGGAAATAAATACCGATGCATTATATTCCCCGGAGCTGGTCGATCGACTAAAAGATGGAGGGTTTTGGCAAAAATGGCTCACAGTGTCCTCTATTATATATTAATATAATAAAAATAATATAATATTTATAACAATACATAACTTTAATACGGTTAAAAAGTTTTTTCTTTAAATCTTATAAGGATTCTCTGTTAGGTTTCACCAGCTAAGAGACACTTTATTGTAATACAAAAGAGCAAACAAAACGTTTTACATCAGTGCATTTGTTTAAAGATGTATAAGAATCACACGATTCGTAGGAATAAAATCAAGAGCAAATGTTCAACTATTCTTTGAAATCTTTCAGCAATGCCCGATAAGTTTTATCTAGGATTACTGTGTCCGTGCTTTGATGGTACGTTTTGTATGCCAATTGAAGGCTTATTAAAATGTTATAAAGAAGAATAAAAGTAGTCCTTTAGTGTTGTTTTGGGTTTTGGTTTAAAGTAAAGTTCGTGTGTTCAACTATTTTTTGATATCTTTCAGCAATGTACGATACATTTTATTTACGATTACTGTATCCGTGCTTTGATGGTACGTGTTGCCAGTGCATAGCAATTGGAAATAAGAATAATAGAAGTCCTTTAGTGTTGTCTGATTTGAAATTAAGTTTTCCAACGTTAGCTGATTAGCTTGTAAAGATAGGGCCACTATAACATACAATATTAAAAGTAACTTTAAAAAGTTTAAGTCACTTCAGGTACCTGGTTATATAATTAAACAAGGTCCCCTTAGAATTCGTATATTTCAAATACTGATGAACCCATTTGGATGAAACATGGACTGTTGTTAAGTTGGAGTAAAAAGGATCTTTTCGATATGATTTAAATTTCCGAGAAACTTGAAAATTGTCGAAAAACTTACGAAATTTAGCAAACGTGCTGCATCGTCTAAGTCCCTAATTCCAATAAATGTTAAATCTAGTTTAAGAGCTGTCAAACTATTTTTGTGAACTCTTTAAATAGATATTCAAAAATCTTCAAGAGTTCTACAATTTCTACTAGTTTCTTATAGCTGAAATAGAAAAAAATAGTTACAGAATACATAACTTTAGTTACATGATTTTTAATGATTGTAAAAATAATTAGTAATATTAGACAATATTTATAATGCTCTGAACAACAATTAAACACGGTTGAAACCGGGAAACAAGGCTGTTCCCAATTATGAAACTCAGGTAGAAGACCCTCGTATTTAATTCAAAGAGTAAGTTATCAAAACATGAAATTAATTCGTCTGAGACAATAGAGCTCCAAACTCGGAGGTCACAAGTTTGGAACAAAACTAGATAATTTCTTGGGACGTGCAAATAATTATTCAAACTAGACCAGTGAAACTAAATGCTAGATAGATGGACTATATATATTAATTTATTTGAAAAATAATGCCAACGCTCGGCACACTAATATATCGGTACTTGAGAAAAATAAAATACAAGATTTAATGTGACAAGCACTTATAGGAAAACATAATAAACACGAAGAGAAAAAAAAATACATCGATTCATAAATTATAGAAACCAAATGAGACTTGATTACAAAGTGAGAAGGGAGCAACTACGGATATCTAGACAAGTGACATTTGGCCAAAACGCGTTCTTCTGAAAGGAGAGACAAATGGGATGATAGGATGCCGGGGTATCTAGAGTGTACACGAAATTCAAATTTAGTCAAAAGGTTGGTGCAAACAACCTGATTCATAAATATGTATAAACTTACACACAAAAAAATGTGATGCCATGGTCAAAGGTGTCATTGAGTTTTTTTTTCATGATAATCATTTGTAGAAGCTTAACTATATTTATTTATATCATAAACTCTACAATATGTAACTACGAAAAAAAATACCACGTATTTTATGCATATTAACTATACACAAAAGAAAAAACAAACAAGATTTAATTTAACAAGCACTTATAGGCAAACATAACAAACACGAAGAGAAAAATCTACATCGATTCATAAATTATAAGAATAAAAGGGGAATTGATTTCAAAGTGTGAGGGGAGCAACTATGACCAGACCGAGCTCGTTTATCAGAATACTCAATCTGGATATCAAGTGACATTTGGCCAAAACGCGTTCTTCTGAAAGGAGGGACAAATGGGATGATAGGATGCCGGGGTATCTAGAGTGTACACGAAATTCAAATTTAGTCATCAGGTTGGTGCAAACAACCTGATTCATAAATATGTATAAACTTACACACAACAATGTGATGCCATGGCCAAAGGTGTCATTGGGTTTTTTTTTCATGATAATCATTTGTAGAAGCTTAAATATATTTATTTATATTATAAATTCTACAATATGTAACTACGAAAAAATATATCACATATTTTTTGCATATTAAGTATACACAAATATAACTATACACATCTGAATTCTGTCACTCTTTCTATACGGTGCAAAGTTTCCAGCTTTGGAACTTACCTCTTGAAAATAGACGAGCTCAGTCTTTAAACTCATTAATTTAGGAATCTTCTCGAGCATTTTTTTTTTCTAGATTTTAGTATAATCCTAGTGTTACTTGTAATTTAATTATTTTTAATTTAGTGGTGCAAGTCTTGCTCTTTACCCTCAGCAGGTATTTCTTTTTTTATTTATGCTTCGCCTGAAAGAAATCGCTTGATAGAGATTACTATATCTTACGTAATCTGTTTTTTTATATATTTGTTTAAAGTCACAAATTGTAAAGGAAAAAAAAACTCTTCTTAAAGTTAATGTCGCTTATACTAAAATTAATTAGACCACGTATCATAATAAGGTAACGAAGTGCTTGCAAGTGGTTCTCATGCTGAAGACTACGTGCAAAAGATTAGCTATAATTAATGAAGCACAATATCTTGTCGGTACATCATTAAAATTGCATTAGGGCCTGTTTATAACGTGCGATGCGATAAAATTGTCGGTAATGGAACCCTCGATAGTTTATCTTTAGTAATAAAATTGTACACTTTGCTTTATGTAGGGAAATTTGAAAATCATTTACACATGATTCTCGTGAAATATGTAGTCAGCGGAAACTAAAAATATGTCCGCATTTAAGATTTCAGTTTTAATTATAGTTTAGCAGTGTCATTTGGGGTTTTGATTGTATTTTTCGTTAGTAAATAATTTCAGCGTTAGTTTTAGTTTAGTTACTCGACGTTTGTTGTTCCACAACTAAGCGTTATGGCAATTTCTGCCGCGCCCACTGCCAGCTGCCCAGTGAAGTATTTCCGAACCAATTAGACTTAGGGTCCTTCAAGAAAGAGCGTACCAATTCTTAAAAGGTTGGCAATGTACTCGTGAGCCCTCTAGCATTAAGAGAGTTCATGGTCACTGGAGTGTTCAGTTCAGTTGGGACACACACTCCGGAGGGGTTCCAAAACTCATTGGTAACCAAAGTCTTGACTGGAATCTTCAAGGCAAAAGGAAACGTAGCCCAAAGCAAACTTGGAAACGAAGCATCATTCCAAAGGTGAAAGAACAATACTGACCCATTATCCTTTTCTTACTCTTATTCATATATTTTTAACAAAATAAGCAATTATTATATATAATAATGAGGCTACTATTTACATCACATACAAAACAATACATACACATAGAAAAAAACAACAAAACATTAAACAGTAATAGATTAAAATATTTACAAAAAGACTAACTGATTTATGTAATCTGTGGAAGTCATTAATTATAATATAAATAAATGTGAGATTCTATTACATATAAGAACGGTGTTTGATGATCTATCTCGTCTAAACTAATTCAAGTAAGACGTATTATAATGAAATGGTTCTAGAATAGTTGAAGTGACGATGCCAGACAACGTAATGCCTTCAAGATCGATGTCTGACGATAGCTTTGAGCAAAGATGTAATGAGATTTCAAAGGGTTGTTTCTTAAATATAGTTAAAGTTTATCTTAAATCATATGTATTGAATAAGCTATAGCTTAACATAATAGAGCTTTATGCAGCTTTATGCCTCAACCGTGAGGCGGAAGACAGCTTGACACCAATGGCTTTTTTATATACCAAATTCACTACTCTAATGAAGCGAGCATTGTAAGGAATAAATAAAGGAATATTAGATACAAAAATTATAGAAAATTATCAAAAATGCATGCAATCTAGGTGTACCCATATAGTGATGTAGCGCCATTAGATTATTATTATAACGTTAGAGTAATGTTTCAACTCTCATCCCTGAGGTAGTATGGATCTCCTGTGGACCACCACCAGTGGATGCACCAATGGACTTTCTTTCCAAGTGCGCATTTAACATTATCTCGAATGGTGGAGGAAAAGATCGTGAGGAGACCGGCTTGCCTTAGACCTAAAAAGGCAGGGAGGCAGGAGGCCAACTTCTTGCCCATTAGATTTAGAAATCATCGCGAAACAGATACAGAAATCTAAGGCCCATATCTGAAAAGGTTGTAGCACCACTGATTTATTTTTAATTTTTATTTGAAATCTTTACTTGTTACTTATAGGATTCGTAGTCGTCATGAAACGATCCAATGCGCTTTCCTTAAAAATCTCTACACAGCAGTTAAAATAGTATTTTTCTAGCTTTGAACCAGCCTTAATTCGGTCATAATATGTTATGACCTTCTTCGACAAATGAGCTTCTTCATATGTTATAAAATTTTATTTATTTACAGCATAGACGCTAAACAATAATTTTATGTATATACTAACTTAAATGCTACCTTAAAGTATTAACAAATTTTATTTCTAATTAACGACATTCAAGACATAAAATGTTGTACCCCTTTTTATAGTTTAAGTGACAGAAAAAAATATTATAATTGATATTAAGAGTCAATTACATAGTTTTGGATTTTTACATATTAAGAATCCTAAACGAAATTAAACAGAAAATTATGTTTTAAATGAACGTATTTTTTGTGTTAATATCGCTGACTCACCGACAAAAGGTTATTATTAAATGATGACCTCGACTGCTTCTGTCGGTTGGTTTGAACGAGATAATGTCAAAAACTACTGAAAGGATCTTTTCACGGTTCACCAATACTGTAATTTATGAGTAAGGTTTTTTGTATAATTCGTTATGGTTTTATGTAAATTGAAAATTTGTAAAATAAAAATCGAGTGCAGTTATAAAATACTCCCACAACCATGCTAGACGTTATTATTATTATTAAAGCTTTGAGTGAGTTTCATCATCGGACGTCAAGGCAAAATACAAAATACCATCCGTATCACCTCGACGTCCGTCGTTCCACAACTGAGCATTTTCTAAGGCAGTTTTTACCGCGCACCACCACTATGTGGAACCAGCTGCCCACAGAAGTATTTCCGAACCTATTCGACTTAGGGTCTTTCACGAAAAGAGCGTACCAATTCTTGAAAGGCCGGCAACGCAATTGCGAGCCTTCTGGCATTGTGAGTGTCCATGGGCGGCGGTATCACTTAACATCAGGTGAGCCTCCTGCCCGTTTGCCTTTTTTTACATAAAAAGAAATTAAGCTTTATTAATGAGGATGCTAGACAATACAAGAACATAAATAAATTATTCACATCGCACGACAACATTAAGCACGTATACAACGGAATGTAGAAGCTCCATAGGTGTCTTGATATGCTACGACGTAGCTTCCGCTACGCCACCTTGTCGTTTTATAAATAGCTACGCTTTTTATAAAATTAATATATTTATTCCCTGTTTATTTGGAATAACATTTGCATTTGTTACCGATTGATTTTTCTGTAAGTGTGACTGATAATGTGTATGAGTAATCTTTGATACATCGGAAATACGGTATTATAAATATAGTAAAGTAAATGTAATGCCTGGAAGAGATCGCTCTAAAGTGATAAGGCCGCATATTTCCCCCCTTATAATACAATTAAATATAAATAAATATTTTCAAGTTATTTGTAAACAACCGGGACATTTTTATTATTGAAAAAGGATTTCTCTTTTCTTATAATTAATTATTTATAATTTTGAATAATTATTTTAACTACTTAGTATTTATAGAAAACTATATCGACTTTCTCACCCTTTAATTTCCCAGCCGTGCATACTCAGTAAAACCGGACGCACTTTGGCTCAGTAAACTTCAAAAATACCCGATCCTTTGTAAACCTTTATAAAATCCTGCATCGCCCTCTAACGTTGCGCTATTTTGCATCTATCTCACTCTTACAGAGGCCATGTAAGTGACTGGCTTAAATGGTTCTTTAGATTGATTTTCCGCTTGAAAAGAACTCGCGTGAGCAATTAACCGAGTAAACATGTGGGCGTTTTGTTGACGGTTTTTATGTAAATTTGGACCAAAATGTTTAGTTTACTCTAAATCTTTGTAAGTAGATGCCTTTTTTGAAATTTTTACACACTTTGTACATATTCCAAGGTATACACTATATATATTATATAAATAACCCTTTATTGGTATTAGCTTCGTTTCGCATTTTTTAATGTACGCAAACGACATAGAAATATGAGTCAACATAGTTATTAAACTTGTTTTATGAATTGTATAATTATCCAGGTGTATGCATTATTGAGTAGTTCTGTCGCATTAGACGTAATTTATAGTACGAATACGATAGTATGATGCTTTACTATGGCAAAGATATAATAATTATTTCATAAATATTGAAACAGCTGCCCAACGCCAAGAGGTTTACAAGTTCTTTGGTTGTATTTAAGTTGCTTGTAGTAGTACATTTTGTTTGACTCCTAAGTTGTATCGGTTTAAAAAAGTCTAATATGACAAATGTTTAGATTGGGGAAATGCGTGACAGAATATATAGCGCTCGCTCGTAGAACCATAGACGTTAATAATTTTAGCGAGTAGGCGATCTTTGTAGATAAATAGATTTTTGTTTTAGACGTGTAAAAAAACCCCGGGAAGACTGTTCCTCGTGTTGTTTTCCCTATACCTTATGAACTGGTATTGATTACGCAAATTAAAAAAAAAGTCATACATATATAATCAAACTTTAGTTACTATAAATGTCTACACTGTGCACGGGACATCACAAAAGTCCTGATAAAAGTTATATTATAATCGTACAGTGACCCTTGCCCGTGTGAAATTACATGACCGTTCGAGGGGACGAAAAAGTTCAGATTACTAATATTATTTCCAAGTATTTATTTTATTTGAAGACGAAAGTAGAACAAGAATATCAGTGGTATTACTTACAATTTATATAAACCCAAAGATCATTTAATCTATAAAGTATAGTGTATTTATATATATCTGTTATATATTATATATATAAACAATAAACTACAAGCACCCACCTTTTCAGAATGCCAAATCATAAAATGACTGCTTCACGACTTATTTGAGAGCGACCGCCGATGCGAAAACCGCTGTGTGAGTTACAGAATCGCAGGGCAGGAGTTACTTATAACTAAATTATATATATTATTTATAAATTATAAATATTATAACACACTAAAGTACGCCTTTTTAACACACCACGCATTTAAAAATTAAAGTATGGAAAAATTTAATAAATAATCACTTTTTTCTAATCAATATACTATATTATATTAGTCTCAAAAAGATTATTAATAATTATTATTTCACTTCTGAGTCATTTAAAAACATAACAAACTTTAAGGAAAGGTATTTATAGATTCGTCCTATTAATTTGTGTATCACCGTAATGTCTGACACATACACATCCGTCTTTAGTTATAACAGTGTAATTGTATTTTTGTAAATACGAGAACTTACATACAAATGAAAGTTAGAGCGCCGCCACCTAATTAATTCAATCATTTGATTTAACATTTAAGAAAGCTACGATGTAATTAATACACTAGGAGATTTTGGAGATCATATAAATATAGAAACTCTTTTAAAAATAATTCTAGCAGAGCTGGTAAAAGCTCGTAATGGACTTTAGCACATTATTTTTACAATGGCAAACTTCAAGCTCAATTTTTCCTTCCAGTTAAAACATGATTTCGAGTTTAATTTAATATTCTTTTTTGAGCGAACCAGTATTATTCTTTAATTTTTAATCAAATTATTTTTAATAAAGTGCAGTGCCGTTAGCGAAAAAAATACAATGTTAAATTATAAATATAAAATAATAACGAAGGGGTTGTATTGTTATACGCTTTAATATGATTCTTCCCGTGACCAACCTTTACAGAACAGGGGGAAAACGGTAGGAGGCTCATCTGCTAAGTGATACCTATTGCTATGGACACTTTCACTTTCTGGGGCTCGCAAGTTCGTTGCCGGCCTTTTAAGAATCGGTATATAGGTTTTCTTGAAAAAATATTTTGCTGTAAGCGTTGAAATTAAGTAACTACAACGCACTTCTTTCTTATGGTGTTTGATGATTATTATTTGGTATGTATATGATGATAATATATATATTTCTTTTCCGAACTAGCGAACTCTTTTGCGAACTAGCAAACTTCTTTTGCGAACTATCGAACCGTGGAATCGACCCGGTGGGGGTCCCCCTCAGAGATACGACCTCCAAATGTTTAAAAATCGAGTGTACTCCTCCCTCAACGGCCGGCACCCACTAAAAATGGGTGTCTATGGGCTGCGAAGACTGCCCTTTTTGGTCGTCCCGCAAGCTCGTTTGTATATTATATAAAAAGAAAACTCAGATACTACACAAATTACATGCTGAAATGAAGCCGTTGTAGCATTAACTAATTTAAAAGGTCAAGATATTTTTAGTAACAGGAAGCAAAAGAACGAATTTATTTTTACAATACGGAAAAACTCCAAATAGCCACAGTGTTTTATAAAATTTAATAAAAATACTTTTGTAACTTTGTTATTCATAATATTTTGTTTTCGTAAGTGTTACGCAAAAACATTTTTATCAGTTTGAATCGCGTAGTTTTAACAGCTAATTTATACTTTATTGTAGACTTTGCAAGTGTGTTTGTAATATTTCTGAACAATAAAAGTAGTGTTGCTAAATAGTGATTTGCTGAACGATTAAAGCATAAAACCAGAGTGTCTTCCTCTTAACAGAGAATGTGATAGTGTCAACACTATGTGTGTTAGACTTAAATTACTTATTAGTCTTAAAATCTAGATAATGTAGTAATTTACTAGTTTAATTAACCTACATAGTAATAATAATAATGAATAAAATTTTTTTTTTATTATTGGTTGTTTGTAAAGTAGGTTTACGATCGAGATGTTTACGTGATAACGTCTTATTGGTGATATAAGTTTTTGGGAAGTAAGGAATTAATGAAGATAAAATTTTTTTCAAATTTTAAATTACATCTATCGTTTTATTCACACTTTTGATGATAAATTTCGGGTGTAAAATGACAAGTTTACTTATTCGACTATGATATACATTTTTCTTCATACATTCACGGAATGACTGGCAGCGCTCGAGATGAGACGGGAGATCGGTCCGTCTCTCTCTCGTTATACCTGCGATCGCGCTCGTGAGGTTTTGGTGTGACACAAGTTTCTGAACATGTCACCCGACTAAAACGATTTTAAAGACGTTATCACGTCAAAAGAAAACTAAATTAAATCTGAAAATTTTGGTCCCTGTGGTCTATAATGCTGGCAGCATTTCCTCGCTATATTGCGATAATTATTCGTTGAGCGAGGAAAGCTCTAGGGCACTATCTACCAGGTGCCAACTTAAATTTTTAATTAGCGCCCGTGCCCTTGAACCCAAGAGTCTCTACTCCAAAGAGAACAAAATCTAAGTTGGAGGAGAGACTCTTATGTTTTTTATTTAGATTGTTAATGTGTCGAAAAAAATTAGAAAACATATAATATTGTGTTCAATAACATTAAAATACGACTTTAAGTGAAAATCGCTCTTTCATATTTACGAAAGCATTTCGCGATTTATATTATTGGAGCGTAATGCTTAGATGTCAATAAGACGGTCGTATCGAATAAGAAGCGTTTCAGTTTAGTTGAACGTTCGTGTGATCGTGTGTAATGGATTGTGAGAGGCGTTCGCGTGGACTCATCCGCTTCTGCTTGTGGTGTGGTAAAAGCATAGGCGGTAAGCGATTAAGTTCAGTATGTATACTTACATATAAATTGTTGTTTTGAAAATATTTCAAAATTTCTGACAAAAAGGTTACTCTACAGTCGATAAGAAGAAAATAGTAGATCTCTCGGCAATAAAACTGCCGACGAGCAAGCAATGAGAGGTTCTAGAATGATGTTGGCTGGCCCGCACCCGCTTCTTCGCTTTCCTTAGTGCGAACCTGGATTCGCCAAACATCCAGAGAACTCCAACATCACCGATAGTCGCAAAACGCGGACTGCAAAAAGTGCAACAAAATAGCACTGCCAGGAGTAAACCCGTGACATAGCGACTTCTAAGCCTCAACAGAATTAATTTTAAAAATAATGTTAGTGACAATTACGCGCCACTGTCTCCTTATTAAACATCTCTTAGTCCTAGGCGCGACATTGTCAGAACAGTCTCATGTACAGAGGCTGCTTCAGCGCAGAGGAATCAGTCACCCCCGTAGTCCTTGAATACAGTAGGGCTGTGCCTTCCCAACGAACCCTTGGAGCAATGAAGGTCGCTCCGTGAAGCCTGCAACTTTGCAGAACTTCCCTGGGCAAGTTCTGAGAAAATGGAAATCGAACTGTATACGAAGAACATTAGAAGAAGCAAAAAAGAGAGTTGGATTAATTATGTACATGTAATTATGTATGATAAATGGAATACCTCTATAAGTGAAACGACATTGCAGGTCCCTTGATGTCTCACTTAACCAGGTTTCACTGTATTAGAATTGTATCAGAGAAAGCAAAAGGAAGAGGGGACATCAAGTAAAATGATGGGCAGATTGTCTGGTGAAGATATGGAACAGGCTAGCGTAGGATAGAGCTGAATGGGATAAAAAGGGAAGACTGTCAAAAAAAAAATGTCTGCCAAACCAATTTTTTGTTTTTTTTTAATGTAATAAAATTATTTTAATTTTCATACCACATTTATTACTTGCTTTAAAGTCATACTTTGACCAAGCTTGAAAGATTAGTCATTCTGATCTAGCCAGGTACATGATATGCGCATTAACATAGATACACGGTTATATGTTTAAGAGAAACAATGTGAACAAAGAAAAATTATGCGTAAGTCGAATGTTATGAACAAGAACGCTGCCAGACTTTGGGAAGAAAACCGATATATTTTGAAACATAATGTATTGATTACTTATATCTATTAAATATATAGAAATATATTTTCCTACTTCTTAACACATGATCCAACTCGCTCACCCTTATAAATTGGTTCAAGTAATGCTCGCTGCATTATATGGTTTAAACAGGAAATTTCTTATTTACTTTACAAACGAAATTGACACCTATTTGTTAAACTATACGCGCTCTTTTTGAATTTAAAACATTTCACTGTAATCTTTATTGAAAGCATGCGAGCAATTTTGGTATAACTATGTTACTAGAGCTGAATTGAAACTATATCTTCGACATCCTCCCCTCCGGACCGCGGAAGCGCTTGGACGTGTCCACTGTGTTGAGTTCTGTGAGAAATTTAAATTTAAAATCCTAAATTAAAATACTAAATTGAACTTTTTGGATTTTTGTGGTTTTGAACTCGTGCCTCTTCTTGGATAAGCTGTGAGGTGAGCGCTGTTGTTTGCCATTACACCAAACGGTTGAGTGCCGGCGAGTCGTAATTCTACATCCCATTCGGCTAATGACGTAAGTTAGACTACGACGCTTGTGATTTGCTACGTTACTACTAAGCTGTTATACCTGCTACGATCAACTGATGCGATTGTCTATTGTTGCTCTGCGATATTGAACTCTGGGTTCATTGAAGATATGCCCAATATCCAACACTCACCCCCTCGTAACACTTCTGTGATGTCTTGTTCCCGATCGGAGTCTGATCTTTCGAAGTCTCCGATGACGAGTGCGGGCTGTATTGCCAAGGGTGACACCAATATAACAACGCGCTCCAAGCGACAACGAATGGAGACCTCTTCCCCGAATGCTCATTCTAGTTCCGAAAGTAGTGACTTAAGAGCGGATGTCCTGAAAATGCTTTCTGAATGGAGAGAGGATCAAGAACGAAACCTACGTGAATGGAAGTCCACTCTAAATGACACCTTAAACAAATTATTTTCTGAATTATCCAATATAAAAACTGAATTCCTGGAAATAAAGAAGTCTAACTCAGAAATAGAAAAAGGAATAGAATTTATTAACAAGTTTCAGGAGGAGACCAATGACAGAGTAAAGGAAATTGAAACTAACCAAAAAAATAATAAAAATGCCATAAAAAACTTAGAATCGCATATCCAGGATATACAGTTTCGTACAAGAGATGCAACTCTGGAGATTCGCAATATCCCGATTTCTGAAAACGAAAAGTTTGACAACTTACTCTCGACCCTTTCTGTCATCGGCAAAGCTGTGGATGTCGATATAAATAGGAGTGATGTACGTGACTTGTATCGGCTGCCGGGTAGACCAGGAGTATCAAGACCTGTTGTTGTTGAATTTACGAGTGTTAATGCTAAAAATGATTTATTGACTAAGCTGCGAAACTTTAACAAAGGAAGGCCGGTTTCTGAGAAGCTCAATACTCATACTATCGGTTTGCCAGGAATAAAGACTCCACTTTACATTGACGAACATCTAGGTCCATCTCAAAGAAAACTTATGTTTGAAACCCGTCAATTTGCCAAGAAACATAACTACTCGTGCTGGCATTCAAATGGAAGAATACTTTTGCGTAAGGATTCGACTGGTAGACCGATTTTAATCCAATCAGAAAAATGCTTATCTCAGCTGGCAAAGGAATCATGACTCATTGCATGTAACTGCTTTCTCATTAACCTATATTGCCAATTAACTGTATATTGTTATTTATTTCTATTGATTTACTTTAGTCTTGCTAGTAATAAAATTACCTTAGTCAATTTTCTCATGTTAAGTTCTCGTTTAGTCTATAATGTATTTTCGTTTGAATTTGTATATGCTCTTACACTTATTTTAACCTATATTCACACACTCACTGAAATTATACATCACTTACACCCAATATATACAAAGTGTACTCATAGAAAGAATGTAACTGTTAACAACAATCTCAGTCTGTCTTCGTGCCGTGTGTATGTGTATTGTGTTGGTCTCATTTGTGTGGCGTTGTCCCCGGGATTGTGGAATCCTCGTAGGGTTGTGCTGTACCGCGTGCCTTTTTGTCTTACCGTAGTTGCTGACTCAATAAATAAAATTCGATAAAACTAATGCAATTATAAATGATATCGATAAACTTGATGTTGCACAATCTTCTCTTTGTGACATAGAGGACTGCCAGAGACTTATGAACTGCCCGAATAAGTGTCTAAAAATTATCCATCAAAACATTCGTAGTATAAATCGTAACTTCTCTGATTTTCAAACCTTATTGTTTAGATCCAGGACTGATTGGGACTTAATAATCTTAACGGAATGTTGGCTGCATAATAATCGTAACTTACCATCTCTTGAGGGACACAACTCTGCTCTAACCGAGAAAAACTTCACACAGAATGAAGGAGTTGTAGTATTTTACAAAAAACATTTGAAATTAGTTATATCCGAGCCTGACCTTTGTGATGCCAACTGTTTACTGATTAACCTTGAGGATAATGTAACACTAATTGCAGTATATAGACCACCTGGTTACAAAGATGTTCAACGGTTTTGGTATCTCTTGACAAACTTCTTTCTGAGATTAGTAGTACTCATAAAGTTCTGATAGGTGATATCAATATTGATATATTGGATAACAATAAGGATGTTAATTCTTCAACGTATTTGAATATGTTGGCTTCTCATGGTTTATTGCCGGCCCACATATTTCCAACCCATGGCAGGACTTGTCTTGACCATGTAATACTAAAATGTTCTTATCGCGTCTTTTGTTATGTTGCTGAAACCTCAGTCACGGATCACGACACTTTAATTCTGAAACTTGAACGTAGCACTATGACTGACAAATACTCTTCTCTGAAAAAGATTGATTACCCGTCTTTGGACGATGCTATGAAGAACTTAAACCTAAGCCTTGTATATAAAATGACTGATCCCAATGAGGCAACAGCATTTCTTCTGACTGCGCTTGACACTGTAATTAAAGCAAATACGAAAACTTTAACCATCCCAAATCGTAAAAGGATCAAGAGGCCTTGGATGACTGCAGGTCTACTAAGATGTGTAAAGCATCGTGACAAACTACATCAAAAATCAAGAAAAAATCCTAGTAACGAAATATTAACGTTAACTTACAAGAGGTATAGAAATTTTTGCAACTCACTTTTAAAAATATTAAAAATACTTATGAGAGAAACCGCCTACTTAAAGCTGCTAAGACTAATACAAAAGTTCTCTGGGACACTATCAAACAACTAACCTACTCTAACAATACAACTAGCACTGCACTTGAATTGGTCTCTCCACTGGACCCGATGGTCTCAGTCAACAACATTAATAAATATTTCGTTTCTATCGGGAAAGATATTGCCGAAAAAGCATATTCTAATAGCTCTTATAAAAAACCATCAATCAATCCTACACTGTCCTCATTCGTCTTGCTACCTACTGATGAAGTTGAAGTTCAATCTCTTATCTTGCAACTGAAGAAGGACGGTGCTGCGGGCAGAGATAATATTTCTGGAGCCTTTCTCAAACGTTATCATGAAATCTTAGTCCCTCCACTTACATATATATTTAATTTGATTCTTTCTACAGGGATCTTTCCGGACCTATTCAAGCTAGCTGAAGTAATTCCGGTTTATAAAGGTGGTAATAGAGATTGTGTCGGTAACTACCGACCTATTTCTAAACTATCTACGCTATCCAAAATCATTGAGAAATTGATAAACAAACGCCTCATCGATTATTTAGAAAGTAATAACCTACTCTCCAGCTCACAGTTTGGATTCAGACCGGGTTCATCAACAAGCGACGCAGTTCATCAATTAACTGATCATATTGTTACAAAACTAGATAAGAAAAATAAAATTTTAGCTGTATTTTTGGACATTGCAAAAGCTTTTGACGCGGTCGCTGGTCCTATTCTGCTGGATAAATTGGAGGCTTTGGGTATTCGTGGTTTGCAGCTTAAACTATTTGATAGCTACTTGAGTGATAGACAGCAAAGAGTAAGGGTGGGCAACATTGTTAGTGACGATTTGCCGATACGCTATGGTGTGCCACAGGGTAGTGTTTTAGGTCCGACACTGTTTCTGGCATTTATCAATGATCTTTGTGACCTCCAGTTACAAAATGGTAAAATAATAACATTTGCAGATGATACTGCACTTGTGTTTCATGGTGATAGCTGGAAAGATACTGTCGACATTGCTCAAAGAGGATTCGACGTTGTTAACAAATGGCTCAGAATGAATACCCTAACTATCAATGTCAGTAAAACTAAATGTATACCGTTCTATATAAAAACTCCTGGTTCTAGTACTAACCTTGGTTTAACTGCTCATGTATGTTCTGATACTGATTCTTGTGACTGTCAAAAGATCTTTGTTGCCAACAATACTAAGTATCTAGGTGTCGTTGTTGATAGCACGCTAAAGTTTAACTACCACATTGACCTGCTACTATCGCGAAGTCGGAAACTTATCTTCACCTTTAAGAATCTCCGTAATATTGCTGAAAAATCGATAATTAAAATGGTTTATCAATCCCTCTGCCAATCCGTTTTAAGCTATTGTGTTACTGTCTGGGGAGGGGCTTGTAAAACTAATCTTATAAAACTGGAGAGGGCTCAGCGTGCGTTATTGAAAGTAAGTTATTCTAAACCATTTTTTTACCCTACCAAAGATCTATATCTTTTATCTGACGTGTTGAGTGTTCGTCAACTATTTATACTGAACACTGTGCTCAAACAACACTCCATAACTCGCTATGATCCTTCTTTGATTGACAACAAACGATGCAAATATAAAGTCTGCACCTCAGATACCCGTTGGTCCACAGCTTTCTCAAGAAGGTTTTTTGGTTTTATGGGCTGTCACCTATATAACAAGATAAACAGGTTGATCAACATATATCCGCTTACTAAATATGAGTGTAAAAAAGCTACAGTCAAATGGCTTAAAAATCTAGACTACGAGGGGACTGAGAAGTTGTTAGTAGTCCTCAGCTAATACCTAACACTAACACGTTATGTATACGAGTACATAGGTACACTATCACCCATGCTCATGTATGCTTCACTAAGACATATATACACTAAGTCATAAATTCACTAACACATACATACATTAACACTTACATACACTAAACCATACATGCACCATCACATACACCCACTTAAATGTGAGTATATTTGTAATATTTGTAATATTTGTAATAGTTTCTCGATCAAATTGATGTACCTACTTAAATTCCATTCGGTCCGGATGCGGAGGGACTGGCAATCTGTAATACAGGTATCCTAGTACAGTCGCCAGTCTCTCACACAGATTTTGCCTGTTAATGCTGAAATTTGTATTTTGTGTCTGTATTTTTTGTGTGAGAGAAAACAAATAAATATTTTATTATTATTATTATTATTATTATTTTGAAGAAATAAACACTTTAAAATACAAATTTAATGAAAACCTAAATGTATGTGTACATTTATAATTGAGCACTCACAATTCCGGAAGACACGGGTTTGTCGGCTTAAGACATTTAGACATTATTTATTAAGCCTTATTTAGCCTTGTAGGCTTTGTGATTCAATTGCTCAAACATAGTTTTGGATTCGAAAACGTTTTTATTTGGTTTATTTAAAAACACATCACACACACAGAATCATCAAACACATAATACAACGATATTGCATTTATAATACACAATACAACGCTAACAAGCGTTATTTTCGATATTATATATTCGGAAAAATAAATATGAAGGGTGCAGAAACTGCATAACTGGATTTTCTAAATAAGATTACAATTAATAATGTCAACTTATACAATTACACAACTAACGTCTAAAATAAAAATAAATGAAAAAATTACTTCAGTTTCTTAAGAATCACGAATCACAATTGATGTGAAGTTCCAAATTACATGAAAAATTTTATAATTACAAAAGTCACCATTGAATAGAAGGAAAGGATACCATTAAGAGATGTTTACGTAGAATACTTTTAAAGGACTTCGAAGCCAGTATACCATAAAACTACCAACCAGCCTAGCTGGCACCCAAGCCGCTTGCGAAAAATATTTATTTGTCAATTTTATATAGGTGAATTTCGTTTTGTATTTCAAAATGTAATATAGATAGTAACTACAGTTTCTAAATATTAATTTCAAATTTAAGTTGTCATCTTATGTATTCTGAGAAAACATAAATAGAGAAGACAGGAATCGTATCCATTAAAGTGAACAAACAACACTGAACAATCGTATTATAAAGTAAATTGCATTGAGCGAAATTAAATGACAAAGTTCCTGAGTCGACACTCATCTCACAACTATTTCGTTTTTTCTATGGACACTTATAAGGAATAATTGAGGGAATCCTAGATAGGTAATCTAGGTATCCCTATCCCCGATCCCCATATAAGGGTTATTCAAAAATGTAAAATCATGTTTTGTATGTATGTACCTACAGTTTTTAAGTGTGTACCTACTGAAGTATTTCTTTATATATTAGATGAAATTAAATTTATATGTTTATGTTAAATGCTTCTATGTTTACATTTACTGCCAGATCAAACTCTCCGCCACTCTTTTTTATCGCCAAGTTTTTTCTTTTACACAATGTTTATAAGGAGCTGCAACCATGTTCCACATGACATCTTACATATAGTTGACATCTTAGTAATTAAAAATTATAAACAAATATTTGTCCTCTATCAGCAGTAGGCATGGCGAAATAGGAGCACGCACTTATATTCTCGTGGGAACAACACGCAACACTCGAAATAACTAATATAACCGCATAAACAAATTCAAGTTCGACCACCGAGTTCGAGTTCAAGTCACCACTAGTAGCACCAGTTCACGAGCATGACGCATGGCCAGCCATCGGCCCTCTCTTCATATTTTAGGGAGAGAGATAACCCAACGCATGGACGCCGCCACAAGGAATGACATTTAAGCGAGCATGACGATCCTTGAAATGTGAACTTACAACCCTTGATACTACCTCAGATTTCTATATCAGTTTGTGGTTCATATCACGGTTTGCTTCCACTTTACATAATCAAACCTCTAACAACTTTTGTGAAAATTTTATAGGACAAAATGGTCCCCTAGATAACTACCACACAGTACCTCCGTTCTTTTTATCTGCACTTCCATTTACAGTAAATTTCATTAAAACTAAATCAAATCTACGATATTCTACAACTATGAACGTGACTAGAAAATTCTAACTGAAAATACAGGGACAATTTTCCATAAAAATATACTCAGTTTAAAATAGAAGCGAAAATCAACATATTGAAGCCGCGATCATTATTCAGTGTCGCCGAGTGTCTAATAAAGGAGCAAAACCATCATCGCGGGTACTCTATTATCACTAATGTGTTTAAGCGACGACCATACTGTTTTACATTTATTTGAAGTGTTAAAATTTACTTAGAAAGTCTCTCTCTTATATCTTTACTTACTTATATCTTACTTTACTATGGAGAGTGTTCAGAGTTGTTCGGACTAATACCTGCAGCTGAGTTTCATCATCGGACATCAAGGCAGTCCAAACCGTCCGTCGTTCTACAACTGAGCGTTTCTTAAGGCAATTTCTGCCGCGCACCACCACTATGTGAAACCAGCTGCCCATTGAAGTATTTCCGAATCAATTCGATTTAAGGTCCTTCAAGAAAAGAGCGTACCAATTCTTTAAAGGCCGGCAGCGCGCTTGCGAGCTTTCAGGCAGTGCGAGTGTCGAGTGTAACATCTGGTGAGCCTCCTGCCCGTTTGGCTCCTGTAACATAAAAAAACCTTTTAGGTATGGGCCTCAGATTTCTATATAGAATTCGAGATAATTTGTCTTTACTCATACGTGTACGTGTATCAAGTACGTGATCAGTCTAAGGCAGGCCAGGTTCCTAAAGATGAGTTCCTTTACCGTACAAGCGAGCGAATGTGTACATAGATAAACGTTCATTGGTTTGGCCGGAGATTGAACATACGAACTTAGGGATATGTGTCGCCCGCTGAACGTTGCATCACAATTTACGTCTGTTACGATGACTATACGTTTAGTAATTGAGGCGAAACACTTTTATTTATTAACAGTTAGTTATAGAATTTATAATACAATTGACAAAATTAAATGAGAAATAGGGCAACCGGTGACCTTATCGCTTCTGGTCGAACTCATACAGGTAACAACTGTGAGAAAAAAAATCATAAATTAGATAAGCAAAAAGTGCAAAATTACATGACATATAGTTATTTAGACAAAACTAATGGAACAAAACAAAACAATTAAAACTTATGTAAACAGTGATCAGAACAATATTAAAAAGGACACAAGAAAAATCATTGTATACATGTCAGGGTTATTAAAAAAAAAACAATATGTTTATTATAGAATATAAGATACATGTATCACTTATTCCACGTCATTAAATTTGAACTTGTAGGCATGCCTACTCATCGGCAAAGAAGACAGAGGGTGTAGGCCGAGAGAAAAAGCCGGCGTAAAAAACTCTCGGTACTCTTTTAAAACAGCAAATCATCAAACAATACTTATTTAAAACAAATATCGCAAATTAATTAGAGGAAGCCTGTCGAGCACTAGTCCCAGGCCCTTTTATCAACTAGATAATCGTTGACTTTATAGTAAGCCTTTTTACACAGCTTTTCGTTAATACATTTCTTAAATTTATTGAAAGGCAGAGATAAAAGAGCCTCTGGGATTTTATTAAAGAAGAGTATCCCTTTCCCCAAAAAAGAATTACTAACTTTAGATAGTCTAGTACGGGGAAATTGCAGCATGCGTTTGTTCCTTGTATTAACATTGTGCGTATGTTCTATTCTAGTAAACTTAAAAACTTATTAACTGAGGTTAAAAGATGATTGTGTTATAAGGTCCATATTTGCAATTCCATTCCACTGATTATTTATGTTACTAAATAATGGGTGAAATTGTGTGTAATAATGTGCCTTTTATATTTAAATTGCGTATCAAATTGTATGTGTATGGCTTTGAACTCTGAAATTATAGTTTTGATGTATACGAATACTTGAACTTCTAAAAGCAAATCCAATAACTACCATGAGGACAGTAAACTGAAGATTACAAGTTACAAAGTCGTGGATATATTTTTCTTTTTATTCACAAAACTGTCAAACCTACAGCAAATATTAGACAAATATTATTTATATCTTTGAATGAGATATGATCAAGAGGCTTATATGCATATTTTGTTACGTTTTGGCGCTAGAGCTGAAAAGTTGGCAACACCGGCTATAACAATTTGGCGCTTAAAATGCAAAGTTTGCGTTGGTAACACTGATATAATGTAACTGGTATTTATACAACTATAGACCCTTAAGACTTACTAGAAACTTTAAGCTTTTGGAATTAAATTGTCTCGAATTGTGTTTATTTTCTGTCTGCTCCTTTACATGTCTTTAATTAATCGTCTTAGTTTAACTTTGTTGATCTATTCATTGTATATTTATTGTAAAATTATTTCGTAGGATAATAGCTAAGGTGGTTTTGGCAGGGCCGAATTTAGAGGTCTGGAGGCTTCGGGGCAACAAAGGAGTGGAGGCCCCCTGGCCTCAAATTAATTTCCAAATAAGATTTAAAAAAAATATCTTTCGAGATTTTGTAAAATTCTAATTACAAAAAAAAAATCAGTGGCGCTACAACTTCTTTAGGGACATATTATGCCTCATATTATATACCTTGTGAAAACAACCTACACGATAAAGGTTTAAGGTTACGAAACGGAAAGCGCATACTTGCTGGGAGAAATCATGAGAAAAAAAATCCGGAAACATAACCTTTTTGCTGTGCGTTCGGCTCGCACTGTCCAGCGACAACAAGCGCCCATTCCTCGGCTACTCTCGCTGCTTAATGAGTTTCTCGACTCTTCACTGGAGAGCGACCTATTTGGGAAGCGTATGGGGGTAGTATACTGTGATTTGAGAGTATACTTGTAGGGGATAAGATTTTGTAAATAACTTAATTGTATTTTATTGTAGTTTTATGTCATTTTTAGTCTAAGTTTGGCCATGCATGGGCTGTAAATAAATAAATAAGTAAGATGTTCTATAGTAAAAGTAGGTAATAGCGATTACATCGCTGATATGTAATCACATCGAGTAATTCAAAAGCAATTATTGTCGAGGACTGTTGCACCAGAGAGGAAATTAATTAATAACATGATAGATACCAGCTCTGTTCCGTTTCGATCTTCCGGGTGGTTCTGTAATGGTTCAATTCGTACTATCAATGGGCCAGATGATAGTATATTATATATACAGGATGGGCAAAAAGTCGTGGATCAAACGCAAATAGGGGATAGATGAGGTCATCAGCGGCAAAAAATTGTTCAACGGGTGATCTCTAAGGTTAACCCCTGCAGAGTTATGATTTATTTTTGTTTTTTTATGAAAATTGTCTTTTTTTACTAATTCTTCTTAAAATTCGAAAATATCTACATCCTATATCTTTCTCATAATATCCACTAGATTGGTACTGATGAGTTCTTGCGATAGACATACTATTTATAGTTGTTTATTGAGTGTATTGAAGATAATATTAAGTTATATGATATAATTTTTTTTCAAATCAAAACTTTTTGTTTATTTCGGACCCCACTGTGAAAAAAAATTATTCTACCGAAAAGTGACCCTGTATTACAAGTTTTGGCGCATTTAATATGGATTCTGAAAAGGTATTACACATGGCCATGAGTCGCTCTAATATCTTTCTAGGACGAAAAAACAACAACGATTCGGACTTATGATAGATTATTTACCTACCTGTGACCAGTACTGTGTGAATCGGACTAGATTCCAAAAATTGGACAGATAGCTGGAGGGTTACGTAGGAATTTGATTAGACGGTGTAGATTAAGTATTATGGTCAGAGTCAGGAATTTTGAGCATATTTTATTGTAAAATATTTTGTTTCCTACAAACAACCATTGAAAAATAATTGTTTTAATACAATTATTATTTCACAATCGTTGTTTGTAATTCAATTCGAAAGATATTAGAGCGACTCATGGCCATGTGTAATACCTTTTTAGAATCCCTATTAAATGCGCCAAAACTTGTAGTACAGGAACACTTTTCGGTGGAGTAATTTTTTTTCACAGTGGGGTCCAAAGTAAAGAAAAATTTATGATTTGAAAAAAAAAAGTTTTATCGTATCACTTAATATTATCTTGAATACACTCAATAAACAACTATAAATAGTATGTCTAACGCAAGAACTCATGAGTACCAATCTAGTGGATATTATGAGAAAGATACAGGATGTAGATATTTTCGAATTTTAAGAAGAATTAGTAAAAAAAAGTCAATTTTCATATAAAAACTAAAATAAATCATAACTCTGCAGGGGTTGACCTTAGAGACCTCCCGTAGAACAATGTTTTGCCGCTGATGAACTTATCTATCCCCTATTTGCGTTTGAACCACGACTTTTTGGCCACCCTGTATATATTAAATCAGTTATCGCGCAATCCGGACATACAACGACCACTATTTAATCCTTGACTTATTTAAGCTATCGCGAAATTTGCAAAAACGCAAAAATCAGTGTCAGACACAGAAGGCTGGATATAAAATAAAAGAAGAAACGCATATCAAGAAACAATGGGGTTGTAGCGCAACTGGATTATTATGTAACAATGAGTATATTGGGAAACGAGTATAAGCGAAAGCTTATTATACTTGTGGAAATAATACACCAAAATGTGGTCCTGAGAACTATATTACATGAACCAATCAATAAAACCAACAGAAAACTTGTTCTTAGGACATTTATAACTGTCAATTGACGCATTGTGTGACAGTTGTCAACTGTCAATGTCAAATGACATTATAAAAAAAATATATAGATTAATAATATCTTCGGTAGTAGCCACTAGCCAGATATGATGTGTTCTTTGATTCTGTTTATACTAGTGTGTGCATACCAGATACAATGATGGTAATAGTGCCAAGAACCGAAGTTAAGATGATTCGATTGATGAAGTTATAGGAAGTGTTATTTGTCAATGCTGAGTTTACGGCTTAGTAATTGAATACTAAGAGGTAAGATTGTATGTAGATTTAAAGAGTGTCTTCATATACTAGCTTTGAACCTATTGATGACCTTTGAAAGAAAAACCTAACGTAATGGTTTATAATCTCTTTTTAGTATGGGTATGTATGTAAAAGATCGTAGGGGAACTGATAGCCGCAACCGAAACAGTTATTGGGGTGAAGTGAATGGAATCAAGAGTGGAATGTTCAGCTCAGTAATTACCAATACTAATGAAAGTTCGCGATACATCATCGACCAACCCACTTCATTTTCGATAATTTGCTACTTTCATTTGATTCATAGTAATTTATACCTATTTTATTTCAATGATTTCACTTATATTAAAATAAAGCATTAACTTTTAACGTGATTTCGATGGTTTTACAGAACGTAAAGTCGAGTTATGCAAATTATGTATGGTAATTCAATATGCGTAATTGTTTTATGAAACGGTATGAATGATAGTCAAATATTTATTGGATGACTGTGATATTCCGAAATATATAAGTATATTCAATACTTATATAACTGAATAGTTCAATTCTATTTTACCTCGTCTATTTATGAATAAACAGAGTGTGTAGTGGGGACTGAGTTTACGTACTAAGACGCCCATTTGGATCATTGTGTAAAAAAACGTAATTAGCTAAGACTACGATACTAAAAACAGTTTTTGTCATCAAGGAATCTGAAATTTTATAATGTGAACAACCGCAATGCAATACAATATAAAAGAAAATTATTAAAAATTAATAAAAAGAAAATTAAATCAAATTTAAAAAGTTTGGTCCCTGTGGCAGTGTACCTTTAACGCTGACAGCATTTCCTCGCTGTATAGCAATCTTATTCTTTGAACCTTGAGGAACCTGGGGTATCTGGGGTCACCGGTACTACCTACCAGGCGCCAACTTTACTCTTTAATTAGCGTCCGTGCACTTGGACCCCACGGCCCAAGAGTCTCTACTCCAAAGGGAATAAAATCGAATGAAAATGAATCGCTTAAATTCCGAACAATAAATCAAACAGATTTTCTTTAAGACTCTTAATACGAAAAGTAAGACAGTAAGTCAAGTCAAATCATTTATTTCAATTAGACCACCTAAAATGTTAGTTTTAAACGTCAAATAAAATATAAAGATGTTTCTAGTTGCCCCGTCCAAAACGTAGATTCGTGGAGAAGAATGAGCAAATAACTCCACACTTACTCTTTTAAAATAGGCTTACAATATTTTGTTTACATTAGTTAAATAATTATGATAATATGATAATGATAATTATATAAACTACTATACTAAAATAGGCACAAAGTATTACTTACAAATTGTAATTAAAATTACAATTACTATACTTTTTTACAATTTACAATATTGTTACTTACCTGTGGTGTCAAAGAGTTGAATAGCCTCGACATTCACTTGATGGTGGAGCCTATCTTCGTTGGCTCCAGCAGTCTTTTTCATTATTGTGGCGACTTCAATAAATTGACAAGATATTTATTACGCTATTGGCTATTTAACAATATGCTACGAAAAACTGCGGATGATGCCGCAGGACACTTTTAAAAACAAACATAATTGTTTGAAAATTAACTTTTAAACTTGAATGTAAAATTCCTGATTGCCCTATCTGGCTATAATCCTGTATTGTTTAAAAGTAACTATAAAAGCGGTTTTTATCCACACGTAGAAACATGAGAGCGAATTCGAGCCCATTACGCCGCACCTACATAATAGCCTTGGTTTAAATGTAGTTGTAAACGAGCGTTTTAAGCGCTATAACTACAATATGTTTTAAGAGGGCGTACCACACACATAAATATATATTTTCACATTTTTGTAATTACTTGTTATTATTTTATTATTTCTCAGTAGATATGAGTATTATTGTGTTTTTTTATAGAACAAAATATGGGCTCATCTGTATTAAGTAATACCGCTGCCCATAGACACTCAATGCCAGATGGCTCGCACGTGAGTTGCCAGCCTTTTAATGTGTAATTATTTCATAAACAAATATCATATAACACAGTTTATGTTTAATACAAGATATACATAAAATATGCTTAAATAATGATATATTTAAATTAAATTATTTGTTTAATTTAAATTTAACATTATATTTGTCTCTAAATCAGATATAACTAGAAAAATACAACAAAAATCAGTAGTGGATGAATTAATCAAAAACAATAAGAAATGTTTAATTATTCAGATTTTTAATTTTAATGAAACGTTTCCGAAACGCCCGTCCACCCAAACCCGCAAAATTGTACAAAAGGACGTCTCTTTCAACGCTCACAGAAAATAATAGGCCCGTTACGATTTCCAGTGTACAAAGCTAAAATAATAAAAAGAGGAAAAACATCTCATACGGAACACAATACAACTCGAACTGCTCCTTTGTGACCGGTCGTAACTATAAAAATATCGTTTGCCAACATTCATAAGCAGTTCCACACAATCAGATAGACAATTCGAAATATTTAGCTTTTCTAAGTTATATCGTCTGTGGTAAGAAGCAAAACCGAAACTGTATTCAAAATGATTATACGTATTTTAACCTGAGAAATTCTATTTTTATTTATTACTATCTGACCCGAGTATATCTTAATATATAACATATAAATTACGTGACAACGTTGTTTGTCCGCTATGGACTCCTAAACTACCGAACCGATTTCAATCAAATGTGCACACCGTGTGTAGTTTGATCTAACTTAAGAGATAGGATAGCTTACATCACAATTTATACCTGCAATATTATTTTATTGCAAATTATTTGTTTATTATTTGACAGTCACAATTCTAACAGATGGCGCTGTCAGCTGTGTTGAAAGTACCGACGTTTCACATAAGCTACAATTTAATGGCATAACCACCAATAAAGCATGGTGGTCCCCATGACTGGTGTTCTCCTACCGTTTCCCTTGAATAGTTTACTACTATGTAATATAACAAAAACATTCTCGTTCCCGATAATGTCCAATAGGTCGATTACACTTATATTGAAGTGTCACTTAGATTTAAGAACCCTTAAATAAGCCAAGTTAGTGTTTTGTTGCGTCGCAACCCCACTAACACTTATTTTATGTTAGTTATAAGTTCATATTTTAAACGTTAAACATTTGAACTAACAACCGCCACAGAACTTAATCCCCAATGAAGCTTTTTATTTACTAATAGCTGCACCAAGGCCAAGCATAAGAAAAAAATGAGCACGTTATACAAATTAGAACCAATATGTGGCCTCCAGAATAGGTGCAGGTAGCACAATGCTAATAATAAATGAAATTTCTTAAGTACAATTATTGAATTCGAATTATTATAATCAATAAGAAAATATTATTCTAATGCTCTATGATCTGTGTTAAGCGATGTGTGCAGCGAATTCTGTCAATATTTCAAACGACTGACAGTTATGTAAAATAAATATTGTAGTTAAGTTTTTCAAATTTTCCTATGTTCCGCTCATCTTCCTTAAGTTTTTCTTTGATAACCTTTCCTAAGAATCTGAATTAGCAAAATTACAACAACAAAACATATTCCCTGCGATTCTGTAACTCAAGGTCACACCTTTTCAGAATGTCAAATCATAAAATGACTGCTTCTAGACTGATTTGAGAGCGACCGCCGATGCGAAAACCGCTGTGTGAGTTCGAAAAGTGAGTTACAGAATCGCAGGGCAGTTGTGTTGCGATGACCAAGGTTGAAATTCATTTTTATATATAATATTGGTATTTATAATTGGTAAATTCGTTGACCTTTCAACTCAAAACAAAGCATTGTTTGAATTCATATAATATACTCGGTTTCCTCCATAATTCAGAAATATTATGAAACAAAATTGAATGCGAGATATGAAAAAGCAATTATGACGTTCACAAACATAAAATGCTAGAAAAATCTTATTTAGCGTAAAATGTTTGAATAATTTACATTAATTGTTAAAAGAAATATTTCTCGCAGCTGTCTGTAAATTATTCCGCAAACAATCGCAGCTAATTACAAAAAGGCAGTCTACCGGAAAGTTGTGATAAGCTTGCTTAATGAGCTAAAGAAATAACATAGCTATCTTTTTTATATACAGCCTTTGGTGTACATAAAACAAAAACATATGTTTAAGTTTAAAAAACAACAAGATATTCTTTTTCTACCGCGAGTATCACATTAAAAAATAATTATAGATAATTGCGGCTTCCATCACGGTTTAGTCAATCACACAACAACTCAAGGTATTAATCTTGACATAGTAATAAAGATACTTCGGTTTTTAGAGAGCGGGGGCAACACAAAGAATGATTTATTAATACGACATACAATATTACCAATGAATGGTAAAACTAAATATAGACAAATAAAAATAAACTATATATAAACAGCTCAAATATAAGAGATTTCCTCCAACTTCGATTTTGTTTCCTTTTGAGTAGAGACTCTTGGGCCGTGGGGTTCAACTGCACAGGCGCTGATTCAAGATATCTATCTATATATAAGAGAGAGATAGTATCGGTGACCCCAGAGCTGGTGCTTTCCTTGCTCAACGAATAACATGATATTAAAATAATTATGATTACAAATAAATGTAAAATTAGAATGTAATATATAAAGAAAAACAAATAGTGCGGAGTAGTTACTAGTAAGAAGCCTTTCACCGCAGCATCTATTTTCAGTGAGGCTGTTAAGGATACAAAGATGAGAACCTACAAATAGATAGATAAAGTAATATATAATCAAACTCATTCTAAACCCTACTATAATATAATCTTAAGCTATAACCTAGCGTTGACTAAAGTAACATAAAACCACATCGCCACATTCAGCTGTTGGCACCATTGGAGTGATGCAATCTTTCGGGTCGATACATATACTCTCCTTCATAATATTTATTACTTTATAAGCAAATAATCTTACAGCTTCATATATATATTACAAAATAAAACACTTAGACAATATATAAAGCCAAAACAGATTACATTGATAAACAAAATAATATATGAAACAGAAAACATAAGTACATTAATAGATAAAAAAAGAAATCGAGATAATTTGCACCCATTGTTTGTTGTGTTTCAAAAACAGAATCGTTTTTAAAAAAGGAACGCCCGAACCATCCCGGATGTTGACTTTGACCTGGCTGTTTTAAAATAAAACAAAAGTAATAATCATTTGATGAAATACGCTGTATATAACAGACTCAGGGTTGCCCGCAATGATAAATGTGCAACGTCGTACTAGATTCCACATAATATATTAAGCAAAACAACTTACAGCCCTGATGCACCTTTACATTACATCTCGGGAGAAATAACCAGCTGTTTATGGAGCTATTTTCCTATAATTTATATTAACGTTTATTTAACCGTTTATTTTTAAGCTTACGTAGTATTAGTATTATGATTAATAGGTTTATACATTGGGGAGATGATTATCTTAGAAAAAAAGTATGGCCACGAAGGCATTGTGATTTGCCAAGAATATTTGAATTTAAAAATCGAATTTAGCATTGCAAAGCAGATTTATATAAAAAAATACAAATTCGAATTTTAAATTTCTATCTATATTAGTCCATTAAAATAGAGGACGCAATTTTATTTATGGAACATGTAGGGGTATGGGGGGGGGGGGCTCAATACAAGCTTAACCCCAAGTTTGTGGGGTTGGCGCCCTTGGTTCCCGGCCGCCATCTTGGAAAAAGGGGTGAAACACGATTTTGGCTATATATCCTAAACTATCCATCGTACAAAAAATTTGTAAAGACATATTTTGTAGCAAATCGCTTTGCCTATTATGTCTGTGTTATTTTTTATCATAAATCAAAAATTCTAAAAGTTATAAGTAAAAAAGTGAAGAAAAAAATATTTTTTTGCTTATAATTTTCCCATAAATCAAATTGCGTCCTCTAACAAATTTTCAGCCCGTGTAACATTTCAATGGACCAAATAGAACATTAAGAATAACGCTAGTGTTTAACTATTTCATTCCCGTTACCGACAAACAAATAATTGCGTCATATTAATTGGCCCCAAGATCTAATAATAAGAAAAAAATAATTATTCGTCAATTGTTTAATTAGCAAAAAGGGAAAAAGTTTAAGGTGTAAGTCTTAAAATAAAGCTTAATTTTCCTTGTCATGTCCGCATCCACCGAGCCGATGAAGCAACGATTTCATTATGAGCGGGGAACGAGAGGTGTATTCTAAGAAATGACGAATTACTTGATGGAGTATTTAATTTACCTTTCATTTATTGTTTAAAAAATACGGATTACTTTATAGCAAATTGTTATAAATAACGTAAATAATAACTTTTCAAATGCTTTTCCACAACATTTTCAGTAATCAGTAGTTATATAAATAATGTAATAAGATAAGTTTAATTTTTTTCTCTACCCCTTCTCTTAACCAGATACACATACCAAGTACTCTTTTGTTTCTTTCTGTCAAATTTTGTTACGCTGGTGATGAAAGGAGATATGAATATTTTACTTTAAACTTTCCGTTAAAACTAACAATCAGATCACCAAATTGCAATGAGGGCGTATCGGCTTACTGTCACATACAATCAGTTGTATGGAAAAAAACCGGTAGATGTCTAAATAATGTAGTTAACTATTTCGTTCACTTATTAACCGACTTAAAAAAACGAATAATCAATTCGACGTGTACTTTGTGTACCTAACAGCATGGTACTTAAAGGTTTTTACAAATTTTTAAACATATTTTTGCTAAGGAATGAAATGACCATTTGAAATGGCCGCGTAAAATGTGTTTTTAAGTAAAAAAAAAAATACGTACTTAGTTATTATTTCACGTTGGTGAATGGCAACTGGATACTGTTTCCAGAGTTGACACTGAATCCCGAGATTTTTGCACAACCTCACTTAATTGCAAGGATTTTTATTGATAAAACCTTTCGTGATAATCGAGTGAAAATAATGGGCCATTATTCTAATAATTAGCTTAAGTTTTTAATATAAATATAAAACGTGTGCGTACTAATATGTACACGCGTTAAAAGTTATTATACTTGTTTGACGTAACAAGATATACAATACTGAAAACTTTTCAAAATTTTTATTCTACGTTTATAAGAAAAACGACAATAACATTAGAAAATCTAAAGTATTGACTATAGCTAACTTTAGGGTGTCGGTTTTTTGCGACGGTGTGCGCGCGCATCGTAAAAATTTACTCTCATAAGAAGTATAACTTCAAAAAGCACCGTAGCGTAATAATAAATACTTTATATTTTCTTTACAAATATACATTCAGCTATCATCCAGTCTCAAATACGCACTCCATAACTTGAATATACTCAAATTGCGACAAGAGTATCTTATCTGAACAATAAAAACACAATTCGCTCTCGAGCTGAATGCAAATCTTTTAAGCGACTTTCGCGGAGTTTAGCCTGAGTAAGTAATATAGAAGGCAGCTCAAACCGTTGGAGAAATATGAACGAAGTTAATGATGTTGACTTGTATCTAAGAATTGCCATAAAAGCTTTTGCATTGGGATCAAAATATATATATTTAATAATTTGAATTTTGAAAATTTATTGACTTTTCGGAGTTATTTTACTGGTACCTTCTAGATCATCCTACTAGAGTTTTTAAAAATCGACTTAGGGTCTGTTTCACAATATATGGATAAAGTACCAAATAGGTATGCAACACATAAATTATTTGCAAGATAAATTGAGCTATTTGACATTCATCGGACTCATAACTTATGATGGACTTTATGTGACGAATAGCGCTATCTGACAGACATGAAACGCAACAATAGTGTTTATCCTACCAATAAGTAATAAATAGCTAATTTGGAACTTATGTAGAACTTATCCGTACATTGTGAAACAGACCCTTAATGTACTACTTTTGGAAAATAATTATTTGCGTGAAACAATTAATGTTAATTTGCTAACGTAATAAAATATTTTAATAACGTGATAATGTAGTGATAAATTAATATAAGAATTGATTATATGACTCATAATTTTTGTAACTTCTATGTAAAATTCTTTTTAAGACAAATTAGCACGCAATGTGTGGCAGAAATTGCGAATTTTGACCACCATATATTTTTGTACCATATTCTTGCAAATAAATTATTACTATACTGTTCTCAATCTGTTGATAACCCGTGAACATCTGAAAAATTACTGAACCGATCCAATATAACTTCATATCCAATTCCATTCCGATAACTTTATATTAATTATCAAGATTACTGTCGAACTATAAAATAGAACAGTACTGACAGTATAACAAAAAGGTAATTTAGCATTGCAGCGACGTCAAATCCCACAACAGACCCTAATGTAAAAAGCAAATGGTTCTAGTTCGGAAATAATACTTAGATTTTTACAATCAATACATCATCAATATGTATGTAATAAGCAGGTGTGCGACTGCCCTATTGGATAGTTAGAACTATACATTATACACTATTAATAGTAGGGTTAATATAGTAACCGCACAGTAATTCAACAATCGCAGCAAATGAAGAGGAAGGGTCGGATCTACCGCAGTATAACACGTCATTTCACGAGACATTAGCCCTAATGCTGGAAACCGCAAACTAATGTTCGGTTCCTTTATTTAACTAACTGGTGACCAACTCTGAATATTTATATCGAGCAGTATTAGTATTTAGAGGAAGACAACGTTCTGTTGCCAGGATCTAGACAACGTTGCTATAAGGAAAACATCGTGAAAAGTATGTCTTATTTCCTCCTCGATGTACAATAGGCATTAAAGCCTCAAGAATTGTCAATGAAACGACAAAAATAATAGAAAAATAAGGATCTATTTATTTACACTTACACCTAATACATATACATATTATAAAAGAAAACCCTTAGACAATATGCAAAGCAAAAACAGATTACATTAAAAAACTAAATATATGAAAAAAAAATGTACTTAATATTACATAAAATAAACCTGAATTAAACCAACAAACGACAGCTTTATATTTTAAAGAAACAACTAAAAAAACTAACTATAATCAATATCTAAGTAGTAATAACAAGTCGAAGGGGTGCTAGGCTAGTAGTAGGCTTCTTTACACCCCCACCCCCTTTTAAAATACATGCGGCCTATTAGTAATAACTGGAGTGTATATCAACAATACACGAAGCGCTTATATGCCTGAATTTAGCTGTTTTTATTCGGTAAATTAATATAGATCAGAACATCTGTATTTATTTCACGAAGAAGTCGCACAATATTGAAAAAGGAACTCAAGAAATTCATTGATGAAGAAAATTATTAAAAAATCATAGGTTTGTAATATTCTCATGGGGTTCGTATCATCAATTAAATAATTGTAAAACGTTTTTGTTTCTGTAATCTATAATTATATTACCGATATTGTCAATTATATTCTTTGAATTGTAATTTGTTATAACTTGGAATTCCATGATCCGGTCTCTAAGAAGTACGAGAACAATGCTATAACAATCCAAAGTAGTTGTAAATTCATAACCCGACGTAAAATAAATTGAATAGCGAGCGAGAAAATCTTTTCAAGTCGAGAGAATGAGAGACGGAGCGATAACTGAAATTGTACTTAATTATACGTAACAAGGTTCCGGGGACGCGGCTCTTTAGTTTTGTTAAATACGAGAGCTTGGGTATTGGCTAGAGAGTAAGCGATAACTGCGTGATATGTTATGCAGCTGAATATTTCAAAGCTTAGCCTTAGATTGCTATATTTGTTTTTTGTGATTTTTTATTAGACAAAGGTTGCCTTCTGTGCCAGATACATGTCGTCATGGTGATTTTTCATGATGTTCTCAGCAGATAGATAATATATATGGACAGCTACATTTACATTACTATGCAAAAAAGTAATTTTTCTTTTAGGCTGTGAAAGTAATAAGGACTGGTCTATTTGTTTGTATTGTTCGTAGTCTTCATTACTGAAGATGCCTGTCTTGAACATCCTTAACCGATACGTCGACGTGCTACCTCCACACCACTCTATCCTCAGCTTGTCTCAGTGCCATAGAGATATTGAGAACTATAATTGCCAGCTTCTATTGTAGTTTGCAAATAGTGAAGGGTAAATAAAATGCGTTTATGCTTTCTACATTGTATTTGGATATCGGTCATACATGTTTTAGAATCAATGGTACGAATACATAAAGCTATCAATAGGAACTATATCACATTATGATATGATATGTCATATCATAAATTTATTGACTTGAAATACCAATAATAATAAAAATAAAATCATTTAATAATAAAAGTAGTATTCAAAGTAAAGCATAGCATCTACTTACTATTTGACGTCACTTACCTGCGACGAGTGACAAGCTCACGAGTGCTCCAACCAAGTATTATGTAGCTTTCATTCGACAACTTTCTCCAATTAAAACCTAACTGGTGTACACTATTGTCTAAACAGCTGAGTGTTGTGGTGTGTTAATGGGTTTAGAATTTAGTATTGTAAGGTGACACGGTTTTGAGAGGGTTTTCGCGTTCACTATTTTAACTAATGCCGCGAGTATATTATACTAACAGAACTGTCTACTCATTAGTTTCAGGTTTTAAATTTAAACATAAAGTACTGGTGCATGGAATGAATGATGTTCGTGGCCTCGATACACTGTAGATGAAAGGGGGAACGTTCTTTATGAAATAATACCTACTGTTAGGCCAAACAAGACAAATTACTCGAATCTCGGTAATTATAGAAACGCATTAAGGGTACAAATGGTAGGTTTATCGCCGCCAAATACATTGGGTATTGAACCCGTAAGTAATAATTAAATTTTTGACGTAATATTCATAGTTGTTTATTTATTTATTTACACTTTATTACCTTTTCCAAAAACATACATATAAAAAAGCAGGTTACATAAGTTATAAGACAACGCTTATCGCTAACAGGCGATTTCTTCCAGGCAACCTTACTATGGAACAATAAAAAAGAAACACCTACAGAGGGTAAAGTACAAAAAGTGCATTTGAAGAATTAAAAAAAAATAACTAAAATAAATTAAGTAAAATCTAACAAAAAAATAAAAATATGTATAAACAAAAATTTAAAAGCCAATCAAAAGGTTAACTGAGTCACAATAATTAATATATATATATATAAGTAGTAGCTAATTACGAGGTCTATGTTCTAGGTTCGTATGTAAGTTTTGTTCATAAAACATTCTTAATGACCAAAATTCAATTTTCTCATACAATTTAAATGTAACCAAGTTAAATGTCATTAAGATAAAAATAATCGATGTCTTACGCACCGGCGAACTCGCTGTAGATGATTTCACGATTTATCCTTTCTGTAGGATCTTTTAAGGACAAAAATAAACCTTTAAATTACATTATACTTAGAAAAGTTTACAACTATTTCCTGGTGGTTTAAGAAGGCTCGTGTTCAACAGTACATCGTTATCGTTCTTCCTAAATCGAATGCATGAATTGTTCACATACGTAAGGAGGTTTTATTATCTATTATATTTAAAAACAACCTTACCTGGTGATTAGTATGAATAAAGATTAGTATTTTTTTTATCACTTTAACTAATCCATTCCTTAGATTATAGGAAGGATATTCTGTTATGAATCTTAGGCTCCTTTCCACTATTTTATAATTTGTTATATACTAAATACATGTTACCACGAAATACTTGTAATCTTGTTAAACACCATAGAGGGGCTGCCTAATGGTGAGACTTAGAAACGTTTGACGGTGAGAAAAATATTAGATCAATTTTGTTACAACCATACTTCAGTCATGAATAAAGGTTTTTAAGCTATTGCATAGATTATATCGCGGGCTTTGAGCGCGGCGACCGAATCAAGAAATTCCGTAACGAAAAAACCTTACGCGTTAGAGTGGGATAGAACGCATACTGCGCATTCCCATCTCTCTGACGAGATCGGTGACGTAGCGTGAGCGGAGCCAGTGCAGCCATTTAATCTGAGTCTTGCAGAGTGGTAGATTGAAATAACATCAAAGAAAAAACTTAAATTAATATCAAAGAATAATCCCTCCCATCGACACTCTCAATGCCAGAGGGCTCGCGAGTGCATTGCCGGCCTTTTAATAATTGGTACGCTTTTATATTGAAGGACCCTAAGTCAAATTGGTTAACCTAAGGAAATACTTCAATGGGCTGCAGGTTTCACATAGTGGTGGTGCGCGGAAAAAAACTGCCTTAAAAAACGCTCAGTCGTGGAACGACGGAATCGATTTATTATTATTATTGTAATTTTTATCTAAGTCAACTTATGTATATTAAAATATAAACTTTTAGTTTGTGCTCGCCGTCTGGCACCACATTGGTTCTAGTTGGCGCTACTTGTTTCTTTTCTTTTTGGTTGTGGTCTTGTTATTACGGCTATATAAATAAATTAAGTTGAACCCATGTTCAGTATACTGCCTATTGACCTGAAAAATATAACATCTTCAAAAAACCCTTTGGAAAGAAATGTTTCAAGCTAATTTGTATAGGAAAAGGGTTATCATGTTTATTCAATTAATTAACAGTCGCTGACATGTGCGTGACATAATTACATTTATAAAAGAGCCGCCCGCCCTGACGTTGGAAAACTTTTCATGTAGAAAGTGACGCTTATTTCTTAGAAAACAATTCAATGTTATATTCAATGTTTGCTTCATAATTGTTTCTTAATTTTTGTTTTCTTGACTCCATGGAAGATGGGCCGGGTGCTGGTATGGGATGCAACCTGTTCAGACACACTGGCACCTTCCCATCTACATAGAACCAACCACAGAGCTGGTGCGGCTTGTGATGCGGCTTGCAAATATTAGGGGTCTAGGCTCCGAATATGATTTTGTCCCATTCGGTTTCGAGATCCTTGGTCCCTGGGGTCCTAGCGCTATAAGGCTTTTTAAGGAAATAGCAAATAGGTTAGTCGACATCACAGGAGACCGAAGAGCTGGCAGCTACCTCGGACAAAGAATTAGTCTAGCTATTTAAAGGGGGAACGCTACCAGTAACTTCGGAACCTTGCGTAAAGGGACTCCTGTTAATAATATATTTTAGTTATTATATTTTAAGGGTAGTTATTGTTTTTATTGTTCTTTTTTTATTTATTTATTTCATAAGCATTATGAATAAACCTTATAGGTATTTTCTTAATTAGTAAAAGTAATCCCTGATCTACGCTAGGTATATATTTATTACCTTTATTAGCAAACCTACTTAGTACCAGAGCACGAAAAACTGTTGTTTTGCTGATTTTTTTAAACATTCTTTCGTATATATCCTTTTTTCTATATTGATACACCCGTTTACAAAGCCTCTTGTCGTGACAACAGAACATTATAACTTTATTGCGGACAAAAGTATTATGAATTTTATGGCGAGGACAAATTGTAACATAAAACTTCGCTCTAATTATATTTTGGTGAAAACGTTTTGTTGTCTATTCATATAAATAAATTAGCGGCGTTAAAAATGAAGTAAAAAATCTTTTTCTATTAATATTGGCATTGTTGAGTACCATTTAAAACAACTTTTTAAAGGATAAAAACTATATTAGGGTAGTTGTAACATTTATATAACACTACGTTTCAAGTGCTTTTCAGTAATTGTTATCAGCGAGAGACTGTCACATCAAGCTGACAAATAGCTATTTGATATTGTTACTCTACACTAATTGTGTAGAGTAATAGTCCTTTTTCAGTAATTTTTTTATTTATTTTCGTCGAATATCTCAACTAGCCCAATTTCAAAGCATCCGCAGATCCAATTATACTTTTATGTAATTTTAAGAAGTATTATTATTATATATTATAATATAAGTATTATTATTATATATTATAATATAAGTATTATTATTGAAGTGAAACTTCTTTAGGCGCATGAGGGTAAATTTTTACGGAAACGTCCCGAAGATTTGCAGCGTTTTTGTCGATAAAAGGGAGACAGCGATTGGGACCGATTGAAAGAGAGTGAGAAGGGCGAATAACCTTATAGAAATTCTATTTTTGAAATTAATATTTCGTAATGAGAATTCATTAAATATTAGTATTTTATATTTTATGCTAAATAATTTCATTTCAATTTGAAATCTCAATGGAGAATTGTAAATTAAAATGCCACGTGTTTTTATTATCGAAGAAATAAATTTAAAAAAAAAATATAATTTGTTTTATATAATTTTTGACACTTTTAATATTTTAATGACAATTAAATTCATTAAATCCCTAACTGTCCTGTAAATCATCCTTTTTCCCTCCCTCTAAGTCTCGGAAATCTAAAGTTTTAGATTTGTATAAATATGATATTATACGCACGCTTTTTTAATATATAATAATAAAGGTGTATCTTCAAAAATATAGAGTTTATGATTAAAACAAGCTTAAATATTTAAGTGGGTGTTATAATATTGTATTTTCACGTCATTCAAGAGGACCACATTGTTCGCGAACAAAAGCTCGCTCAAAACCGCTTCTATTTCAGTTACTTAGTATTAAAACCGTTTATTATTCCATCTTATTCGTTTTACTATTCAGTTAAATTAAATTAAGGAAGAGCTTTTCATAAAAAGCGCAATTTTCTTTCGCTAGACTAGAAAGTTACATATGCTATTGGATTAACAGTAGCAAAAAATCACTTAATTCCTGATTCGATTGACGAAATATATTTACTATTAAGTTAATAAATGGCAGGCATTTGCACTCCCACAAATAGAAACCAGATGACGTCAGAAACCTTATTTCGATGTAGTTCTTTCACTCAATTATCTGACTTTATTTATTCTTGGTTTTATGGGCTACGGCAAGCTTAGAGTACGCCGACAATTCGTGAAAAAGAAAGGGTGCGTGTACTTATGTACGCGCGTAAGAAGTTATACTTCTTTGGCATTATTAAAAATAGTTTTTGATGGCATGCAAATAATTAATTACAATTAAATAATCAAAGACTGGAAAAGGAGTCATTATAGTAATTAGTCAATAAAGTTCGGTTTACATTTGAAAAATTAAATAAATAAATATTTATTAATATTATATTTATTATTATTTTCTAATATTACTTAGTATTGATTTAAATATTCAATTTAAATCACTTCTGATTATAATTCAGACGCACATATAAAATTCGCACTGGTATAATGACAACAAAATGAAAACACGTGTTTTAAATGTAGAAACTCAAAGCATGTGGATAAATATTATAAATATAAATACACAGTGAACAGAGGCAGCGTGCGTGCCAACATGGGCCACTTCATTGTGTTAATTTTGTGTCACGGTACGCGCGCATCGTAAAATTTCACTCTCATCAATTTTTCATAACGTGCCTAAAGAAGTATAACTTAAAAAATTTGGCATGGCAAAGACCGAAATTTGGCAGTACCACATTGAATTTGCTTGATGGATGCGGCAGAAGGCGATATCGTCCGCCGTTATTTCATGTGCCCACAGCTAGGACTAAGTTTCTAAAAATGGAATTTCATAATTCGCTGTATTACACTAGTCAACGAATTAGATAGGTTGAAGAAGATTTTTTATTTTCCGCTTAAAGAACTTACAAAAGTTCAACTATGTTTTAGTGCAAATATTAATTACTTATTTTTTCATTATGTAATTCTTTAGCTTGTATATTCCTAAGCAAACATTTTTTGAAGTGAAATTTCTTTAGGCGCATGAGGATAATATTAGCGTCACGAAGATGTGCAGCGTTTTTGTCGAAGAGAGAGAGAGTGAGAAGGGCGAATTACTTATTAAACTTTAAATTACTAAATAAATTTTATTTTTAAAATTAAGGTTTCGTAAAGAGAATTTATGAAATATTAGTATTTTATGTTTTTATGCAAAATAATTTATTGAAATCTCATATGATGAATTGTAAATTAATTGCCAAGTATTTTTATTATCGATTAAAAAATTTAAAAAAATAAATTTATAATTTGTATTAATTTCGACACTTTTAATATTTTAATGACAATTTTATATCAATTCCTAACATATCTTCCTTTTTCCCTGCCTATAAGTCTCGGAAATCTAAAGTTTTAGATTTGTATAAATATGAACAAGACTTAAAAATTAGTTTGCCAAGGAAGTTTCACTTCTGACATGTGTACTTTGTACGCACGCACTTTTTTTGTTTCATTTCGTATGTGAATTGCTGAGGGTCGCGAATAATCTCCGCCAGCAAGTTTGGCGTATGGTGCATATTAACGAAATTAACTCATCAGAATGAGATATATATGTGATAGGTTTAGGGGTGTCTGTGTTCACGTAAATTATTCCTTACTACTTAGCTAAAAGAATATGTTAATGTTTTTTTATTTATTGTAATAAATTACTGATATTTGTATTAAAGATTGATTAAAGTGATATTTGATTAAAGTGCCCATAAGTACTTATAGCAAAGCCTTCTTAAAAAATGGGCCTTAAAATCTCGTTATTAACTAAACTATACATCTGAATTTCAGTTTGACAGATCGTTTCATACCCAGCAGAGACCATTTTAACAACCGTACAAAGGAATTTGCGACTGAGCTGAGTCTTTAGGTATTAGAGTGATTGGGATGTCAGAGGCAAATGCTGGTCTTTAAAGCAATGGACACGCGCAATTCTCTTTGTTATTGCGCACTGAAATGACGCGTATAATGTATAATAGTAAGGTTAGAGAATTTTTAATTCTATAGAAAATACAAAATAATCCATAATTTATAAAAGAGTGGTCAAACGTGTAGGAAGCTCATCTGATGTTAAGTTATACCGCCGCCCAGGGACACTCACAATGCCAGAAGGCTCGCAAGTGCGTTTCTAGCGTAAGAATTGGTGCGCTCTTTTCTTTTCAGTCCATCTATTTGGTGCGGTGTTTTTGTTCTTTTGTTCCATTGAACTACATCCCACCGACGCAGCCGCGGTCTTCCGGGTTTTATGTTGCCATTACCATTCAGTGCACAAGTGCCAGCCTCATGAGCCTGTTATACTTTATGAATTGGACGATGTTGGCGCCGTCTAGGATGTTATAAAGTTCTTCATTAAAGCTGTCGTCGCAAATAAGACCAAAGATTCTTCGAAGAATCTTCCGCTCGAAAATAAGGAGAGACATCTCGTCTATCTTGCTAAGGGGCCAGGTTGCAGAACCATAAGTGAGCACTGGTCGCAGCAGAGTTTTGATTTTGACATTCGCATCCATAAATCCATTCAGTGAGTACTACACAACCAGGATCACATTAAGTCCATGTAATGTTTAACATGACGGAGTGAAGGCCTTCTCCAAATAGTTCCACTTCTCTCATTCTTTTTTCCATCCTTCCATGTTTCTGTTGGACGTCTTCTACTTTTTCTTTCCACTGGGCATTTCGTAGTAAGTGTCTTTTTGACCCAACGTCCAGTGGGTCCCAGTGGGCAATGTGACCTGCCGATTTCCACTTCCACAACTTTTTTGAATGTTGGTTAAGTTAGTAGACTTTGTCTTTAAGTTTAAACCGAAGAATAGAACGCTCCTTGTTTATTAGCGCCTTATTAAAACACACACAAACACACATTTAAGATACATATAAGAATTCTTAAACTAACACTGAAGTACATTTAAATATTAAAATGATAGCAATAATCCTCAACTCCTTTGTTGTTACGCAGATATGGCGTAATTACCGTTAATCGCGCGTTTCCCTAATTAAATTAGATTAATTAAGGAAACACGAGTGGGTCGTCATTCGTCCTTAATACAACGATACACATTAATTGAAGATTTGTGTTACTTGTAATAAGAAAATAGCGATTTATGAAAGCGAAATATGTAGTCTTTTGTTTTGCTTGTTCGTTACATTCTCTATCAGTCACTACATTCACAGTTTAGTCGCTCAGGCAGCGGCTGAATGCAAAAGCCAAAATTATTTAGGCAGCACAATGTACATTCTTGAACAAATTTTTGATGTATAAAAAAAATATTATATAAAAATTATTAATTATTATTATTTTTATTTAGTTTTTTTTACCAGTTCAATCAAGGACGTAGAATGAACAACAATAACTGCCAAAATCATATCATATTAAAAAAAACAAATGACTAGTAGGCAAACATTCCCTATCGGTAGTAGGTATGGCAAAATAGAAGAACCCACTTAAGTAGAAAAAATACGAAAACACGAAGTATCACGAAGTAAGAATAGGGGGAAGTGATTTCAGTAAGTACGTGACTGATATTTAATGGGTTAACGATTATTTGCATACAATATTGAACATCACACAAAATGTGAAATTGAATGTTCCGTTACAATAAGCTACAATAACGAAATAAACATAGGATTCTTAATTAGTTTTTATTAATGATATCATTGTTCGTGACAATGAATCCCCTTATTGATAAACAATTTAAACAACTTCTATTTTTTGTGCAGAAATTTCTTAATAAACACGCACCGGACTTGTATTAAGAATATAAGCGCTGAAAAATGTTCTCTTTCTCAATATAGAACTTATCTTAAAATAGAACACATGAAGCATGAAGGAAGGTATTAAATCGCAACATCCTAATACATAAACTGGAAGTCACGCCTAATTTCGAAACACATAGATATCTTTTCTCTCGATATAAATTACAGTAGATTGGCGTAGGCGGTACACAAAAGAAAACATACTAAATTTTCAAAGGATTCATAATCTTATTTTTATTATGCGATTTTGAGAATTTTATCCGTTCTCCGTGATGACTAACAAAGAGCCTTCTTATAGGGTGATTAAGTTTCCGGGGAATTTAGGAATAAAACCGATAAAATAAATAATAATGATAAATCGTTTATTTGCAAAGAAAGTGGTACATTCAGATTGATTAACTATACAAATCCGCACAGTCAGCCATATAAAAATAAGCATGCAAATGTCATATAAATTAATATAATCTTAAAATAAAGAAGTTATTTATAATTATTGTTAAACTTATGCTCTGAATACTCAATAATAGGCATATTTCCTTTTAAAATTTCATTACGTTTCCCTTGAAAAAAAATACACGGCAATGATCTATAACTTCTAGGAAAGTGATTAAATAGTTAAAGCCATGGCGTGACAATTTTTTTAATATATTGCGGCGCAACATTTAGGAACCCACAGCCGTGTTGGTTCCCTCGGTAGTACAGGCAAGATTTTTTAAATGTTTTAAATACGTTTGGATGCAAATAAATTAATAATGAAAATTAATATGTCGGTAAAAAAAGATTTTCGTATCAGACATATTTCTGTTTAATGCATCATTTTTCTACAGCTTAGAACGCGCTTTGCGCAATTTTACGTTTTCTCTGTGCTCTTCTACGGCGTAGAATCTTGGACTATGACTATGTCCAAAAAACTGGAAGCGTTCGAGATGTGGGTTTATCCACGTATGCTTAAAATATCTTGGACAAACGAAATACAACTGCTGGACAGAATGCAGAAGAACAAAGAAGTGCTTATGACGGTTAAGAAAAGGAAACTTGATTATTTCGGACACATTTTACGTAACACTAAAAAATATGAGCTCCTTCAACTAATCATACAAGGACGAGTGGCAGGTAGAAGGAGACCTGGCTGCAGATGCACGTCTTGGTTGAAAAACATAAGACAGTGGTTTTGTCAAAGCACCAGGTCATTGTTTAGAAGCGCGGCATCCAAAATTAAACTAGCCACGATGATCGCCAACCTTCGCAAGGAGATGCCTACTATAAGAAGCATAACTTTTCAACACAGATGATCAGCATTCTATGCGTCACTATCTAAGCCACATCGTGTTTCAAGAATTCCAGTTGGTTTTTTGCTGGTGTCACGAGCGTGATTTTTTGAATTCTTTTCGATGCGACTAAAATATTTAAACGGAATCTATGATTCTATGGAAATGGTGAGCCGAAAGTTTATTCGACTATAAAGTTAGGTGAGATGCGATGACAGTGTGGTTTACGTCCCCTATAAACAGGCCAGCTGCCGTATAACTTCACTGGTCTGCTAAATTGGAGTTTGCACCATAAAAATGGTACGTTCTGAGTTAGGTTGGATTTTGGCAGCGATTATGTCGTAAAGGAAAACTTGTAGATAAACCAAGTAATATTTATTATATACTATTATGCTGCAACTTTCCATCCAACGCAGCATAATTCAAAGCTGTGACTGTACCTAATAGGTGGCTATGTCATAGAATATTGAACTTGACAATTTTTTTAACAATGAACGCGCTTCACGCGGGCACAAATAAAACAAAATTATACTCTGATTTTTAATTCCGTAGAATTCTGACAGCCATCATTTTTTGACATTTCAGAGATTACAAGCCTTTTTGGCCCGGCACATTTTTCAATTTCAATACGTGTCAACATCTGACTCTATACAAACATTTTGTTTGTTAGTGAATGTATCCATTTTATTAAGTGCTGTGCTCCAAAGTGGTTTTACGACGACTGATAATTACGTCCCTTGTCATAACAAACAGTACAAAACGCACAAGTAATAATAAAATTTTTTTTTAAAAGGTTTACTAAACCTGGAATTAGTAGGCAGTGATGCCAGCTAAATAATATAATAAAGTAATTAAAGTTAATTCGATATATTGTTCGTGAAATTGAAATATTTGTTATTTATGTTTTAGGTCACTGGAGTAAATATTAAGATTAACCTTTTGTAGGTAAAACATAAACAATTTTTTTTTTATTCCCCTATTATGGGTCAAATTTTTCCCTTTTTCAGTGGAAAACTTTTTTAGTAGCAACATTTACAAAATGTCAGAATTCTACGGAATTAAAAATCAAAGTATACAGCTCTCTAGGTGATACGTTTATAAAAAGTATTCAATAATTATTAAAAGGAAAAAAATGAATCGGTGGTGCTGCAAGCTATTTAGTTCTGGGTGTCAGATTTCTGTATCTGTTTCATTATCATTTGTCAATCTAATAGGCAAGTAGGTGATCAGCCTCCTGTGTCTGCCGCCGGACACACGCCGTCCACTTTTTTGGGTCTAAGGTAAGCCGGTTTCCTCACGGTGATATCCTTCACCATCCGAGCGAATATTAAAAGCGCACATAGAAAGAAAGTCCATGCACAGCAGGGGATCGAACCTACGACCTCAGAGATGAGAGCCGCACGCTGAGTCCATTAGGCCTGCATTAACAATTAATGAAATTGCTTAACAGTAATAACTTTATTCGCTGAAGACCACTTAAATTAAACCTCAATAATTTATTCTATGAAAAGAAGAAAACTCTTAAGAACATTTCAATTGAATTCAGTGAAAATATTCAATAGATAATAGAAGTTTCAAAAGGCTATTTAAAGGTCCGCAGTCGGATTAGCATAATTCATAGGGTCATAGATCAGGGTAAAAATGCTTCTAACGAGAGATCGAGGTAACGAACTGCTCTCGGGGGATCTACACGATAGAAATACGCGATTAGTGAGGGAGTTAATAGATCCATTCGCGCTCAGAAATTAATGTTTTCTAAACAATCGAATTGTCATCAAATCATCGTATCATCACGTTTTATTAATTTGAAAGTATAGCCAAAAACAAAACAATGTATGTATATAAGTTAGATATTCTATATAATATAGATACTACATTCCTTGATTATTTTTAAACTAAATACTTATAATGTCGATGTATAGTTGTGTGTGGCAGTATGTAGTGAGTAGTTTGTAAGTGTGTGTAAGTTTTTATGTAGTCTCTAAAAAAACCTTCAACTTGTTTATTTCTTTCCAGGTATTCTGGAAATAAATAAACGGATTTGAATATAAATAAATAGAGACTTCCGTCCTTGTATAGTTTTATAATTTATCTTTATATGACTGTATCTACACTAATATTATAAAGAGGAAAACTTTGTGTGTTTGTTTGTTTGTTTGATTGTAATGAATAGGCTCATAAACTACTGGACCGATTTTAAAAATACTTTCACCATTCGAAAGGTACATTATCCACGAGTAATATAAGCTATATTTAATTTTGAACTAAACTAGGGTTCCGTAAGATATTAGGGTTTTTCGGACACAAGGTGTAAAAAATCAACCAAAAAGTTACTTATTTTGCGTACCCTGCCTAAACTATTAGAGATAGAACCATAAAATGTTCTAAGTAATTGTAGATCTTATAAATATCTACAAAAAAATCCGCAACACACTATACCTATCTATGTCGAGTGACGCACAATAACCATAAATGATATAATGACATGGCAAAACGGCGTTTGCCGGATCAGCTAGTAATGTATATTCCTAATGACAAGTTACAACTGTGAGCAACTATTTAGCCGCGATAAGTTTTGTAAGTTTGTACTTTTTTTTTAAATATGTTGTAATATTTTAAAATGGAATAAAGTTGATAGATGTATGAAGTCCCTTTCAGCAAGTGGGCTGATTTATAAACGTTCTGCGAACAATTGCACGATTTTGCAATTAACGCGTTTTGACTATTTTTGCAAAAAATCTTAGGCTTTTACGATCTTTGTTTATTTACTCTTGGAATAGATGTTATTTACTGTAATGGGAAGATACCAAACAGATTAATAAATTTATTTTGAAGTTTACATTTTTACTACTAGGTATCACTTAACATCAGGTGAGCCTCCTGCCCGTTTGCAAACTATTCAAGGGAAACAGTAGGAGAACACCAGTCATGGGGACCACCATGCTTTTTTGGTGGTTATGCCATTAAATTGTAGCTTAAAAACGTTGCTTCTGATACGTTGGTACTTTCAACACAGGCGCCATCTGTTAGAATTGTGACTATCAAATAATAAACAAATATTTTGCAATAAAATAATATTACGGGTATAAATTGAGATGTAAGCCATCCTATCTTTTAAGTTGGATCAAACTACACACGGTGTGCAAATTTGATTGATATCGGTTCGGTAGTTTAGGAGTCCATAGCGGACAAACAACGTGACACGTAATTTATATATTTTAAGATATATAATATGGCTTAACTGTCCATCACATCTTTCTAAAGCATTAAATCAGTGATTTGGAAATATAAATAAATATCGTTTTATTTTAAATGAGATGATTATTGATACTCTATCGAACAGATTAATTTACTAATATCCGGCAAAGGAAATGATGAAAATAATACTTAATAATACTATTACGTATACGCCAGTGCTTTTCGGTAGCTCGGCTACGTTGTAATTAATCATGTAAAACTACAAATAAATTGGTTTTTCAATAAGAATTTTGCATTCAAATATTTAACGAAAAGTAAACAATATTTTTTGAAAACTATCTATACAATAAAACTTGTTAAGTAAATAAAAACGCAATTTTTACATTATCAGAATGACCATAATGATATTTGTAGTACCTTTTAAACAAATAAAAGAGTTTTAATTATTTTTTCAAAGAAATTTAGCAATGCTTTTTCACAAAGACCTATTGTTACATAGTTAAAAGGTTATGGAACATACCTAGTTATTAAATTGAATGAACTATTATTATTATTCATATTTATTAATAATTGAATAATATACTAAATATTAAATATTATTAAATTATAAACGTCAAATATTTATTATTAGTTATATAATATTTAAAAAAAATAAAGAAAGCCAAAGAAGTATAACTTCTTACGCGCGTGCATATGTACACGCAATCTTTTATTATTTATGTTTCTACAAACATATTAGATAGTATAAGAGATAATGAAGTAGTAATTAACTTAGACACATAATCAGAATGACTGCCACAGAAAATAAAAAAAACAACCAAAATCAGCTTTTTAACCCTACAATTGACTATTTGACAGTAGTATAAAGTGTTATCGAGAGAAATCTGTATGAAATATGGCTTAAAATAACTTATTTATCAATGAAGCCATAATTACAAATATTGGTTTTTATTCGTTACAAATACTCACAGATTAGACGAATCAAAAATGAAATACCATACTTTTAAGTAATGTCAGTGTTTTATCTTTAGGTACGCCGTTTTGGAGTTTTAATTCTTCGAGGACTGTTTTTATCGATATTTTGTTATTAAATGTTATTAATTAAAACGTAAAAGACATGACGTGACGTTTGTTTACGTGTTTACAATCAAGGTATGTCATAGGGACTGGTGATAGATGAAATCTTACTTAGAGAAGAGTTTTTGCACGTTGTTTAAATTACGATTGATTAATTTGAAATCCAATGCTTTAGAGAATTAGAAATAACAATTTCTAAATGTTCTATAGTTATTTATAAATTATCTGAAATGGTTTTTAAAATCCTTTAAGTCTTCCTATATTCTTTCTTTATCTTTTCCTTAAACTGCTTTACTTAACAAATATACTAAGTATCTCGTTACTTCTTTAAATTCATTTAAGAACTCTTCTACCTCGTAATTAGTTACTAATATTTAAATATTTGTTATTATTATTATTTTTTAGAATTTAGTTTATTATTCTATAATTTTAGTGTTACATGTAATTTTATGGTTTTTTGGTATCTATTTATGTACTTCTTTTTCCATACTAGAGTTGCCTGGAAGAAATGCTTGTTAGCTATGGGCCTGTTGCGGGTTAACTTATATAATGTTGTGATGTCAAAAAACGTGTTGGTAGTGCAAACGTGTATTGGTGTATCTCGTGATTTTTTCTTGAATTAAATAGTATTTCGGTTTAAACTTTACAACTTACAGTTTCAGTGATGAACTAGTGTCCCACTACACATTAATCGCTATTTTTTTCCTCAAAAATATCCTTTATTTAACTATAATAAACTTAAAGTTAGAAAATCACTTCTTCAAGTACCTTCAATTTCACTTGTATTAATTTTTCACTTTCACCTTAATATGGAGGATCTTAAAAAGTCATTAAGGGATGTATCCGAAATGGTGTCTACCAGAATGGAAGAGTTTCAGCAGCGCCTTATTGCAACTCAGAATAGGTCCCCCTCGCTGGAACAAACTCCACTTGCTAGGGAGTTCGAAGCATTCAAAGGTTCTGTTTTATTCTGCCTAGAGAATCTTCAAGCTCAGATGGCGATTCTGTTTAGAGTGCAGGATGAGCAGGAGATGCGCAGTAGGCGTAAGTGTCTGTTGCTGCATGGAGTAAATGAAGCAAAGGATGAAAGCCCGGGCTCCGTTGCAAATATGATATCCACACTCTTAAAGTGTCCTAATGTAACAGAGCAGTGCCTCTCCCGTTGCCATCGAGTGGGATTAAGATCCAATGACAAGCCTAGGCCTATATTAATAAAGTTTCGTGAGCATGCCGACAAGTTAAGGATCTGGGCTGCCAAAACTAATCTTAAAGGCACTGGAATAACCCTGTCTGAGTTCCTAACAAAATCAAGGCACTCGCTATTTATGGAGGCAAGAAAGCGGTTTGGTGTATCAAAATGTTGGACTCGCGATGGACGTGTACAAGTGATAGGGGCTGATGGGAAACTTCGCCGCATCTCTTCGCTGAAGGAACTCGATTCAGTTCCGGACAGCATACCGTCATCGTCTGCAGCTGATGATGCAAAGCTGACAAAAGACAAGACCCGTAATAAGAAGGCTCCAAAAAAGGGTCAATAATTTCCGTCTGTAGTGTTGGTGTTCCGTGTGTTGGGGTTATAATCAACTTGGTTTGTCGTCATGATTTTCAAGTGTTAAACAGTTCTTTTCAATTACTTATTTGGTATCTTATAACATTCACCTTTGTTTACAAATTGTTATTACGATGATTTTAAATTTTAATTCCTAATTGTTAGTAAAGCCCATTGACGGATCACAGATTACAACTACTAACTAACAAGCGTGATGTGACACTGACAAAGGTTGTTATTGTAATATGTCAATGAAATTAATCTCTTATAATAAGTTTTTACAATAACTTTCCACTATAAACGATAATATACAAATTCGCTTGTTAAGTGGTTTTAGAAATAGTTAAAATTAGTTAAGTTAAGTTTGATATTTTCTTCTCTTTTTTTTTTTTTTCCGTATAGTGTGTTATATTACGTATATTATCTGTTCATTTTATTAGCGATTGAGTGTGAATACGGGATCGTTTAAAACAAAAGTTAAAAATTAATATACTTTGTACGCATATAGATAAATATTATTAGCTGTTAACACATGAATCACGATGAAGCTCTTGAATTTGTATCGGTCTCTTCGTCGGATTTCGAATCATTCCATAGCACTGAAATACCTCCCCCTCCCTTGCATAATATCCTCACAGCTTTATTCAAAGACCAATCGAGACACTTAAATGTCATCCATATTAATGCTCAAAGCGTTCCTGCTCACCATTTAGACTTGTTGACAACATTTGTATCCAATGAAATTCACGCTATCCTGATATCAGAGACTTGGCTGTGTCCAACCCTCTCCTCTCTTAGCTATTCTATCCCTGGTTTTAACCTAATAAGAAATGATCGAGTTGGAATGCGTGGAGGTGGCGTCGCTATTTACCTACGAACGCACATCCCTTACACTATTATCAATATGTCTCCTCAACCACCACCACCTAATGCATGCGAGCATCTTCTGATCGAGATCATGCTCAGTAAAGCTAAAATTCTCCTTGGAGTGTTCTACTCTCCTTCTCTTTTAGTCGACTACTTCGCAGGTTTTGATAATACTCTTGAAAGGTTTGTGCCTCTCTATAAAAACATAGTAATTATGGGTGATTTCAACACTTGCTTAATAAAAGACGACTGCCGATCGAAAAGGTTGCTCTCCATCACCGACTCTTATAATCTTCATAACCTGCCACTTCGCGCCACGCATAAAGTCCCAGGCTCCACTCCTTCCCTATTGGATCTTATATTTACCTCTTCTCCCGACCTATTACTAACCATGGCCAACTTCCAGCTGTCGCTTTTTCTCATCACGACCTTCTTTATTTATCTCTCAATCTTAAACCTCCTAAACTAAAACCCACTGTAGTCCTTAGACGCAATTTCGCTGCGATTGACACCGAGCGTCTGCTTATAGACGCGGCCAAAATCGACTTTAACTCGATTTATGAGTGTCCCACCATCAATGGTAAAATTGAATTACTAAATGCCTACATTACCAATCTTTTTGATATACATGCCCCCTTGAGGCCCGTTAAACTGAAGCATTTACCTGCTCCTTGGCTCAATGATGAAATTAAATCTTTGATCAAACAAAAAAACCGCGCCAAAGCCAAATTGAGAACAGCCAAAACGGACGAGGAGCGTGTATATTACAAAATCTTGCGAAACCGTTGCAACACGCGTTGTCGGGATGCGCAGAGACGACACATTCACGACTCAGTGTCAAATGGGGATCCCTCGAAAGTATGGAAATTTTTAAAATCTCTGGGTGTCGGTAAGCCACCACGTCCTTCCATGCCTCCCGATATCGAAGTAAACAGCCTAAACGCCCATTTTACTTCTCATTCTTCTTTAAGTAATATCGATCTGGCCTCAACTCTTGAGTATATATCATCTTTCCCTCGTCCTAGTTTTCCATCTTTCTCTTTCACTGAATTCTCTAGCCAGAATGTTGAATCGAGTATTTCATCTATTCATTCCAATGCTGTTGGTTCTGACCTGATTGGTCGTGCTATGATCATTCCTATTGTCTCTCTTATACTTCCTGTGATCACACATATTTTTAATTTTTCTATTTCATCAGGTGAATTTCCTTCTTGCTGGAAGGATGGACTTATCATCCCTATCCCCAAAAAGGCTAATCCTAGTACTTTTTCTGATTTTCGACCCATCTCGATTCTGCCTTTTCTATCTAAGGTACTTGAACGCCTTATACATGAGCAATTAAATGATTTCCTAATCAGAAATTGCATACTTAATCCACTTCAGTCTGGGTTTCGACCCGGACATAGCACAACTACTGCTCTGGTCAGAGTTACCGATGATATTCGCGTAGGCATGGACCACAAACAACTCACAATTCTCACGTTGCTAGATTTCAGCAATGCTTTTAATACAATTAATTTCGAAATTCTAGAGGGGTTGCTTAGGTCTATCAATATTTCTCCTCTTGCAGTTAACTGGATCTCTAACTATCTTAATGGGCGCCGCCAGTGCATTAAGACAAGCGATTGCATGTCTCAGTGGAGTTTGATTGAATCTGGCGTTCCGCAAGGTGGCGTACTTTCTCCTCTTCTTTTTGCTATTTATATTAACTCCTTAACTTTCCGTCTTTCAACCAATTTTCATTTCAATTTTCATCTTCAAATCTACGTCCAATCAAGTCTCGATGATCTCCCACAAGCCATACAATCTACTAATTATGAGCTGGCAAAGATAGTTGACTGGAGTAAAAACTTTGGTCTACTAATCAATCCCAACAAGAGTAAAGTAATAATTATTGGCAGCCCTTATTTCACGTCGAGAATTGATTGGGCCAGAATACCCCCTGTACATATCGACGGTGTGACTTTGAATATTAGCCGTACAGTAAAAAATTTGGGGGTTTTAATTGATCAAAATTTATCCTGGGAGCAGCATGTTAAAGAAGTTAGCCGCAAATTGTACGGTGCCTCCAGTATCCTTCGGCGTCTTAGTAATTTTCTTCCCTTTAGTACTAAAACCTCACTGGCTAAATCTCTCCTCCTGCCATTACTGGACTACGCCGATTCTTGCTCTTCCGATCTAAATGAGGAGTTGCTAAATAAACTGGATCGTCTCCAAAATTTCTGTATCCGATTTATATTCGGTCTAAGAAAGTACGATCATATCTCTGAGTTCCGTAAGCGGCTGGGCTGGTTACCCATTCGTCAGCGACGTGATGCTCATGTTCTCCATCTCTTATATTCCATCCTGTTCAACCCTAAAACTCCTTCCTATCTTAAAAATGATTTCAAATTTTTGGGATCCCATAACTATAGCCTACGCTCTTCCGAAAACTATATCCTTGAAATTCCATGTCATAACTCCTCCTTTCTTGGCGATTCCTTTAAGGTCTCTGCAGTTAGGCTATGGAATTCACTTCCAGTCCCTATTCGCTTAGCTCCTTCTCTATCTTCCTTTAAATTTCTTCTTTACAAACATTACCTGTCCACTTCGTATCCCTAACTTTAATAATAGGTACCTACTGAGACTGATCTTAATTTAAGAAATTAAAAATGATTCATGTGCACTTTATTATTAGTATTATTATTTTTTCATGTATTCTTTATTAGTTTAGTTTGTTTTTTGTTCCTTGTTTCCAACTAAATGTAATACTTGTATTTTTGCACTTCTTGCCTATCTTATGAAATTAATACTTTTTGTTTTCTCACAGTGGTTACCTGGAAGAGATCGCTTGAAAGCGATAAGGCCGCCAGTTGCTCTCCTTTTTATTTAATTATGTCAATTGTACTATATTAATGTATATGCAACGAAGTGATAATAAATAAAAAAAAAAAATAAATAACCTATTTTTATATGTATGTTTAACGAAGTGTAAATAAATAATATAAATAAATAATAAATAATATATATATATATATATATATATATATATATAATAGATTTCAATTACAAAACCTAAACTAGCACTGGTCTGAATTGTTTTACACCTCAACCAATATAATCAGATAAGTTGAGTCAAGATAGGGAAATAAAACATGAAATTGCAAACTATGTTTGATAACCGGTACAGACAAGTTAATTGGGGCCATAAGATCTAAAACGCGTAAGATAAAATATTCTTTCGCAGTCACCGCAGCCATAATTCACAAAAACAACATAACATTCACAATATCAGAGGCACTTGTATAATTTGAACATAAATTACTGTATTTTGCGCGAACATTCAACAAATCATTTTTTCCGAGTCTGTATGTTAGCTATTTTAGTGATTTTGATAAAGATTTATCACGTTTTACGCGGTGAGCAATAAAGGTCATAATTGACAGGAGCAAATGGGCTGAGGCTTACATGGTGCTAGGTGACATCGCCGTCCACTTAAATGCCAGAAGGCGAGTTGCCGGCCTTTTATGATTTGGTACGCTCTGTTCTTGTAATTACAATCATTGCGTAAAACAAAAAAAAATGGCGATTAAAAAGAGTGGCGGAGAGTTCTCTTCCGTTCTACGCCCTTGATTTGAGACCTTTGTACTTACATCGGCAGTAAATGTAAAATTAGAAGCAAATTACGAATTCGACAGCCCGGACTCCCAAAAAAAACCAAAAATTAGCTTAGTATTTTATTAATAAACTTATAATTAAATTACAAAACTACATCCGTTATCGATGCTAGATACGAATGGAATGATCAAACATATTTTATTAAATTAAAATACTTTAGGGTACCGTATATAATTAGCATTTCATATATATTTCTTTTTAGACGTTCATAAGTGTACATTAAAGACCTGTGAATAAATGATTTTGAATTGAATTGAATTCGATTAGGTTCGAAAATACTTCAGTGGTATACGATAGTGCTGCTGGGAGAGTGAATTGAAAACTGAATTTCAAAACTTATGGTAAACTAATTGCGGTTTTCAAACTTTACACTGTCGTTAGTATTTTACTACAAAGCTATTTAAACCATTATTTGTTACGTACAAACGGGCAGGAGGCTCACCTGATGTTAAGTAATACTGCCGCTGCCACTCATATTGCCAGAAAGCTCGCAAGTGAGTCCCTTAAGGAATTGGTACGCTCTTGAAGGACCCTAAGTCGAATTGGTTCGGAAATACTTCATTGGGCATCTGGTTCCGCATAGTGGTGGTGCGCGGCAAAAACTGCCTTAAGAAACACTCAGTTGTGGAACGTGGATTAAGTCTTGAGGACGTTATCACCGGTTTGCCTGATAGGCTTACAGCTAGATTTGCAAACCAGCCTGCGGGACAGTCATAAAAGGTCGAGGCCTCTAAGGGAAAAGTATGTTTTCTTAGTATGTATTAGGGAGACAATGATACTGGGTGCGTGCGTTAATTTCACCAGACTACATGGTTGTACAGATACATACAAACTCATATATATTAGACATCACACATTACGCGTCAATCCAATTAAGTACCTGTTTGAAAAATCTTATCTATATTATAGGCTAAGTTAACGATTCTTCTTATTATTAGGAAGGCATTATGTAAGTTTCATTATTCTTCGTTATATTAGCGTGTTTAATCAATTCAAAAGGGCATTTAAGATACATATAAGAATGAGCCTAGTCGGCTAAAATTGGGATAGCTGATGGCGACGCGTATCTCGTTCGTATATTATATTAAGTTTCTCATGTACCTAAATAAAAATACTTTTTCTAATGAGAAATAAAGTTCTTTAAACATTAAACATTATTCTGTGAACAGTATACAGTTCTGCGTAAATTACAATTCTGTCTGATCCAGTTATCTCAATTCTGATCTCAGGAAAAACTGTGTCAGAAATCTTTATGCTAACGTTTTTCCAGTTTCAGAGCACATATTTATAAAAGTGAAATAACTATGTAATAAAGAAAAGCTTAGGTTAAAAGGACTCACTAAGGACTCTAACTCAAAATATTGTAAACCTATTTTAAAAGAGTAAGTGTGGAGTTTCTTGCCCATTCTTCTCCACACGAAACTACCGTTTGGAAGGGGCAACTAGAATCTTCTTTATATATATATATTTTTTTGACGTTCAAAAGTGCCATTTTAGATGGTCTAATTGAAATAAATGATTTGACTTGACTTGACTTGAAGCGCGACCTTACCTTTGTTCAGTCGCGTTCTTGGCATCATATTTCTGTCCATCATTGATTACTTTTATATAGACAAGTATGTGATCAGCACGTAATTGTACACGATACACTGAAACGAAGTTATTCCTGCCGCTAATAATATATATGTGTCTTCGAGCAAGTCAGTGTTTAGACTGATCGATGACCTTCCCTGTAGGTCGGAGGACCTTTCATCCTTTACATGCTAATTGATACACGGTAGTCTTTAAGGCTAGGACAAACTAGTTTCTTCTCATTATCTTTCTTAACCAGATAAGTTTTTATAGTGTAAATAGAAACGAAAATCTAATCATGCATAGTTGGATTTCCAGAGCATTTCAGGGTTAACGGTCGGAGGTATGTCAAAGTCAGACAGACACCAGATCTATAAAGAGAAATTACTTATAAAAGAGGCTAAAATGTGAATGCTTAATTCGAGACGATACATCAGAAACAAATGAATAAATAAAATAAATGAATCCTTCAACAAGAAAAAATGAAAAATTCTGTCCAAGAGGTAAACTTTATACGAAACACTGGACCAGAATTGTAATGGTATTTAAACAGTCTCATAATTAAACGTTTGTATCAAAACTGCAGAGGTGGCTCCCAAGAGGTTAAATCATCAGTTTCGTTATTATTCCCGAGATTTACTTTCCACAGACCGACTTGCTTTTTGTTTTAAATCGATTAACTTTTTGTGAAGAGCAGCTAGAAACTTTTATCAGGGACGTATTCAACAATTTTTAAATTATTCGTGTTCAAAAATGGCCGGCAAATAAATTCTTGCCAAACAACAATGGGATATTTGTTTTAAAATAAGTGTTGTTTGATGATTTGCTATTAAAATTTAAAAGAGTACCGAGAGTTTTTTACGCCGGCTTTTTCTCTCGGCCTACACCCTCCATCTTCTTTGCCGATGAGTAGGGATTACAAATTTAATAAGTGTCTTTAATAACTGTCAATAAGGAATAAGTGATACCGGTATCTTATGTTCCATATAAACATTTAATAAACATTTTTTTTTTTCATTTTTTTTTATGTATGTAACAAAATTACAATCAGTTAAAAAATGCCATAAAGTATAACACGTGGACATCATCATAACTCCAGGTAGTGTAGAGTGTCATATTTCATGTGACTTAAAAGTAAGATAAAATCATAGTTTTCGCAGTGGTAGACTAGTGGTTTCACCGTGCGACTCTCATCCCTGAGGTCGTAGGTTCGTCCCCGGCTGTGCACCAATGAACTTTCTGTATATCTGCGCATTTAACAAATGCTCGAACGGTGAAGGAAAACATCGTGAGACAACCGGCTTGCCTTAGACTCAAAAAAACGAATAAGAAAATCACATATTAGATTGACAAATGATCAGGAAACAGATACTGAAATCTGAGGCCCAGATCTAATGAGGTTGCTGCGCCATTGACTTTTTTAAAGAGGAGGATCATTTTTATGTGAACCGACAAACTTATATAAATTACTTCAAAAAATCCTGATAATTTCAAGCATTCTTTCAAGTACGTTCCTGTGCTAATCCCCACTGAGTGTTGGGATATCACAATGCTCCTAATGCTATTTGTCTGCTAAAGCTAATCTATGAGTTTATGTTCCTGTCTAGAATTAAGAATTAAAAAAATGTTTAGATTTTTAAACTCAGCGTTACTTGGTCGATGCTAGCCGATTGTTATGGCCAGTTGAAGTAGGTACAGAGGATGGGAAAATTATGAGTTGTATAGAAGAATCACTTCTAAATTTAATTTTGGTCATGACTTTACGACAAATAAAACATGTAAACATAGTAAACAATAAGATATTCTTAGAAATCAGAAACGATACATTAAAAAAAAACACTCAGCCTAGGAAGTTTTATTCCTTACAAAATGATTTTATTTAACTAACTACAACACTAAAATAATAATCGATCAAAAATAATAATTAACACAACTAAAGGTCGAAACTAATACACAGAATAACCACTAAACACAACCGAGACGTCCGTCACGTCCGAGAGCCAAACGTAAAATACCCCAAACCGGTGTTCCACTCCTTTTTTATAACCTCTCGTTTGCTGAGTGGGGATTGTTGGAATATATTAAGCAATAAAAAAATATTTTAACAATCAATTAAAAAAAAATTTTTTTCTGTTCTTAGGGGGAGAGCTACCTGCACTACCCCGGCCTTTGGTTACTTGAGTACAGAATTGGCATAGACTGGATCCTAGGCTATTTGTTTTGCGAGTAAATCCACTGTCACATTTCACTTTGAACTCGAATATCAAAAGGCTGTTATGTTATTCTCTGTGTGCACTGATAAAAATTACAATGCCCGGCCATATTTATACTCGTTAACTTTATGCGCGGAAACGCTCAACAAATTCAGATGAAACAAAACGAAAAATTGCTGCATATTCAAAACATTTGCGACTTTATGAGTTTAGTAATGGAAAACCGATTCGTAGAGAGATTACATTTGAGTTGAGAGTGTGGTTAGGTCAGTAAGCAACGCGACAGATAACAATGTTAAACTGTGACTCAAAATTAACAGAATGAAGTTGCCCACGGAAGATGCTACGGCATTGGACATTATTTAAAAACAATATTCGAATAATAATAGAATTTATGTAAGAGAATAATAATAAATATTTATTTAATTTTTCAAATGTAAACTGAACTTTATTGATTATAACGATTTTTCAGTCTTTGATTATTTAATTGTAATAAATTAGTTGCATGCAATCAAAAACTATTTTTAATAATGCCAAAGAAGTATAACTTCTTACGCGCGTACATAAGTACACGCACTCTTTTTTTATTATGTAATTTTGTTTTTGCTAATTAATTTCGTATGTTTTCTTTTTTCGTTTCGTCTGTAAATTTTGTTCACTCTTGTCAATTTTGGGTCGCCTCTCGCAGGAGTGTTTTTTAATAAATAAAAAATAAATGTTAATAGAAAAGTTTTTAATAGTGTATAGTGAAAAACATAGATTAAGATAAAATGGTTGAGTTCCTATCCTTAATTTTATTGCATATTATAACATTAATTATTATAATATGTAGTAAAGTACAAAAACAACTTTAGTTCAAACTAGAAATATCAAAAGATAGACTAGAGACTTATCAAGCATGTTCGAGTACAAAATATTCAATAATTAATATTTAATTATAATAGGCCAATTATTTTTATATTTAAAAAAAACCTTCGCTTGTCACTGTGACCCTGGTACTATGCAAAGCATGATTTTATCTTACTTTTATATGAACTGGCAAGCCGCCCGCTTCAACATACTACCCCAAAGTAGCCATTTCGGATTATGCATACTTAACGGCCGTTATAACGATAAGTAACGGTGATTTATGTGGAGGGAGCATTAAGTTGTTAAGGCTTTTAAAGCTTTTCAGGGCGAGTTTTTAAGGTCTCATGACACTTTGTGAAAACCATATGATTTTTGCGTAGTCATCGGTGTAGAATAAGAAAAAAATTGTATGCATGACTGTATTATCTTTGACCCAATATATATATATATATATTATATCTAAAGTTAAAAAAGTCTTAAAAACAAAGACTGTATTTGTATAATAATACAAATACTGTCTATAAGAAATAAATAAAAAGGAGGGGAACGGGCGGCCTTATCTTTTTCGGGGAGTCTCTTTCAGGTAATTATTGCGAGGAAAAAATAATTGATGCGCATGAAGTTCAAAACTTACATGTACAATTGTTTAGATATAAAAAATGGAGGAAACAAAAAAGTTAAACCATATTATGTACATTTTGCATTCAAATATCGATTTGTACCTAAATCTATATATATAAAAAAAAGTCGTGTTTGTTACAACACTTATAACTCGAGAACGGCTGGACCGATTGCCATGGTTTTTGATTTGTTGGATTTGTTTCCGTCCCGAATAGCAGAATAAGCAATAAAATATCGGATAAGTTATCGAATAACAATAAATTAATTAATTAATTTTACGAATGCAAAAACATGGTGCCATCTGTTGACAAAACTACGCATAATTTTACGTCGAATTCGTGTCAGTTCAAGAAATTCCTATCTTGAGGTGAATGAGGAGATGCATAACCATGCTTTGATCCTGATCAAAAGATGTTGGATATCAGAAAGTGCTTTACATGCAGTATCGCCATATTGACGCTAGAGAGAAGATGCCTAATGTGTAAAACTGCCATTCTTCTTTCGCAATGGCAAGCAATAAAACATTTCTGTATTTGCAAAAGAGTTGTATTAATGTAATACTTAACATTAATGAAATCCTAAAATAAGTTAAATTAAAGTAACAACGATATTATAAGGTTGTAGGGCAAAACGAAGTTAGCCAGGTCAGCTAGTTTAAAATAAAAGTTCTTCCAGTCAACCAAAGTGAGGAAATAAAGCATAAGAAACTATAAGTAACAGACATATATATTTACTTTATTCAAACTGAGGTGAAATAAACATATATTACTATAATTAATTAACCTTTTTATCGTTATTTATTAGATGACATCGTTGTTTAACTGATTATTGTATTAAATTGCTTTTATGTCATCTAAATTAATTATCAGATGACAATCAATACGTTCTAATGAGACAACATGACATGTCTGGCTTGATTTACTAATGTATGCATAGTATAGGATTTCCACCTTTGACTGTTTTCTCTATGAAAATACTGAGTGAAATTTAAGGAAAATTAAATCAAAGAAGTTTTATTTTTTAAAAGAAACCAAACCATTACTCAAATGCTTAATTGGAAAGAATCTTACAGTTAATAAGATTTATCGCTTAAACACTCGCCATCTAATAACAGATAGGTTTTCTTATATTTTTTTGTCAATTGACTCATAAATGTTAATAGAAAAGTTTTTAATAGTGTATAGTGAAAAACATAGATTAAGATTCAAATTATAATTCAAAAAACCTAATACGTGAAGTGTATTTTTGAAAAACGAACCGAAGCGTATTGCTCGATTGGTGCAACTAATGACCAATCATAATCAAGTAACAAGTGTTTCGATTTTCAAATTTGTAGGTAGCGCTTTCTAATATGTGATCCGTGTACTAGTTTGTCCCAAAAATTATAGACACGAGACTGCCGTTGTACGACATATTGTTACCCAGAACATAATGCATTTCTCCTTTACGTGTTATTGATGGAAAAATCAATAGAATAGCACTTGAATAGACATGTAAGTGCACACTAATTGAACGCCCCTCCGCGTGAGGCGTAAACGAGTACAGATAGAAAAAAATCTGTGACAGTTATTTAAGAAACAATATACCTTTTTAACTAAAGTATGCTTTTAACGTACCATAAAGCGTCCAGGAACTCTGTTACTCAGAGAACTGAGTACCAACATTAACGAAATTATTAAGTAACTGCAATCATAAGTACCTAAAGTTAAATAAACATAAAGTAATGTGATTTTTTTTGCAAGAATAAAAAGGTTTTTTATTTTAATGGGAATATATGAATACTTTGTCTTTTTTTTATTGATGGTTGCGACACTTTGATGATCTAAGAAGAGCAGAAGTTATTGATAGAAAGGAAAATGCCGAAGAATATTCTTGACCCTATTAAAAAGGACATAGTACCACCATACAACATCACAAGGTAAGCCATACGACGACTGGTCTGGCCACCTAGAGAAAATGGGAGAGGATCAATCAACTGGATATGCTTTCTTGAAGCATACCTATACCAATGGACCAACGGCCCGTCGGAAGATCCAGACTTGCGTGAGTTCCAAATGGCCGATTGGCAAGCAGCAGCGCAAATCTACTTTGGGTCATTTCGCACGTAAGTACTGATGACATACAGTCAACTAAATTATTACAATAATACTTTTATTTGACGTCACAGAAAAAATGTATTTCGAAAGTAGTGATCGTTTTTTTTGCGGACGGTAGCGGTGATACAGCACGTCTGCCATCAATCGTTATTTATTGTGTTGTTTCAATCGATACTCAATATCAGGACATGCATAAAAATAGAAAACTTTGCTTAGAATACAAGTTTGGATCTAATTTCATTATACATGACGCTTTTATTTGAGCTATATTTTAATAAGTCCCTTTACCACTGGCTCTGCCACGTAAACCCAGGATCTATGGCACGCGAAGGGTGATTTTGGATTCGATTTCTGACGGTAAGTGAATAAGGCAAGGCTACTCTATAAAGTAACCAGAAATAATGATCAATGATCAATCAAAAAATAATACGCTAATAGACCTCGCACTGAGCCCCCGTGTTGTGGGTAACTAGATAACAATTATAACGTACATGGTGCATGTTTAAAACAAAAGGAATAATTATGGACCAATTTTTAAGAAAATGGTTATGGATATGTGTGTGAACGTGCTTGCCCAGTTTAGGTTAGATTTTGCAACCTCAAAGTCATGCCAAGACATGTAGTAAGACTTCTGCAGAATCCAAATCGTTTCGAATAATTTTTATCCATTTGTGAGTTCTGGATAGTTAGACTATTCCAATAGCTTATGACAATATATACTACAATAAGAGCAGTGTTGGCCTAGTCGCAACGTGCATCTCTCAACCCTGAGGTCGTAGGTTCGATACCTGGCTGTGCACCAATGGAGGTGCGCATTTAAAATTCGTTCAGCGGTGAAGGAAACCAGCTTGCTATAAGACCTGAAAAGTCGATTGGTTGATCACCTACTTGCCTATTATATTGAAATGATGATCATGAAACACATATAGAAATCTGATGCCCAGACATAGTACTATTTTATACTATTCACGTATAATTTATACCTAAAAACTAATTAATATGGGCAAACATTTTTAGTTCTTTTTTATAAAATTAAAATATTATCTTAGCCAAAATAAGTCATTCATTTAAAACATTTATCTACTCTCATTCAAAGGGATCGCTTTCAGTAATTAATCGAAGCTCAGCCTATTCAATGGAGATTAGACGATGATTATGAATTAATTACTCCTCCTTTCAGACGCGATTCAAAAGGTTTTTTACATAAATTAGCTGCGTCATATGTTTTTGTCGAGCCTACATAACCTAGAAATTAATCATGTGTTAGGTTAGTTATAGTCTGTATGCCTTATTTGTTTATTCACTCAGTGGTCTTAGTTGTTGTATTCGAGTGTTAGTCTCGGGTTCAAATTCCGGTTTAAATAGCCATAAATTTGGTAGTTTTTCGGATTAATACCTGTAGCTGAGTTTCATCATCGGACTGCTCCTGTTATCACTCCTCCCTACCTTACCAGCTTGTCCAGAATCTTCTGTTTTCTTTTGGCACTATGACTAAAGTAGCTAATCGCCCGTTTGTAAATTATAGTTGACAGTCTTATGGTGATCTTTAGTTGGTTGAGAATGGACTTTGATCTTTGTAAATGGTTATAAATGCGAATTAATAACTACATTATATACATAATTCGAGGTTATGGCATAATGGTGACAGAATTTACGAAATCACCCTGTAGTTTATATGTTCACACATAGAGATACTTTTTAGAAATAGAAACAACAAACAAAATTGTTTTCTAAAATGTGTTTTGGGATATTGCGAATAATTAAAACAAATTGTTTGGAAGAATCGCGACTGAGTTATTCGCTACAAACCCATGTGGACAACGGAAGATTTATTATTTAACTGCTTTTGTTATTTGGAAAAACGGATAAAATATAAACTTAGCAAGGGAAACTTTTTGTGTCTTTATTGGCTAAATAAATCTAAATGTAAATAAATCTGTATACAAAAGCAAATAAACGAATTTTTTTTTACGAAAAAAAGCGATTTGAGTCCCGACCTCAGGCTCTCTAGCCAAATGCGTGACCACTAAGCGATTGCTATTAGTAAACACCCTTAATACTAATAAGAAAACTTTTGTGTTTTTTTTTTCAAGTTATGTAATTGTGTCCAATATAAAATAAGGCAGTTTGGCCACATATCTTAACATCGAAGGGAATCATGTTAACCGTCTGTCCAGTTCTGTATATTAAAAAAAACATGTGTGAGTAATCCCAACTAACCAAAAACAATTGACAAAATGTTAAACATCCTTAGTTTAAGACATGCATTGAGTTCAGACTGTTGTGTTTTGTTCGGTATAGATATTTCTGAAATAATCTGGAAGATGCTTTCCACATCCCTGAGTACACAGTAGATCAACTATTTGACATAGTGTATATTTTGTCATGTGTTTAAAATATGCTCACAGAAATAATGTCTAAGAACGGATTAGTGCTAAGTGCTAAATAGTGGTAAGTGAAAATAATATACTAGAATAATCTTCGGCTTAAGACAACATACAAAAAAAATATGTTTACAGAATTAAAAAAAATGGCTTTTACAAACTTGACTTTGTAGTTCTAACTTCTAAGGCATCCTCACTTTCGCCGCACGAGCAAATGCACATGGGCAGAATTTGTAATGGTGCACAGCCGGGGTTCGGTTCAACCTCTAGGATGAGAGTCGCACGCCACTTTTTTTTTTAAGTGAAAACTTCTTTAGCGGCGCTGAGCACTTTTTGTATGGGTAAAAACTTTCAAACTCGCGTCAGGGTCACGTGATGCTGATCGAAAAAGCGTAAGATCGAGGGGAAGGGAGAGGAACTAGTATCACCCACTCTTTCTACCGTGCCTGAGGGTGAGATCTATAGTGCGCACTTAGACTTTGCTCTGACTTAACTATCGAGCTAAGACACAGTCACAGTAAACTTTGCAGACGGTAAAAATCAATCATTAATTGAATTTTTAAATAATGAATTTGGTTTAACTATGTCAAATGATCGCAATTTTAGCACAACGAAATACAAAACTACTATTAATGCGGTCTTTATTAGACATTTAAGTGTGTAGGTTCGAATCAAAACTGTTTGTTTCTTGCTTCAGTTATCATAAACCAATTGTAAATATATAAATAACGATATAATATTATAAATAACAACATATAAATTGTCATATTTGTGTACGATAGTGCAATAAATAAACATTGTATTCTACCTCATAAATGATAGTACTTTTATACTTATAATTAAACACAACCTTAATATTGAAGTTTTCACTTCTGCCGGCACTCCCGGAGTGCTAGTGTTTTTTTTTTTTACTTGGGGAAATGCATTGCGCATACCCCACCGCGGTGCGACTGCTTAGTGCGGGAGGGTTATGTGGGACTCGCGAATGTGCATACCCACTAAAACCCCAAGGCGCCACCAACAATCGCCTTAGGCGGGATGCGGTAACAGCAGAGCCTTATCCGCTTCCCGACATGCGATGCGGCGGTTGTGTCCGCCTCTCCCCGCCCATTGTTGATTTGTGAAGATACTTGACACAGCAAGTATCCTTCACAGATCGGGCCATACGCTTTTAGGAATAGCTAGGGGAGATCGGGTCCAGTGCTTGCAGGGATGGATCACCATCCCTTCTTTTGAACGCATGGACCCCTGCTTCCCCGCTTGGGCACTCTTTAGGTGGCGAGGATTTGACGGGCCTGCGGTTTCTTTCGCTTCCGCGGACGGGTTCCGGGACGGGAAAGCTCCCTGGTTCTTCCCGCTTCTTCTTTGACTTTCATGACCGACTCGCAGAAATTATAGAAGATTTTCCACGAGCCGTCATTTCCTGCGCTCACTATGGCTTTCACTACGTTTGGCAGAATTGCGTCCTCACCCTGGAGGGCATCTAACAAAGGTCTCCTTTCCGCTTCCCATGCTGGGCAGTCCCTAAGTGTATGCAGGGCGTCGTCCCGGCTGTCTCCGACACAGTGGTGACAGGTTGGTGACTCCTCACACCCTACTACTTTGTGCAGATAGCTACCAAAACATCCGTGTCCGGACAGCATCTGCACAAGTCGATAGCTGAGGTGACCCCAGCGCCTCTTTACCCAAAGTTGAAGCAAAGGTCTGAGGGCTTCGGTAGTATATTTACCGGCACTCGCATCCGCCAGCTCTCTTTCCCACTCTACTAACAATTCTTGGTCTTCTAAGGCTCGCCACGCGTTTAATTGTTCCAGTGTGGGGTTATCCCCTTTTTCCCGAGCTTCGGCCCTCCTCCAATATACTTCGCTAAAAGCAGCCGCATCGAGATGCCATGGCGCGGTACCGGCTATAACACACACTGCGTCATAAGACACAGTGCGGTACGCCCTCGCAACCCTGGCAGCGACCACTCGCTGCGACTGCCTGAGTATTGTGCGATTGTACCCGGTCAGTTTGTCGGCCCATATGGGACACCCGTACAGTGCTTTTGCCCGGATCGCATTTGCGTATAAGAGGCGACACCCCCCACTCGGCCCGCCGAGGTTTGGCATTATGCGCGAGAGCATGTTTGCGGTGGCGGTGAGCTTAGGGGCAAGTGCCACGAAGTGTGGTCTGAAGGTCCACCGTGGGTCAAGAATCAGCCCAAGGTATTTGAGCGTAGTACCGACCCGGATAGCTACTCCGCCGACGATGATGTCTACGTCTTGAGGTGGAGCTTTTCTGTGGCCGTAGAAGCATATAGCTTCTGATTTCTGAAGGGCGACAACAAGGCCGAGCTTCTTGATTTCAGAAACCACCCGAGCTACTCCAGCTGTCGCTCGGAGGCGCGCTTCCTTAAAATCTTCTCCAATAGCGACCACGAGGGTGTCGTCTGCATAGCATATAGTTGACACTCCAGGGACTAGTTTCGCTCGCAGCACCCTATCGTAACCTATGTTCCAAAGAAGGGGGCCAAGAACCGAGCCTTGTGGGACACCGCACTTGATGAGGTGACTCCCTATGCCATTTTGTTTCGGGAAGATAACACGGCGGCCGTTGAGGTACGATGCTACACATTTTCTTATATAGGCCGGTAAGCCGTGGTGGCGAAGGCCGTCCGCGATACAGTCCCATGGCAAGGAATTGAAAGCGTTCGCGATGTCTAACGATACCGCGAAAACCACTCTGCCCCGTGACACCTGCTCCTCGCAGACGCTTCGCAGGCGCGCAATTGCGTCGATCGTTGACCTATGTTTCCGGAAGCCAAATTGAGCCTCATGTATGTTTGGTCCTATAGTTTCCAAATGATTGTAAATCCGACCGGCAATAATACGCTCGAAGAGCTTGCCGGCTTCATCTAGGAGAACTATAGGTCGATACGCTGATGGTGACTCTGTAGATTTTCCACCTTTTTTTAGAAGAACTAGCAACCCAGTCTTCCATGTCGACGGAAAGAGGCCATTTCTAAGACATTTCGTGAGTAGGCCTCGAAAGCGCATGCCAAGACCAGCGTCGAGGGCCAGAGCTAACACTCGTCCGTGCATGCCATCGGGACCAGGTGCAGTTTTTTTAGTGGTCATGCGTGTTATTGCTGTCTTCAGCTCCGAAGGAGATACTTCAGACACTGTGACACTGTGTTCCGTGGTCGTCTCATGTGGGGAGCTCAGGGCGTCGCGTTCAGGAAAAAGTTCCGCAACCACTGTGCTGAGCAGTTCCGGCTCCATGTTTTTCGTGAGTGGCGGGGCCCACGAGCGCAGCTTGTTTGTGACAATCTGATACGGGCGTCCCCAGGGATCCCGCTCCAGGGTGTCCAGCAGTTCTTGCCATGCTTTCTTTTTTGCTTCGGCGATACCTATTCGCAGCGCCAGTTTTGCATCTCGGTATACGCTATATGCTTGTTTTTCCTCTTCTATGCGAATTGGTCGCCTTCTGCGAGTCCTGGTGTAGCCTCGACGAGCTGCTACACAAGCAATCCGCAACTGGGCGAGTTCTGCCGACCACCAGAATACACTGGTCCGGTGAGCTCCAGGGCGTCTTCTTTGCATTGCAGCATCCGCGATGCAAGTCATTGCGCCACGAAACCACTCTGCCTCTTCCTCTGGATCTACGGAGGCTGGGATCGGGCACCAGGCCTGCACAATCGTAGCCAATTCCGCCTGTTCCTTGTTAAGACTCCCAAGTGCCCATTTTGGGCCCAGTTCTGACGGGTCCGAGCTAGGATTGGCCGACGGAGAGAGAGTGCGGAAGCGGATATACCGGTGGTCCGAAAGCGTCTCAACCCCCGTCAGGACCTCCCAGTCCTGAACACGGCACGAAAGATGGGGGCTCGTGAACGTCACATCCACAATAGATTCTCCATTTGTTCGAACACACGTAGCTTCAGAGCCCCTGTTAGCCACTACCAAACAATGCGCTGCTGCCCAGTCCACCAACGCTTTTCCTCGTGGGCTGGACACCTGTGAACCCCAGGCCACAGACTTTGCATTCAGATCCCCAGCGATGACTAAATGTCTCGGATGGCTCCATTGCACCAGGCTTCCCAGTTCGTTTAGGAAGGCCTCAAATTCAGCCAGCGAGCGATTGGGGGAGAAGTAGGTACTCGCGATACACATTTTGCTACCCAACTTTGCTGCCACATAGCCGTGGCCTTTTCGAACTGGGCCAATGCAGGGCGAGCCATCTGCCGGTGTAACGATAATTGCGGCCAGACCGTCGAGGTCGCCAACCCAGTTCGTTTTTTCGGGTATTAAGTAGGGCTCGGAAATAATACCAACGTTGATATTCCACTGCGCTAGACTCTGGTACCTACTGTACGGTCTTGTGCAGCAGCGCAGTGGTTTAGGTTGCTCTGAAGAAACCGTAGGGCCATGTTAATTTGCTGCGGTTTCTATGACCTCCATACGCGCATTGTTGCGCGGAGACTTTGCGGGCGTCTTTTTTTTAGGTGACGAGCGGCGCCTGGGTACCCTCACACTGGGAGCTGTGCAGCTGTTGCCACCTAGCCTGTGATCCGCTTTTCTACCGGCCTCGTCGCAGAGTAGGCACTTGGGTTTTTCACTGCAGGAGGCTGCCCTGTGACCGGCTTGACCGCAGCGAAAACACAGTTGGCTACGATCAGTATCGGACATGCAGCGGCTAGCTACGTGCCCGATTTGTAAGCAGCGAAAACACCGTAGCTCTCTTGGCTTTGCAACACTAATATTTGCCGCAACCCATCCGACAAAGAAACGCCCCGCTAAGAGTTTTTTGGCGGCCGTTACGGGGCAGTTAGCCCACGCTGCGCCAAGACCCGATCTATCTTGTCGTATACGGCTGATCCTTATTTGATCAGCCGGGCACTCTCCCTTCGCCGCAATCGCCTCGCGCAATTCATCCGCTGTAATAGAGTCGTCCAGGCCAGAAATGCGGACATCGGCGCATCGGACGGGCCGTGTAATCTTGATTCCGCTGTCACTCAGTACTGTTTTGAGTCGGTTGGCTAAGGTATCGGCTTTTTCCCCACTGCCGGCTCCGGGGATCTGAATTATCGTGGCTCCTGTTGCCGCTCGGCGAAACTTAACGCCCTCAATTCCAGCCTCCTTCAGATCTATTTTAGCCCGTGCTTCTTTTAGGGCAGAGGCGTAGGTAACACCCTGGGCTTCAGCGTCTTTAGACAAAGTGAGCACAATTGCAGCGGTACGAGGTGCCTTTAGCTTGGGCAGTGTCCTGGGTGGGGGCTTTTCAGCCTTCGATGTTGCCGACTTTGGAGCTCTCACATTTTTTTGCGTCGCCTTTGCCGCCTTTTGCCTTTTTTTAGTAACCATCGTCCAATTTTCTTCATTGGTGGTAGTCAGCGAGGGCCAGGAGTGTGGCAATACAATGGCACTAGCGGTAGAGGAGACAGGTGTATTTCTTTCAAACATTTCCATCCTCGGCGCGTTTGCCAAACGGTTTTGCTCATTATTTCCAACGGCAAGCGTCTGCACGGTTGCCTTTCCCCGTTTTGTTTTCGAAGCTGCAGCTGACATCGGTGATTTGGAAGGTGGTTTCACCTTACCTTTTTTGCTCTTTTTACTCTCAGTCGGAAGGGGAAGGGCTGGCGTCTCCAAGTTGGGCCTTGACCCGAGATCCTTAAATTGCGCATTGATATGCTCACCTACCTGTCGGAGGATCCGAGCCTCCAGTTCGTCTACATTGACAGCTGGGTGGTCCTTCGGAGCTTGCAAGATCGACCTCAGCTCGCGCATTTCGCCTTGTAGTAAATTAAGTTGTGCACGGAGGCGTTCATTTTCTAGCTGCAGAGCTCGAGTTTCATCCGACAGCGTTTGCACGGCCAGATTATCAGCATCCGTTCTGATTGCTACAACTGCCTTTTTAAGAGCGGCTACAAAGGTACCTTTTAGGTTCATAGAACACCTGGCCACTTTTTCTACGGCAGCCAGGTTTTCTTCGATGCGTCTTCTGGCGTTTCCAACCGTACCTGTCTCAGTGGGTTTCTCGTTTAGAGCCGCGAGTTCCGCCTCGGCTTCACTTTCTCTCTCTACTCTCCGGGCTCTTTGGTATCCCGCTTTCGTGCGTTCGTGCGAAAGGATAGGGGTGTCGCTGCAGCTACTCTCCTCGTCATCCTGTCTCGTTCTCTTTCGGGGTCGCCAGAAGCGCGACTTCTCCCCTGGGGTGCAAGGAGCCTCACCTAGTCCTCGAGGACTCTGTTGATTGTGTGTCGAGCTTATGCTTAACATAGAGCTTGTTGAGTCTGAGCTCATATTGTCAGCCATGGCGAAGGTCCAGGTTGCACTTCGCACCGGTGATGGACATGAAGTGCGCTGGACGATCTCATTGCTTTCCCTTATTGCGATCTCTCCTTGTGTAGAAGGTGTTGCAAAAGCGCCTGAGCACTCATCCAACCGCCCGCTACAGTCCGTAAGCTTGTTCATTATTTCCGTATTATTGCCAGGTCGTGAGTTTTTGGGATCTATCGCATGGTCGTGGTCCGCCCCCAGAATACGATGCGGACCGGATGCCATGACCACTTGGTCATGGGAGGGATTTGACCCTCCTGGGGTAGTCTTTACTTTTCCGTTACTTTCCATGCTTTGAGGTGCTTTTAATTTTTAAGGAGGGGTAGCTCCCCTCTTTGGTGCCCTAGTGACCGGGTTTAAACCCCCCGGTCATGCATCCCATCGCCGGGAACCAAAACTTGGGATTCAGGTGACCTGTATACGGACAAAGTATACATAGAGATACACGTTGTAGTAATAATAAAAGCGCGGGTACGGCAGACCAATGTAGGCCGTGGAAGGGTCAGCCGCGCATAGGACGCACAGTATGAATAATCGTTTGTCCTCCACCTTGGCTTCGCATGCAACGAAGCAGCACAAGAACATTATACAGACGGACGTAAAACACCACTCTCCGCCAGCCCATTCAAGGGAGGAGGAAACACAGATACAAATAACACCAATACAAGTACACACCGTTGCCGGATAAAGGGAAGCGGGAAATACAAATAACGAGCACACACACAACGCTCCACAAACCAGCCTGTTGAGGAGCAGGGAGCACATTGAGACACGAACAAGACAAAACACAAAGCGCCGAAAACGCCCGGACAGCTAAAGCGCCCTCTACCCGGCCGCATCTCGCGTGGTTCTTCTAATGAGAACCTGTCGGGAGCGGCTAATAACGTCGTGGTGGTCCCATTTGCTTTCCAGCAACACATTCAGGCGTACGCCCCGTGCCGCCGGTACTGAGCCCTCCCGCCACGACAAGGCTGGACCCCGCGGAACTACATAGTTCCGCGGTGGGAGGGACGCCACGCCACTAGGCCAACACTGACTGATTATGACTGTGTATTGTATAGAAATTGTTTTTCGTCTCTTAACAGGCTAAAAGTGTTTAAAAACAACCGATACGCTATATTCCCAAATACAACCTTTTCAATCACTGCTTTTCCAAAAACACACAGTGACATCCACAATATTTGGCCAACCCTCTCAAGCTTGATTGCTTGCGAAATATTTTTTACAATTCATCTTGTCCACAAATTACATAATAAATTGCAAGGAAATATTATAAAGTCAGGAACCGTTTCATGTTTTGTGTAATAAATGTATATGTTTGAGTACAAGTATTTTTTAAACGATTTCTAGTGATTATTTTCTAACATTTCCATTGATTGATATTAATGTTCTATATTTTTATAGTTTCACACTCGACTAGCAAAGCCTATTGTACGTCCTGCTATTTAGCTCATGAGTTAATTAAAAGCGGGGCAACGTATCACGTGACTCCAACCTATCATCACCATGGAAACCACCATCTAGTCGTCTTAATATGCCACCATAAACATAACTTGTATAAAAAACAAGTCTCGAGTTATGTAACCTAACATTAGTTAATTAACAAATATATATATACGAGTACATATATATATATTTAAAGCGTAAACAAAATTATCGCATACTTGAAGCTAATATGAACCGTTTAGTTTTTACTACAATCATAATTTTTTTTTTTAACATTCTCGTTTCCGATAATGTCCAATAAGAAAAGTGTCACTTAGATTTACGAACTCTTCAATAAGTCAAGTCAGTTTTTTGTTAATCTAACGTCGCAACTCCACTACCCCTAATGTTATATTATTTGAGCTTATCCATACAACAACCGCCATTGAACTAGATTCTCGCAACGCAGTTCTTCTTCCGTAAATAGCTGTGAAATCAATGTAATACTAAATCGGTTATTTATTTTTAAGTTGGTATGGAGTTTTAAGGGTAAAAAACGGTTTATCTCGATTTCCGGCAAAACTAAAAGTCCTATCGAAGAAAGTTAAATGGCAAAGTTGTAGGTAATAAAAAGATCTAAAACTTTTGAATTTACACATTTTTCACATAACCTCAAAATTGGTGTGAAAAATTCAAAAAACCAAGTTTTTGGTTTTTTATTTTTATCTTTTACAAAAATGTATTTTTTTAAACGAAATTTGGTGAAAACTTACCTTATTATGTCCCAAATATACTGTTATTTATTTGATTAAAAATATTTAATTTTTTTACCTTATTTTGAATTAATATCGAAAAAACACCCTAATTTTCAATCGAAAATTCTGACGTCTAAATTTCAGCTTTTTTCAAAAAGTTGGAGTGCTTTCAGTTCGTTGAAATCTCCAAAAAAATATAAACGATTTTAAAACAAATGGTGACTTTCACCAGTATAATACGCGAAATAGAACTAATTTGAGTGTACGACCAACCAGGCTCCAAAAGATAAACCACTCCTTATATGGAAATTGTATTCGTTTTTACAACAAACTCCCAAGCGAAATTAGAGAATTATCACTTAATAAATTCAAAGCCCTCGTTAAACGAAAATTAATCAACAAAGCTTTTTATAAATTTGAGGACTTCTTAAATGATCCTAATCCTTGGGATTGATTTGCTCCAGTTCAAACAATTTGTATGACAATACTTGGCGATTAAAAAGAGTGGCGGAAAGTTTCTTACCAGTTCTTCTTACCCGCTCTACGCCCTTGACTTGCGAACTGGTAGTAAATGTAAATTTATGATTAATTTAACTTGACGATTCAAAAGTGTACTTGGTTACCCACTTGAATAAAGATATTTTGAGTTTGAGTTTGAGTTTGAATACCACGCAGCACGTACATTATCTATCTATCTATATTCTATATATACAAAAATTAATTGCTGTTCGTTAGTCTCGCTGAAACACGAGAACGGCTGGACCGATTTGGCTAATTTTGGTCTTGAATTATTCGTTAAATGCCAGAGAAGGTTTAAACGGTTTGAATAAATATGAAAATGCTCGGAATTAAACAATTTTGCTTTTCCTGTGATGTGTCGTTCAGAAATCAAATTGAAAGAATGGTTTAAAATGTAAACTTATTAAAAAAATTATATCTTTCTAACTTTTTTAGGAGGTAAAAAATAAACATAATTTTATAATAGTGACATTTCAACTAATGGGTCTTTTTTTTGTTGATCTTTTGTGATGGTCACACTTTACTGCTAAGTGTGACTTACAATAAATAACTGTTTAAGTTGTAGTAAAATAGTTGTATCCAATAACCGAAGGAAATTGAAATACTTCCATTCTCAGTATAAAATATCCTAGATTCAAACGTTTAAAATAACATATCTCCGAATACTTAGTGTGTGTTAAATCTGTGCTTTCGAGAAAAATAGAGCTTCCTTTTGATATTCGTATACAATTTTCCATACACTTGAAGATTTCGCGGCGTCACATTTGAATTTGAATTGAATTTGAATAAATATAAAATCAGAAAGTGCGACCTAGGTGGGTGATAAAAGTTATGAATAATTCAGTTTTTTGGCCAAATGTCTTGATCTCAACACTACGTGTACGAGATTAGGTATTTTACATTTCAATTTGTGATATAAAAGCGAGGCGGGTAAAATTCGCTAAAAATATTTAAGATAAAATATTTGAAAACTTTGGCAAATTGTAAATAAAACTGAAATTGTTAACTATTGTAAAAAAATCAATAAATTTTAAAACATAGTACCTAAGTGTTTGTTTCAGTGCCTTAGCCTCTCAATATAGGGCAGACATATTATGTATTTCTGGGTTACTGCCATACACAAATTATACAGCCGGGATTCAAACGCTCGACCTCAGGAATTGCAAATTTGTTATTATTATAATATACTATATAAGAAAGTGTTTAATACCTGGCAGAATATGAAATGACTACACTACCACTGTGGAATCACCTGACCGTCGTATTACCGAAAGAAATAAGTCTACCAATTTATACGCCGGCACAGCACTTGTGTACCGTACCTACTGACGTTGTGAGTGTCTACGTGTGGCGGTATCTTTTTACATCAGGTGCGTTTGGAGCCGATCAAGTATTACGTAAACACTATGGGGGGTCTTTGATTTTCTTATTTGGTGATAACGTCTACAGTAATTATTCACTTTTTTTACAACGTTTTACGTTTATACTATTATTTATGAGAGCTTTGCTTACTTTTGCTGACATGAGGAAGAGGGGGGGGGGGGGGATAAAGTAAATCTCCTTACGTAATACTTAAACGGTCCCTTTTCTGTCCGTCACTTGTTCTATGACAAAAAAAGTCTACAAGAGAGGATGTCTATACAGATTACAATGTACCATACACAATAAAGTAAGCAATATTAAGCTGGCTTAATTTTCTACAATCCCCTTCCTTGTGTAGGGTGAGTAGGCAAAAATTCATTACATATGGAGAGAAAAACATTGAACCATTTTAAAATTTAAGCATCTAAATAAACATTTCTTAAAACTTTCCAACAAAATTTCGTTGAAGTAAACAAGGGAAGTGGAACAAAACTATCCGTTTATTCGCCGGTTAGTAAAGTTTACCTTCTTTATATTTAATTGATAAGCGTTAAGCGATTTCTACTAACTGATGTTCGCTGTGTATAGTAAATACACCTTCTTCAACTTTAATATTATCTTTTTAGTATCATTACTCTAATACAGTACAGCTGAAGAATTTGTTTCTTTGGTTAGCTAATGCGCGTAATAGTTAGTGTAATATAATTTATTTTACGTTTGGTTTTGGCTAAAAATCGGTTGTCTGTAAAGTCGGTTTACTGACGATAGTTGAACGTGACAACGTCATAAAAAATTTTGATGGGATGGTTGCATTTTTCAAAAAAAAATTAAATTTTATTTGTTTGATAGATATTTTGTATGGATTTAGAGAAGGAGGTAAATGGAAATCACAATTGAATTGATCAAGTTACATTTATTGGTACGCCTAAATATAATTATGTCAATTTTAAATGGAACGCCTCAAGAGCGAGGTAACGCCGCATGAGTCATGTTTTTTCGTGCGTGCAGCCGGCTCCATCGAATTATAAGACGTTGTCACGTCAAAAAACGTACTAAACGAATATTTTATACTATTTGTAGTGTTGATAAGTTATTAATTCAAAGAGTCAAAATTACATACAGCTTTTTTAAGTGTAGGCCTGAGATGTCTGGATCTGTGGCATTAATGATCTGGATCCATGGATATATGGAAATTATTTAGCATCTTAATTAAGCAAGGTATATCACTTATTATCATTTAAAAAATCTTCATAATAGAATAGAGTTTGAAGAGAACTAAACGAGACAGTTACGCGAATTAATACAATTCTTATTTTATATATCCTCTCAAAAATCAGATGTTAAGATGAATGAAATACTTATGATAATATGTTATAAAAGATATACACACGTATGAAATTTATATGAGAACTTACAATTTCTCACAATCGAGTAGCTCGTAATATCGTAGAACACAACTCCCGAGGGGACTTTTTGTATCGAAGCAGTCGCATGGGTCCACCATCCGCGAAAATAATAAAATTATTTGATACAAGTCATTTAATTAATTCACAAAAATTATATAGTTTTAATTATTGCATACTAAATAACAAGTATACTCGTCGATCAATAATAAAATAACAGTGTTGACAATAAGAACATTATGAATTAGCACCGCAACGATTTCAAATCCAATGACCGTTCTCTTTGCGCACAGAATCTATGAAGCATTTAAGTTTGTTAACGCTACAACCTTTCGCTTGTACCTACATAAAGTTTCATAATACTCAGGGCTTAAGCGTGAAGTTGCTTATTTTACAACGTGGAGACTGCGAAGCTTTTTATGATATTACCGAAGCCTTAGCGTACTTCAGACTAGTCAGTATTTACAGCATCTCGTGTAAACTTGTGAATACTCAAGCTCAAGGTAAAAAGAGCAATACTTATAACTTTATTTTTATTCAATTATTCACAATGTATAATGTAGATTGCTAAATTATTTATCCTTATAAATGATATTGGACATGCTTCTACTTTCGATATGATTTGACTATTTTTATTATTATCTTTAATAGAGCTTTTGTATCGAAGCCTTCGTATTGCTGAATTAAATGTTCTTCTTCGTGCAGAATAAAAATTAACCATAGAAGTATTTACGAACCGATTCAACTGTCCATGGGCAGCGGTAGGTATCTATTAACATCATATGAACCTCCTGACCGATTGTTGTCATTTATATAAAAATAAAAAAACTAATCGTAATTGGCACGGGTCGTAGAGAATTTTAATAGCGAGCGTACTGTTTGGAAAGCCACAATTCGTAAGAACTTACGGTTTTGATACCCCGAGATATACGTTATACTAAATATACTCTAGAAACATATTATGTTACTAAATATACTCTAGTAACATGGTATGTAAATTATTATTTTTCCTTATTAAGGAAAATTACATACCTTACGCCCCAGTTCCATTTATATAATTTGTATTTTTTCACTTTTTTTCCTTTTAAAACTACTACTTCTTCAAAACGTTTTAGTACATGGGTACTGTCAATACACTAAATAATACAAGTTCAAATTTATGGGTAGATTGTCAGCCTATCCAGCAACGAAACAGCCCCACAGCGGTAATCTATGAGTATACAGGGTGTGAGATAAGACCAAGGCTGTTCCGGGCATATGGGAAGATGTGAGATAATTTACGACTTTCCCTTCCTTAACCCAACCACGATGTCCTTAGAGCATTAAAATAAGGTTTTCAAAGTAATAACATTTTTATAACACCACAGGGTTTATCTAAAAAACATTCAGTCTATTTTGGCATTTTATTAACCATACATACGATTTAAGAGGTACATGGTACATACATTTGAATACATTGGCCGTCTTTCGGGTCCGCAAAAACAATTGAAATAAAGAATTCGTGCATAAGTACAGAAGTAAAGTTTTTTTTATTATTTATGGCTCTGGCACTGTGCATTAGCCAGCGTCAAGTATAAGATTTTTATAATTCGTGCTTTTTGCCTTAGAAATACGACCGTGTCCTCCATGTACGGTTTAGGCACTCGCCCGGTACCACACAACCCTCCCAAAGGCCGAGAACAAATTTAAATTAAATTAAAACTTGAACTCGAACCAGGACTCTGAACCCGGTACCCCTCACCAAGCTGCCACTTAATAAGACCGCTAGGCTATGAGGCCCCTAGAAGTAAAGTTGGCGTTATAATTTTAAATGTGTGTGTATAATTGAAACGGAGCGGTTCACTCTCAACGGTGTTTAAAAACTTTCTTACCGATTAAATTGTATCGCGTGCCTCTTCTAACGGAAACATTTTGTTTTTAAGTAACTCATTCTCCAACATTAATAATATAACATTTAAATAACGCCAATTAAAATAACAACTGATACAAAACAGCTGATTATAAAAGTCCGCCATCTTGTCTGACAATAGATTCCAAAGAGAATTTTTACTCGTACAACCATAGATTTATATCGTTAGATAGGCCCCGACACCAAAAACTGTGGCATTGTTTTTGAATGTGTGAACGTTTTCGTTAACGAAAACGTTTGAATGTGTGCGTCAACATGGCGTCCTAAAACAGTGCAATTTGTGTAGAAGGTACGGTCGAAACTAGTGTCATCTCTTTTTCTCCTACATTAGTTGCAAACACTACGTTCTCTTTCGTGCACTCGCCATTTAAATTTGTTGGAAAAATAAAAGTTTTTAAATCAAATCACAATACTTACGAGTGAAATGTTACAACTCTGGCTTTATTTGTGTTTCTAGAATTGTTGTTGCGCTTTAGAAAAGCACACGATGGCATTTTGTGACACTAAACTTCTCGGAAACGTCTTTTACAACACGTCCGGCTAACACTGTGTTTAGGGGTGCACTGTTCCCAGGTTAGTGAGTCTCACTCACTTAGACTGTGCGACAACACGGCGCGGTCTCACTGCGGTAAGGGCCTATCTAACGATATAAATCCATGCGTACAACTAATTGAATACTGAGTTAAATAAAAAGTTCAGACATATGTAATGTAGCAAATGCCAAACCAATTTCATTAATTACAACCAATTATTGATATACATTTTATACGAAGCATATCGTCGGTTTGCGGTTTTGCTGAATAACGATTATTTGGCGATCAAATGAATTTAAGCCATTTATTTTAATAAAGCCTGTTATGTCAATTTCAACGAGATGCGTATAATTTTATTAACATCCATAGTGATCGTCGATTGTTTAAAGGTACGGTTCCTAAACATGGCAACATCACCTGTTCGTATCTACGAATTATATTATGTCAAAAAATATTAATTCTAATAATATTGTGGTGCTTATATGGGGTTGGCCTATGTTCAGATTTCACTTGACAATTTTAATAGCTGAAGGTGCGGAACACCAACAGCTCACGAGATTAGGTATATATATCAAATTAGATTTGATTATTGCTCTGTCTTATTGATTTCTCGCTTCTTCTTAAAGTGGCGAAGCCTCCTCCAAGCCTTAACTTATCACGGTGAGCCAGCCCGATAACTTTGAAAAAAAAATTTAACCACTACGCCAACACTAAAAATACTTTGAATTCTTTTTTATTAGATTATAGGTATATACTACGCGTAAAACGAGAAAAAATATTTTTAAGCTCATTGTTCGGTCACAGATATCACCTACTGCGCTATTAAATGTTAACATTGTAAGTAACTTTAAGTTTTTACTTACATAAAACGTCAAAATGATAAAAATGCCCTTAAATCGATTTATAATTAATTAATTTATAACCATACACAACTATCTTAAGAGTTAAGTATGTACCAATACGATAGTGTTGATAGTTAATACCATATAATCTTTTCAATGAAAATTATAAAAGTAAAAGTTATATAGGCAACTTCATATTTATAAGTAATATAAACTGTTTTGGAAAATGAACGGTCACTTAAGGAAATTTACATTCTAAGATCGATTTTAGTTAATTTAAAGGCATTTAATTGTCTGACGTAGTCTGTTTACTTATAAATGAATACGCATAAAGTGCAATTTTTTTAATGGCAACAATAAGAAGTGGTCGGTTATAAAGACACGAAGATTTTTTTACTTTTTTTTTATTAAATCAAGATACAATTAATGTAAAAACTAATAACGAGTGTGGCCTTTGCCTAAATCACAGCTTGAATTCTTCAACGACGTATGTGACGTTCAATGACGTGTTTTGTACGATGCTTTTAATAATGTTTTGAGGAATACGTTACCGTACGTTACGTTATGGACGTAAATGCTCTGCGTGCGTGTACGTTCGGCGTTATGCATATACGTTCTGGAAGCATACATGCAAGAAGTTGGGATCCGTCGTCTAGATTGGCCAGTCGAAGACCTGACCTCAATTTAATTGAGTAAGTCTGGGATCTAAAGCGACGAATGAGATACGTGCAACCTGCTCCACAAAACACCAGGGAGCGCTATACATAATGTCACCGACATTAGGCACAAAGACGCTTTTGCCATTGGTAGTAACAGAATACCTGAAAAGATTTATATGTGAACAATTTTCATTAAAACCCGTTCTCCGCACTAATTAAACTTTAACTTTTAACTAAGGTAAAAGACTCAGACCTTACGTAAATACAACATAATCAAACATTAGTTGTTTGTCCGGAGTTTGCGACGGTGCTTCGAAATGTGTTTGTCTTTAATAATTTCACGTGGAAATTCGAAATTTCGTATTCGTAATGACTTAGAAATACTAAAAGTAAACATTTTGCTTTGACATACTTTTAATTTTAATTTGTCATTAAAATAATCATAAAAATGGGACTTGCTTTGCCTCCCTATTAGATTTATTTATGCGTATGTATTTTGATTAGTCTAGCGAGGTTAGTAAAATGTGTTGTATAACGGGGCAATTCGCGTTGTTGACAGTGAGAATTAATGCAATATCAGACAAAAACTATGAAAAAAATAGGAATGTGACTTCTAGAAAGGGCGGCAAACACGGTCGCGAGGTTCTTGACATTTATACCGTTGGGTATTAACACGTAAAATCATGTGAATCTCCTATCCGTTTGCCCATGATTTATATCCAAATAAAAAGCCACGCCACGCCTATTATTTCACTAATTTAACGTTGTCTTTGTATGCTGCGTCATTATATATAGTATTCTAAGCATCAAGATTATATTAGGTAACTGCTTGAACCCGTAAAGGTTACCCCATTACGGGAATTTCAAGATGATCACAAAATAGAGTCCATAGTGTCAAATAACTTACATACGTCTGTGCATTTACTTCCGGGAAATATTTCAAACATCTTTTGACGTGACAACGTCTAATAAATCGATGAACACCGGAAACACGCACGAAAAAGCATGACACATTGTCCCGATACGCTCATTGCACGCTTACGCCGCATCTATCTCTCTTTCACTCGAAGACATATGCATGCAATCATATCATCAATAAATCAAGTACTATTTCTAATTTTCAAAAGATTTTTTTTCACCATTTTTCATATAATATTTGTATTCACAGCTTAATATTATAATGTATATAGAGAAAAATTAATATTTTACATTAGATATGTGTTATAATATCAGACTCATCGTTTAATTATGTATGTACCTTTGTACCTGCTAAAATCACGGGTTTCGTAAGTACGCGCAGATTTATAAAGTTATCCCATTAACACTATTAAACGTATTTAGATAAAATTCTCCACAATTTTAACCCAGAACCGCGATCTATTTCGTTCACCACAAGAATGTCGGAATGGCAGTAATTATTTCCTCGTTCCTGTAACGACCAGCCTCAAAACTTAGCCATAAACAAAAAGCTCTTTTAAATTTACAGAACAAAGCGATGACCAACTTTTATTCTAAGGAAGCCAGGCATTTAATCGCCTTTGAAATTCTTAAAACAATTCTTTATTCTTGATTTCCCGCCTATTGTTTTGGTCTTTTAATCAAAACAGTGGGATTTTATTGAGGGTTGCTTCGATTCCTTTAATTAACTTTTGGTTCACACTTGATTAACCTTTTTCATTCCTGGAACAATATGCTAATTCTGTCATATTAGTTTTTTATTGTATGTTTGTGTATTATAGATTAAGGGAGAGAGATTAATGATTATAGACCCGACAAACGTTGTCCAATACATACGTCGAACACAAAATTCAAAAAAATACATCAAAATCGGTCCATCCGTTTAGTCGTTTATTAACAAACACACGGAAAGAAGATTAATATAAATAAATATTTAATAACTCTCTCAACAGATCCAGTCATTCGTATATAGACAAACTATCAGTATATAAATTTGCCCGTTCTCTTGTTAGTACACCCAACGAATAATAATCTAAAACGTTTCACCTACAAAATCTTTTAACCAACGCAACAAATATCACTGCGATTTTCAATAGACAGTGACTTGAAAGGAATGTATAAAATTATGAACATACTAGCCGTTTCGCGCCCGCTTTGCTGGACGAATTAAATTAATAAATTTTATGTTTCATTATTTAATTTTTTTTCATATTTTTATTATTCTTCTTTTTAACTTCCCGCTAAGAAAATTGAAATATTTCGAAAATCCAGTTTTTAACAGATGTTGACGTTTAGAGGTTCTAGGAAGCCTCCCCGAATGTTTCCGCGGTGAAGTCCGTATGGATAAATTTTCATAAAAGTAAAACAGCAATAAAAAATGAATTTAATAAATAAATAGCCTTATGGCTATTTATTTATTAAATTCCATCTAGGAAAAATTTCGCATCGAATGGTGGTAGTTTCATGTCGATACGATCAGTGGTTTAGGCGTGATTGAGCCTCAAACGAAGACCATTTTCATTATATATATATAGATTATCTGTAGTAGACTAATAATACAATTGGTAATCATCCTACACTGATACAATATTACCTAGTATTGTATATAAGTATAATTCATATAATTATAAGGGATTTAAAGTATACTAGAGAGATGTCATGTGGAGCATAGTTGGAGCTCTATACAAATATTTTGTAAAAGTTTTAGCGATATAAAAGTGTGGTGGAGAGTTCTTCTCGTCCGTCCAACGCCCAACTGAGTGCATATTTAATTTAGAAGCATTAAATTTTATTGTTTGGCGTTCCTAATTGTTTCTCAAATATGCGCTGCAGTATATACGGGTCTTATTTAAATAGAGACCATAATATAAGTAAAGAAACTCCTTTAAATCATATTCTCTTACCGTGTATTAGTAGTGACAAAAGAAATTCAATAATATAGTACAAGTAAAAACACTTTGAAATAAATTTCACAAATTGTGGACACAGTTTGCAAAGCGCCTTTCAACAAAGTGCATTAACTATATAATGTACTGAATTACTCTGGCACTTAACAGTATTACTTTTTATTTGAAATTATTTTTCTTCTAATTCATTACTTGATGACCCTGAGTTTGACAGACTGTTTGCAAAAGACTAATTTAACCTGAATTTATTGTTTTTTACTTTTGATACAATAACTATTATGCATTTGTTTATGGTAGATAAAATAAAAACTATTTATTGTCTTACGATAACAGTAGTGTTATTTTTTTTTTGTGTGTGCGTTTTTTGTGCTTAATACGTAGAATAACAGAAACTAAGTATAGCATGTTTTATGAGTTGGAATACTTTAAAATATATTTTTTAATGTTTTACTGTAATTTAATCATACAAAGTATTGTCTTTTGTGATTAGTCCTGGCTTAAGTATTTTAATTTAAACAAATTTAACCATTGGTTTTTCATTCTTTTACGGCCTGGCCACGGGGATCGGCGGTGCGAACGGCGACGCGGGAGGCAAGGCGACCATTCGCGCGGCGCCGTTTGCAGGCCACGCACCAGTCACGTTCGCCGCCGCGACCAGCAAGGAAGTTCGACAGCGAAATGTCATTATCGAAATAATCTCGATATTACTTGGAAAGTAATAGCTTTTGGTTCAAGACCTAATATTTGGAAGAGATTGTGGAGTACATGATTTAAATAAGAAGAGAATTCCACAAAAAGTACGAGAAATACAGAATATATCCAGAAAAGTTTTTTTGAGTATACCAGAATGAGAATTGAAACATTCGATTATATTTTTATGTATATTTAACCAGAATTGGAGAAAAAAAATTAATGCAAATATAATTTTTTAGTTAGGCCAGTATATCAGTAATAAAAAACTCTGTATTCATTTTTCGCCGCGAAAACGAAACTTACGTAATCCCTGCTCTATTCGCCGCGACTTCCGCTCGACTCCGTGGCTTGCACCGTACTGATTCATGCATTTGTTTCGTTAGCCCGTCGCGACGTCAGTCGGCGCTCGGTACATTTCGCCGGTCGCATCGCCGGTCGCCGTTGCGCGTGGCTTGATTAGTACATTGCTATGAGTTTATTTCAGTCGCTGGACGCATCGCCGTTCGCACCGCGCGAATATTTGCATCGGCGAATGTCCCGTGGCCAGGCTGTTAAACCCTTAATCCATATACTCGTATAAAAAAAAGAATCGAAAAGCATGTCTAAGCGCAAAAATTGAAGGCGGTTGGACCCATTCGAGTAATATTTGTATCCCTTGAAGTCTAAGGAAGGTTTTTATGGAAAGAAAAATTTTAAAAATAATGAAAAAAAATGTACTAGAGCGAACCGAGCTAAAAACATGGGCTAAGTAAAAAGTCATATTAAGGCGAAACGAAGTTCACGGAGCCTGACCTAACCAATAACGCAAATAAAACAATCATATATCAATCATAATCAAATATACTGTATACATATTAAAATTTTTCTTAACCTGCATAGTAATAATAAAACATAATAGAACGAACATTAAAACAAATTAAAAAAGTTTGGTCCCTGAGGCAGTGTACCTTTAACGCTGGCAGCATTTCCTCGCTGTATTGCGATACTTATTCGTTGAGCTTAGCTCTGGAGTTACTGGTAGGTTCTATCTACAGGCGCCAACTTAAATCTTTAATCAGCACTTGTGCACTTGAACCCCACGTCCTAAGAGTCTCTACTACAAGGGGAACAAAATCAAAGTAGGAGGAAAGGCTTGGATTTTTCTTTTTTTTGAGCCGTTTATTTCCGCCTGCTCTGCGGCCGCCCCAGCTTTTTTGCTTGTCTGAGGCTAACTAAAACATATTTATTGTTTTATATATAAATATACTTATATATCCTCATGAACGCAAAGATATTCACGGCAGCTCTAATTAAAACACTTAGGCCAGCGCTTTTCAAACTTTGCACAATTCCCGTTAACTCTTAACGACAACTTTAATTGACCCAAAAATGTCACTTGAATTTCATAGTGGAACATCACTGACAGTTGATTAATGCTTGGATAACGGAAGTGACTGACAAATTTGGCTTTTATTTCAATTTTTGAACGATATCCGCGCCTATTCTCTTGTTATGAGAATTTACAATACTAGATATTTGTTAATACTTTTCAAAGATAATGAATTAACAAAAAAATGTGTTTATTTCACATTGTTGATTATAAGTAGTTAGGAAAGATAAGATGAGAACCCTTTTAAATAAAAAATACCTGTAAAATATGATTACACGAATAGGTAGTTTAGTAACCTCAATATTATATGTGTTATATCACAATAGTACGACTTATTACTATTATTTATAAAAAAATATTGTGTGAGCAAATTAAGAAAACTATTTGCTTTTTTTAATGGGATCTCGCTGTAGCCCCAAATGCAGCTTGACAGCTCAGCTCGGGCTCCTCTGACGAGCATAGATCAGCAGAAATGAGCTTTTCCCAGACCTTGGCTTGGACCGTCGTGGGGAGGCGAAGCGAAGTACGTAGCACAGGACCCCACCTTCCTTTCCACGTTTTTTCCTGGGCTGAATTCGAAAACTATTCCGATGATCTTGTTACACCCTCCCTTGCGAGGGTGGTGTTTAGACCCGTTCGGGGCGTATGCCCCTTCGGGTGGTGTGCTGGCTCGCACCCTACTTATACAATGTGGTACGATGGAGGAAATTTAGCCCTTAATGAAGGCTGCAGCGCGCGAGGAGACAGAGAACTCAATTCAAAAATAAATTGTTATTCAGTCTTAAATTCTAAATAAGTTTAGAATACTATAAAATATATCTTATAATCGTGGTAATTATCACGCATTTTAGCAGTAATTTAGTTAGTCGCCCTTTTCGCAGTATATTCATTTAAATGAATTATGAGAATTCTCGTCAAGAACAGGTTTCTTGCATCGGCTAACTGAGGATCGATAATGTTTCAATTTGTTTATTACGTTGTTCGTGCAATTTTGATGGTTTATTGGTAAAAATGTTATATTGTATAGTATGTCACTGGCCTAAGTATGTAATAAGTTAATTATTTAAATAAGTTCGACGACCTGGTGGACAGAAAAACTGTGTTCAGTTTGTGTTTCCACCACACCAACTTCTTTCTATTTACGATCATTATATAATAAATAAATAAATAAAAATAAATAAATAAAATAAAAGAATGCACTACTAACTAAAGCACTCGTCTGTGTACTGACTTAGTTTGTATGATTGGAAAGATCTCTTAATTATTAATTCATAACTTTAGAATTCACTGTCCAAAGGTATTGATTAATTACTGGTCAGAGGGTTCGCGTCGCGCGCGGGCCATCTCTAATGGCTGATATTGAACTAATTGGTGGTTCTATGTAACGATCGGATTTGGCGTGTTCAACCCTAAATTATGTTTACACGGCGTGAGCAAATTTGTGGAAACCCTAATTGCATGCCTTTGATTTGCTTGTCGCGTTATTTGTAAATGGAGTAGCAAGTATCTTCTAAAAGTCATAAGACAAATCTTATATAAATTGAATACTTTGAATTCTGAAAAAAAAAACCAGAACCATTGTTTTTCAATGCTTACAAATGACATTTATATCATTGCCTGGCTAGTACATGTTCATGACATTATGTATGTGTATGTATGTAGTGCGGACTACACGTCTAACACTTCGCAGGTTTCACGGAGCGAGATCACTGCTCCGAGGAATTTCGTATGCTGCCTGGACGTCCGATTATGACACTCAGCTGCAGGTATTAATCCGAACAACACCTCTGAACACTCCCCGTCGTAAATGCAGTAGAAGATCCAAAGACACCTCACAATTCTTCTCTCTCTCTCCTCAGTCATGGTCAGCAAGGAAACTCTAGAGCGGACAATCTGTTTCCACCGGTTTCTATCCAGCGCCTCTCTTATTACAGTGTACAATTTAAGAACGATGAGTCTTTCACTTGATCGGTCCATCTGGTTGGTGAACGGCCACGTGATATTTTACTTTCTGTGTTACCAACCACGGTCAGTTCCTTCAGGTTATCATGTCTTCTGCGCATTGTATGTCGAAATAATGATATAATGCGTTCTCGGCATACAGTAGACAGGCGAGTCAGTATGCGGAGTTGGGACAAGATCGATGTATTGCAGTCCACTGTATTGTTAAGATTCACACATTATCTTTCTTAGAGAGTGCGAACCTGAACTAAAAAATGAGCCTATACTCAAGTAGCTAGGCATCTACCAACTAAAACCACAAAATGTGAAATCGCGTAAATTTTTTAGATAAAGGTTTCGCGCCACCTACATTGCCAATTCAAATGACTCACGATACAAATACAGATGTTGACGTTGACATGCACTAATTAAATGAACGGCGTTCGTTTTTGTGTTCATTGTTAGAAAATATTTAGAGTTTAGTTACCTTCGTAAGCCGTGGTTGTTACAATATTCCTTTTCCCTAATTTGATAATTCTTTCACATTAGAACACAATAAATTGATTATGCACATAATATAACACTCTGTCAGAACAATAATATTCTGTTGCAGATGCAAAGATTCTTAGTATAATTACGGCAAAATTTGTTATTGTTATTAAACTAAGAGATTTTAAGCGCCGCCATACAAATAATTGCCTCAAGATCAACACGCACTTTGCATTATAAATTATTCACACTTATGTATTCAATTCTCTTGTTATATACTCGTAAAGCCTATTCAAATAAGAACACTTTTATTATTCTATACTTATTTGTGCATTTTGGAGTGAGTTTAAGTACATTGGAGCTGTGCAAAGTATATACATTAAGTCATACTTTTGTAATAATTAGTTAAATAAGCCAGCCAAGCTGAACCTGAATTAAAACCGTTTCGCATATAAGTTAATCTCGTAATTCGGACTTCACTATTAACAATGTTCACCGAAACCCCTGTTGTGTATCTCAGTTCACAACTATTTAACTCACTACAAAACCCTGCTACAATTTGACATATATTTTCTTAATACTTAATATATTTACTTAATACTAATAAATACAAACAAAACACTTTTTGACGTGACAATGTCTTGTAAATTGATGAACGCCGGGTGCTCTTTCGAAGAAGTACGACTCATTGTCCCGTTACGCTCGTCGTCTCTTCCACTCAAAGACTTAAGTATGCAAACATATCATAAATGTTTTGTTATTACATAATCACGTCAAACTATCGTCCGTAAACCGACTAAGAGACGACCATTTATTTATTTCGCATATTCGTCATAATAATTAATTCATAAAACATTTTATTCTCCTAAAAAATTAAGACGCTCACCGTCATAAAAAAAATATTTCTGCTGTCATTAATATGACATTTTTAAATTTTTAGTTGCCATTAATATGAATAACGAACAGACCCCGCAGGGCTTGTCTAAAACCAGAGTTCTATTCATTCTTATCACTACGGAACATTCATAGAGAATAAAAATAAAATTGAATGATTATTCCGGTATTTGCATAAGCTGTGTCGGTCGTAACTCATCCCCAACGGTTATTTAAACAAAATGTGTATTGCCCTTAATTAGAATCTGTCGTGGCGCCAGATGAGATTACGATCGACGTATTTAATTCTCCCGCGGTTTTGCTCATATCAAATAAATAATTTCAGAAATTAATTTTAGCGTGAGATATTATAGTACTGTGATATATTATACTATAGTATTATAGTAGTTACTTATTGCATGTATGTATGACCTGTCAATATATTTTCGAAGGAATATCGTCAAGTGGGTAAAGTGCGACCACAGACGCAAATAATTATTATCGTACAATATTTAATTTCGTTTGATTCCTTTTAACATTACAAACTTTAGCTTCAGTTATACGAGCAGCGAGTTCAATGTCCCGATTTCACTTGTAATCACAACCTACTAGACCCCACTCGGTCCAATATCTCATCACCACCATCTCCCTGTAGTCTGTACCGTGTACCAACTGTCAAACGTCAAGATGGCGCCTCGACCCCGCTCGAGGAATTGTTCGTAACAAAATTCGTACTTTTATTAGTAAAGCAATGATTCCAAACTATGAAATAATTAAATATTAATAAAAAATATGAATTTAGTTATTAAAACTAATTGAAGAAATCTCATTGATTAACCAAAGCAACAACAAAAATAAATGGTCCATTGACTAGATTATAACATTAATACATTCCCTGACATAATATATATGTATTTCCTAATATTGTTTATGATACACATCTTTATATTATCAATACGAATAATTTATATCTGATAATGTTTTATTTCTAATCAAACTACACATCATTTTTATGATCTCTCGGTTTAATTTGATATGTAGTCATACAAATTACTATAAGAAACATGAAACAAATCATTGCCTTATAATATAGAAAAGGACAAAACCATTTGAACTAGTGAATTAGTGTAAGTACACGTTAGTCTTAAGTGCTAAACAGTGGCAACTGAAAAAAAATTGAACGCAAGAACAGAGTGTCTGCTATTTATTAGAGGCTATAAGTAGTGTTAATGGACACTTTCTTATGTTAAATATCCTCATCAGTAAATTAGGTTAGACTTTAAATTTTTATTAGTCTTAAGTTAGGCACGATGTCTACGTGAATAGTGTACAATACATTGTGTAAATAAAAAAATAATAATAATCAGAATATTGTAATATTATATACCACCGATTTGTAGTACCAAGAGTTACAGGTTAATAAAACATCGTACAGTACGTCTTTCCAAATGTAATTATCTCAAAACATCTGGTTCATTCTATAATTAGTCGATCAGATGTCGCGTTTCTACATTCCTTGATCCCTCGCGCTACCGCGGAATAAGATGAAAAGATTTGTTCACGAAACGTATTTCTCGCACACGAACTTTATCTCGCACGGGTGCAATGTACATACAAATGTCAAAGTGGTTTATATTATGATCAGATTATGTTAGGTGGGCTAAAAAGTTGGAGGCTAACGTAAAAAAAAACATGTTTATAGAATTAGATTTGATTATTTAATATAGCCTTTGAAAACGATACAACGATAGCGGTCACAAAATTTTTATAGTACGATTTATCACTATCGTAAAAATAGGCTTCAATTTCAGCGATTACATGTTACATCAGAGCATAATTTCTGTATTATAGTAGAATTTAAATACGAACTGTTAATTATATTATGTTTCTAGACTTTTTGTGACTTGATAATGTCATGACAATAACACAACTGGCAGTACCAGTTCTCAATTGGTGTAGAATAGACGAGAATATACAACTACATTAACTAGCACCACATTATACACAATGGATTATGGTAAAAACACTAACATTTAGACATTTTTTTTTGAAAATCCGATGATTTTTTTTGTGTAGGTTTTTGCATAGCGTCTGTGGAGCGTTTTGTACATAGAAGTGTCAAAAGGTTCAGATTAGAAGCGACTTCCAAAAGATTTAATTCTTTCTTCACAAGACCAATAAATATAAATAAGAAATATTGTTATTAAATACTTTCGGGAGTCTAATTTCTCCAAAAGGAATTTCTTTACAAAAATGCATAAAATAATATTTTTAAACGATAAAGTTTTATCTCATACGAACAGTTTCTTGAAAACCAGAAATAACCTGGAATGCAAACTCCCAAGTGAGTTTAAAGGAATTTAAATTGTTCCTTATATATGGAGTACATTTGTCTGTCCGTCCGCTTCGTTAGAGACAACCAGATTTACTGCCAGACGGTATTATTTTAAAAGTTTTTGTTTTTATTAGGCTGTAAATTTGGAAGTTTGTACTAATTTGGTACTTTTATTGTCTTTGGATTTAGTGAATTCTTAGGTCCGTGTGTTTTATTACACCATAACTATGAACACAAAGCTCGCTTAATGCTCCTGGAGTTTGACTCCTAGTGAAACAAAACAGACCTTTTATTTATTTGTGAATAATATTGCTTGTATTTACTTGTCATTGTCTCCTTAGTAAAGATCTTTGTCTTAGGCGCGACAGACATCCCCATGTGCAGAGGCTGTTTCAGCGCAGAGGAATCAGTCACCCACGTAGCCCTGGAATACGTGGCTGTGGCTAACCAACGTACAGAAATCCTCGGTGCAGTGAGGTCGCTCCGTGAAGCCTGAGAAGTGCCCAGGAGACTTCTGTGCTTCTGGATGGAGCTAGGCTGGCTTAGCCAGGACTGTACGCACAACGGAACAAGTGAGAGTCTAAGTGCGGAAACTGAGTCCACCAATGTTTCTACTGCTTGCATTGGGACCTTCTTATAAGTTTTAACAGATACCTCTTATTCATAAAATATAAATCTTGTCGTCTAGGTCGGTTTCATCAATCATGAGATCGTAAACAATTTTTTTCAGAAAGAGACGTAAGAGTAATGAAACGAAGTGTTTATGAACATGTACAAATGTTTTGAAAGCTTTATGACATAATTTTTAGAAAATAATACAGTAGCCCTACAACCTTCTAGGCAGTTTTCGATGAGTACCGTAACAAACATGTGTCTGTTGTCGAAACTCTGCTATGTGGAGTCTTGGACTGGGGTAGACTAAGTCTAGTCCAATTCAAACCCATGGCAATATTTAAATTTAGACTAAAAGACCATCTCCTGAGTGATCCTAGTATTCGCTATTACCTGCGTAAATAAAAGTCCACCCAAGTTATACTTCGATGATTGATCCTTGAAGCTTAAGCACGACGTGATAAATTGTATTTTTAGTATAAGTTCTCATGTAAGTGACTATTGTCTGTTATGAGAATAAATAAATGTCTTTAAACCTAACCCAAAAAGACACAAGTTAGCGCGTTTTCAGCTAAAAAACTCCCTTTGTCGCTACTCTTCTCTTTGAAGACACTTTCCTTAAAGCCTCAGCTAGCATCGGAGTACTGGGCGTTAACATAACGAATGATGTTCAGTTACATAAACAAAAACTTTGTCTCTAAGTTTTTGATTTTGTTTCTTTGAGTTTAAGCCATGCCGATGTTTTTCATTAACACAAGCCGGGGTTCAAACCTATGACCTCAGGGATGAAAGTCGCACGCCAAAGCTACTAGGCCAACACTGCTACTTATAAAATAAATGAATGCTTGTACGAAAGATATTCACGACAATTGACCCAAAATAAGTAATTCAGAAATAGCCGATTTTGGTAGTTGCAGCACCAATAGACATTTATATAAATATATATAATGGACAGTGTGGAAGTTTTCATTAAAATAATATTAGTTCCAAAACAATTATTTCTCTCGGGTCAATGCAAATTCCCGCCAATTCCGCCATATTGCTAACGTCATATATTGCCGCTATCACCGATTATTATCTTTTACGAGTATTGGCCCCCGTTCGATGCATGAATTAATTTTAATACCATTATTTAAATGTTTTTTGTAGAATTAGGCTAATGTGACATTTCATGTCTATATCAAAGGTAAAATATTGAATTTTTATCTTTAATTCTGAAGACTACTGACTGCCACTGTTATGTGGATCCCAACGTAGGATCAACGCCCCACAGGGGGCGTTGATAGGTAAGGGCTATTCAATAATTTTTTTTTTAAATATTTGTAATTTTAGTTTTTCATTATATGTTTTAAAGTCTACTTACTGTGTTTCGTTAACAATCTCCAAGTAGGTAATTTCTTTCTAAAAACTATCATTTAAGTTAGACTTAAGTCTTAAGTGAGCAATTCAATTTTAAATATTAAATATTATGTATGTTACATATTTTAGTAAGGCTATGGTGGGGCATGTCTCAAAAAGGTTGGAAAACAAAGCTCTAGGCGTACGATGTTCAACTCTGGGGTCGTACGTGTGTGACCCGGCTATGCACAATGCACATACAAACAGTGTGAAGAAACTAAGTATGTATAACATCCAAAAATGGTAGGCGTGTAGAAATTACGCTGGGAATCGAACCCAACGCGGAGAATGTTTATTAGCGCCACTAAGCTATAAAGGTGGATTATAAATACATGAAACGCATAAACTAATACAGTAAACACCTTAGTAGATATAACTTCAAGTTTTCAACAAATTTGTGGACAAACATACAAATACAAAATAAGAAGCGCTTAAAAGCCTAAATAGATCATTAACCCCAAAAATGGGTGTTTATGGGGTGTATTGACTGCCCTTTTGGGCGTTGGCCCCCCTATTATAAAAAAAATATATATATGAAAAAAAAGTCTATATTTCGTCAGTTACACAACGAGTTGGGAATTTACACATATTTCGCCAGAGAGCCTAAAAGAAAATGGAATTTGAATATTTTTCAGAATTCTATCGCAGTTTTTGAACGAGAGCCAAAGTAATTGCTTTTCAGCTTTCCAGCGATTGTTTTTTAGGAATCGATGAACCGACCTGTGGATTAGGAAAAAAGATTAAGGGAAATATTATTATGTAGGTGTAATTTTCCTAATATAGAACAAGATAATGGAGTATAAGAAGCAGGTTAGAAAAATCGATGACGTGTACGGGACACCTTGATGATTATTTTTATTTATTTATTAACACTTCGTTGCATGCACAGAAATATAATACAATTGACATAATTAAATTAACAGGAGTGCACGATCGAAAAGATCTCTTTCAGGCAACCACTGTGAGAAAAAAATTTAGATAATGTAAGCAAGAAGTGCAAAAGTACATAAGACATATACTTATATAGACAAAACTAATTGAACAAAAAAAGCAATTAAAACAAATAATGTAAAAAAAATAAAAATCTGTTTATTCATTTTAAGTACATATGCATTACAATGTGTAAGATTTGGGAACCCTTTTAAGTATGAAATACCTGTGTCAGGTTTCCCAGCTCTTCCAACTTAAGTATAAATTTCATAAAATATATTTATATATAATTTAAATCTTTTATTTTACTTACTTTTCAACTGTTATAAAGACGCCTGAGTGCATGAGTGAAAATATGTACGAGTGTGCGACTGAGAAATAATTCAGTTGTGCTATAACTTTAACTGAGCTCTTTGCAATCTTTCAAACCTCCATTTAATCGAGCTCCACCTGCAAATTAATCGTCAGAGTTGTATACGCAGTACTCCGAAGAGTTCTAATCATAATCCGTCCGTCGTTCCAGAACTGAGCGTTTCTTAAGGCAGTTTTTAGCCGCGCACCCACTATGTGGAACCAGCTGCCCAATGAAGTATTTCCGAACCAATTCGACTTAGGGTCTTTCAAGAAAAGAGCGTACCAATTCTTAAAAGGCCGGCAACGCACTTACTTACTCAATTACTTAGCCTTCTGGGAATGTGAGTGTTCATGGCGGTATCACTTCACACCAGGGGAGTCTCCTGCCCGTTTGCCCCCTGTTATATAAAAAAATAGGCAATGGAACTGGCAGGTAAAACAAGAGATTCTGAAAGACTTCGAGCGAGGCTCAAGACCAAACGGGCATGTGACATGAAGTAAGTATAGACTGTTTCTTTGTTCATTAAATCTTAAAGGAATACTGGAACTAAAGCTGGAATAGTCATCGAAAAAATCTATTTTAAGGTCTACGTCAACATAGTACTAAACGCTACTCGCTCGTAATAAATAATTATATTACAAAATATAACATTTTGACATGAAAATAATACTTTTTTGATCAATATTCGCAAAGCGTTATTTTCGGACTAAATTACATTCGATTACAAACATTTTGATTAGGTTATATCGTATATGGTTTAATCATTTATGAGATTCATTTTTTATCTGTGAATGCATTTTAATCGGTTTATTTAACCGATACATACTAAAGCAGATTGTGTGAGATGGCGGTTAATTTAAATTCAATGATACATTTTAATTAATTTTCGCTTTTGTTTCCGGAAAGATTTCTTCTCAGTAAATAACCACGAGACTGATTTATTAATGATATTTTAAAAATACTTTTTAATTAAGCGTTTATTAACTAATTACAAGTTAGAGTATTGGCAATTTGATATATGAGACGACCTTATAGGGTCTAAGAACTAATTTAGCTAAGCTAATTAATGTTTTCAGTTAAAAAAAAAAAGTGGCGAACAATGAAAGAAAGTCCATTGGTGCACAGCCGGGGATCGAACCTACGACCTCAGGGATGTGACGCACGCTGAAGCCACTAGGCCAACACCGCCTAGACCTAGGGTGCCCTGCTCACCACTAGGCTAACGCTGCCACAATAATAACAATATAACTACTATCATATTTTCGAAATAGTTATTGTATTAAAATCATTTTTCTACGTGCTAGAATGCTTTTATTTAACTTCTCAAGGTACGAATAAAAATTATTCATTTAGAAAAACTGTGAACGGAGGAAAGGAATAGAAGTACTGTCTAAAACACCCTGCCACCCTGTTTAATCGCTATATGTCATATTTTTAAGAAAGTGTCCTATAACACAGTACTATACAGGTCCATGGTCCAACTAGTGACGTCAATAATTTTTTTTTAGATTCCTCACCTGGCGGTATACGAAAATACCCCATATATGTTCCACGATTGTTTGTAGTTTTCGAGTTATATATTTTTGTGTTTTTTGAATGTTTTCTGCCAGCGAGGTTTCAAAAATTCATATCCTTTTTTGATGTAGGTATAGGCAATGATTGTCTTAAATGATGTTCAAATAAAAACAAAAACCCAGTTTCCTAAAATTAGTTAAAGCTACTCAAAAAAGGTTTTAAAGTTAGAAGTTTAGTTTTTAGCTGGATTTGCCCAAACACTCGACTTCAATTAAAAAATACAAAAAGAAGTTTCCATAGCTTCTGGCTACCAAAATCATAGAAAAAAAAATGGTACTTAAATGGTATTTTTTTTGTTGTAATCGGCCTTTCAAGGCGGATAGGCTAAAAATCATTGAATCTCTATTCATGTGTACTATTTTTTAATCACCGCTGTTTAGCACAAGCTGTGTACTCACACTAATTCACAATAATACCTACTAAATAAATAAAAGTCACGCAATTAATAATGTAACGTATTTTTTCGTTACAAAAATAAACTATCTGGTTCATTGAAGCGTCTGAACACTGCAACCCAATTAATAATCCTTTTGTTTTGTCCATAAACTCGAGAAGGTGAAAGACAAACATGCATCGATTTATCATTGCCACAGCATGCATGTCGTTTGCCGGACTAATTTATCGATTCTTTGGAAATACATTCGAATTTATATATCTTGAATTCTTATTTCAAATTTGAAAATGGATTATTTTAATTATATTGTGAAATCTTTATTCTGATAGGAATTAATACTAAGAAGGACAAAGTTACTTTGAATAGCGATAGGGATTCGAAATTCAAAATGTAGTTCTTGTACTACGGGAGATCACGGAGAGTAGAAGCGCCTCAAAACATTGCCAAATAATTATTAAATATATTTAAAAAAACTGGCGCAACAACTTTTTAAGGTCACTTTCTGTACCTGTTTCGTTATCATTTGTTTTTTTTAACAGGGATGTAGGTGATCATCCTTCTGACACACCACGTCGATTTTATGAGCCTCTGGTCTCATGCCAGTTTCCTTTCGATGTCTTCCTTCATCGTAGTGCGAGTGCTAAATGCATATGCAGAAAGTCCATTGGTGCACAGCTGGGATTCGACCCTACGACTTCCGGGATGACAGTCGCACTTAGGCTGCTTACAAAACTGCTATGTAAATATATATTAAATAACGTTAAGAATTTAAATACAGAAAATATATTCATGGAAAACATTAAGCTTGCATTGGTATTTCAATTAGTCATAATAAATTTTCTGTTGCGAAGAAAATCTAACAAGTACAATTTTCACAATGTTCCATTTTTGAATTTATTTTAAATTCTAAACATTGTAAGGTGTTTTCTATTCACAAATAGATTTTAAACAATCGCTCAAAATTTAAGAATTTTTTAAAGGCGGGTGAAGGCTAATGAACCGACATTGCCAATGGTCGATTGCCTCTTAAAGACATTCTATTCTGTGTTTATTCAAAATGCAATATGAATAGTAGCTTATAGCATTTATTTAATTAAATTCTGTACAATTTTTATTAAATTAACGAATAATAAACATATTCTTAACTGCTGCTAGCTGCTTATTCGACCATTCCAAAAACAATTTTATTTTTACTACTATATTAGGTATTGAAATATTATTTCTAAAACCTTAGGGCATCTGCTTGACATGTCATTATTAATATATTAACAAAAACATAATACTATCTGTGTCCTCACTCTAATCCTGTCATAGCGCAACAGCCTACATTTTTTAAAATTAAATAAAAATCTACACATAAATCTTCAACATTTATATGATAAGAATATTTCCCATTCCCAAAGTTACGTACTTATAAATTTTAAATCCTCACATTAGAATTGTTCAAATAAGTATAACACAACTACAATTTGATTTATTCAGTCTCAAAACTTTCCTTTGTCATGTTTACTCACATAACAGTGTAATTTTGTATAGAGCAGCATAAATAATACATTACAAAATAAATCCCTAAGTTTACGAAGCAGGAAACTGCCATAATAATGCGGTTAGATAAAGTAAATAATTTCGGACCAAGGTTATGCCTTCCGAGCTCATTTGTGCACCGATTAATGTCTTATTATTGGGTTACTTACTTCGACACACGGTGTACGTGAAAGCATCACGTTTAATACACAAAAATCTACGTGTGATAGAACCGTGATCACCTCCTAAAGAGAAAAATTATGAAGAAAACATTATGGCTTTACAAGTAATTAGCTAGTAATAGCTAGCTACTGAAGACGTGCGTTAAAACTGCAATGGATTTTTCTATGTGCAATTGCAAATGTTGCCTTAGACCCAAAAAAGTCGAGGGCGTGTGTCACGCACAAAAGGCTGATCACCAACTATTAGATAAACAAATAATCATGAAACAGATACAGAAATCTGAGGCCCCGACCTAAAAAGGTTGTAACAAAATTCTGAAATATCGTAACAAAACACACTTGACGACTTGTGTCAGATTACAGGACGTCATGTATAACTTGGCGCCTTAAACATATGTGCCTTTACTATCCACTAAAAATTATAGCAATTTTTATAAAGTTGTGTTTGTTAAACTGGACTGAATGACGCCTCCAAGACGGAAACGCAGATCACGTTTGCTAAAATTAGTTTTTACCTCACGCCTTGACAGATTGTAAAAAGTCACAGACGCAGGAATATAGGGGACATATCCTATGCCCAATTGGGATACGGGAATTTCTCTATTGAAAGCTAGTCTACCAAAACAACACCTACATTGGAAACACTTCACGAATTTTGAGTAATCGCTACGGGCGTCTCGCGAGACTGATTTGAAATTTAATTTAAAGTTTCAACTTTCCTTGCGTATGATATTGAGTATTCATATATAACTTTTAGTCAAGTTTTTGTCATGTTTAACAATTTAATTTGCTTACTTATATGTATATGGTTAAAATCCTTTCTTCTTCAGAAGTAATTCGCTTTTAATTGCTTCAGCGATCAGGGTATTTTTATTAAAAGGTTAATATTAAGAGACACAGAACTGTTCATTATTGAGTTATTTTAGGACTGGTTGTGTTGCTACGTGCATACGTATTTGTAAATTAACGATGCTAGTTAACCGTTAACGAACAAATTAACGATGAGAAAAACCGCAATTTTCAACTTTCCACCATATACAACAATTACTGTTTTATGCTACACAGATTCCATCATTAATTCGTTAATATTAATATGCGTTTTTTTTAATTCTTTTAATAATCTGACATTTCTTGTTATTAAACATTGATAGGACTTTTTTTAGTACACGGGGCATAACAGCACAAGTCACATATGCTAAGTTGAATCGCCGCCCATGGACAAACACTGCCAGAAGGCTCGCAACTAAGTGCCGTGTCGGCCTTTTAGGTGTTGGTGCACTCGTAAGGATAAGTACCCTAGGTCAAAATGGTTCAGAAATACTTAAGTGGACAGCTGAACTTTAAAGTTTGTAGTAAAACCACGCCGTTTTGAGCCTCACTATTTCATTTCAAAATCTAATTGAAGTAGCATTTCTCAATCACATATTACACACTAGCTGGTGCCCGCGTCTGAGCAGGATCAAAATAATATTTGTCTAAATGATGAAGCGTAAAAGACATATTTTATCTACATTAATTACCAGAAGAGATAAAAGTATCTATTTTCATTTACAAATCAACTTATTACTACCAAATGTGCATTTTAAATAAATTATATTTTTTTATTATGGTTCACTATTTTGACTATAATGGCTTACACATAAGATATAGATATATATATATACTGCGGCGAGGTTTTTTGTAGGACTATTTAAGATAAACATTTCCAACATATATTACATAATATGTGTAACTCTTGCGGTTTTGGTAGCGCACGCCAGAATAGCTCTCAGGTGGTACATTTTTCGTACTTACTTGATATCTTGGACAACTCACACAATATCTTTATAAATTGTAGCCTGTGTGTTATTCTGATATATAAGCTATATTATTGTAAAGTTTCATTAAAATCCATTCAGTAGATTTTACTAATTTGAATTAGTAACAAACATCCATCCATTTTTACAAACTTTCGCGTTTGTAATATTAGTAGGATATCACCCCAATTTATTCCTTGAAATCAGAATTCAATAATAGGATTCAAACACAACTAGATTCTTGTTACCTGCTAAGATTTTTTACGTAGCAACGGCATTGAAGACTGTAACACGCAAGTATTAACGCGGGTTTTCGATTGACAAGTTCATTATTAAGAAAGGTGAATTAATGTTGATGAAACAAGTTAATACATCAATGTCCACGCAAGGTGTGGCAGTTTGATGGATTGTTCCAAACTTAGCACGGCAGATGATTTTTTCGGTGGTTTCAGCTGTTTAGCGTTTCAATTGGAAATTATTGACGAGCTGCGAGTATTGAACACACACGTAATTATGAAGAAATATGATTAAGTCTTAAGTTTTTATGTTATATTTTATAAATTGGTTATAGAATGTAAAAAAATTCAGATGATCGTATAAATTATTATCGTCCGTATTTTTCATATTTTGTCCTTTTTAGTTGAGTTTTTGTTCCAATTATAGGTTTGTCTAAATAACTATATATATTTCTGCACTTCTTGCTTGGCTTATCTAATTTTTTTTCTTTTTCCACAGTAGTTGCCTGGAAGAGATCGCTCGGAAGCGATAAGGCCGCCAGTTACCCTCCTTTTCATTTAATTATGTCAATTGTAGTATGTTCCTGCAACGAAGAATAAATAAATAAAATAAAATTACTATAAACTTTTTATTTAAAGTGTATGTTCCTGTATGTTGTGCATCTTGCGCACCCTGAATGCTATTAAATGTAAGACTGATTTCCGCGATTTCCGTCCACTATATAACGCTGTATTTCCGCCCTATAACGCGGAGATTTCTCAAGATATATTTCTGTAGTGTGAAGTTTATAATGATTTGTCAAGTCCATAATTAATTAGCGTACCTTTGCACCTGTTTCAATTCTCTTGTTATAAAAAACTAAATAACTTTGTAAACGTGTTCCTAGTTTTTGAATTGTTAAAAATACTTGTCTTACAAAAATACCTATTCCTACAACGCGATTTCCTACCGGGTCTAACGCGTTATATCGGGGATACTTTAGTAGCACACTGGCTGAATTCACAAATATTGCATTATTTATAATTTGTTATAAAAATGTTTAGGTTTTATGTATCACTCATAGTCATATGGCTAAGGTCAATAAATTGTATTTAACCGTAGCGAGCAGGATAACAGCTTTGTTACCGAGGTTCAGGGTATGACGGCATCATACTGGCAATTGCAGGTGTCGCTACAATAGCTTTACCTGTCACAAATAATCATTTAATACATAAATGAAAAGCTGACAGTGAAATGACTTTAAAAAAAAATGGTGCGTGTACGCGCGTCAGAAGTTATCCTTCTTTGGCTTTCTTTATTTTTTGTAAATATGAAATAATTAATAATAAATATTTAACGTTAACAAAATTCAAACCACGAACGTTCACGAACACCTTAAAATGAGTACTATCAAAGAGGAAATCCGGAGACTGCCACTGCTAGATACAAGCGGTTAAGCTGTCACCAGTACGAATTTGGTAGCCAACTCACGATTAGACAGTTTGTAAGTCGACTAAAACGTCACAATATTCTAGAGCTAAAAGACCGGCAGTAGCTCCAGGCAGAAGATGAGTAGGTAGATGTTTCCAATGGGAAGTCAGTCCATATGACTGCACCACAGAACAGATTCGCTCATAGCCTTGCGGCTGATTGCAAATACCCGCAGAGAAAAAAAGGTAATTATTGATTTTAGGCAGTAGGTACCCGCAGTGAAAAGTTTAGTCCCCAATTGAAGGTAGACGGAAATTATTTTAACCATTAATAAAAGCTTAAACATCCGATTTCCTTTGCTTTTTTAATCGCTAACATTATATTACATTATACTTTCATAATGTAAATACATTGACTACAAGCGAGGTAAAAAGTTCTCAACTCCAGAATAGCTATAGGCCGGCTTTTTTATTAAATTTCAAACTTGTTACAGTAGCGAAACTTTGTAAATATGCGTACAATGTTTTTGTATTGTAATTAAAGGAAGGTAAGATAAAGGTTTTTCTTGACCGACACGTGTTTGCTTTATTTTTAAGCTAATATGTCGATTTATAACAGTTTTTACAAACGTTTTAGTATAATTCTAAAAGTGATTCTCTTTTATCTTCATCTCAATCGCTTGCTACTTTTAGCGTTGACGTGCCCAAAGTTTCGCGATAAAAGAGCTCAGTTCAGGTAGTGTTGTGTTAAATCTGTATTCGAATTATTGTGACAGCTGCTATATCAATTATAATTTAAAATAAAATGAAAGGGAAGAAAGGGAAAATTTACAAAGAGAGTACCATAGGGATGGAAAGAGAAGTAAGAGACAGGTGAGGCATTAAGGACATAAGACGAATAAAGACAGAGAATGGTAGAATGGCAAGTAACCCTAGGGATGGAAAGAGAAGCAAGTGAAGGCAGGAGAACGTCATTGTAAGGGTAGCCGAGGGAGAATAGTACAGAATACCAAAGGACAGATCAACATGGCGATATTTCAGGGAGGAATTAGTCGAGAGACAATCTGATTAGTTGTATTAATAATTAATGTTTTAAAAAAATATTTAAGACAGTACTTAGTAACTTAATACATAAAGGCATACGTTTAATTAATTAATTTCATTTTCGACCTACCTACCGCATTTACTAATTTCACATACAATGAGTAATTCATATACCTATTCCTAATACTTTTTAGACGGTTCTAATTAGCCTGCTCTGTTCTTGTTAAATTTAGAACTTTTTCTTATTTTAGCGCACAGTTGCGCTAACCTTACCTTTTTACCTGTAATTTAAGGACTTCACTCCACTTCTCCAATTATAACTTTGTTTTTTGAATATAAATAATAAAATAATAAAACAATCACACTCACAAGAACACTTTAAAAGATACCCTTCATTTTAAAAAACCATTTACACTCAATATTCTTGACAATCAGAAAGGTATTTAATTTAGAAAATAAATAGTAGAATTCCATCTATCACACGACCGTCAAGTCCCAGCTTCTGAATGGAAAAGAAATCAGTGAGGTCAGCCCGCAATATCCCGTCCTGTCAGAATGATATCAGGCGATGTGTTCTGTGTGCCAATGTCCTCTAGACTTTAGATATCCTTTTGGTCTATGTAAGACGCTGTGTCAAGGTCATACGTGCAAATTTCATTAAAACAAATGAGTGCGTGTACTAGTGTACACACGTAAGAAGTGAAACTTCTTTATGACCTTATTTTTCGAAAAATGATCTATTTTCTGATAATGATTATATGCAACTTTACAGAAATTGGTTCAATAAACTTAAATGAGATAAAGTTTAACCTTTAAGCCTTTAGCTTTTAATATCATAGACATGAATACAAATAATACAATTATTTCATTTTACCTTATTACTAAGATTATTACAGAATTTCATTAATTGTAATAGAATTATTACAATCATTGTTATCGTTTTTATATATTTTTGTTATAAATGGCTTCGAATTAACCGTGTTAGGGACAAGAAAAAGATGGCGCGTAACGGAAAAATGTGACGGTAAATTTTTTTCCAACGCCGATAAAGAACTTCACTTCAATAATGGTTCTTATTTTAGATATATATAAATATTTATAAATTACTTAAACTATAAAATACATAAATTTATAAATAAGATTTACTTTTGCTGTGTGTGACGGGACGAAATTAAAAATACAAAAATAAA